>CM053596.1:173946255-173964214 GCA_028646575.1 Pseudocheirus occidentalis
AAGCACTATTTTAAGCACTATTTTAAGTCCATGTGGAATTTATAATGTATACTGAATAGATTCTATTGGGAGGGAGATAAGAGTCAGACAAGGAATACAAAAATATGCATTATTATAAAATAAATATGCAATCAGTATATTTGAGAATAGCATAAAAGTACAAGTGATATGAGGGTCTGAAGAAAAAAAATAATTTTAATGGAAGTGGGTCAAGGAATACTTCCTGAAAGAGGTACCATTTGAATTGAGTTTTGAAGGCTAGATAAGATTTCATAAGCAGAGATGAGGTGCAGAAAGGGTATTCCAGGCACAGAGAATGGTATGAGCCCAATAGCAGAAGTAGCAAAGTACTAGAAGTTTACAAAGGTTATTTAGGTAGTTCAGTTTGGCTGCATGTACAGAGTAGGATGAAATGGGCTGAAAACATAAGAAGATTCCATATTACAGAAGTCCCTGAATTCCCTGTAAGGAGTATAGATATTATCCTAAAAGATCACCGTTTCATATGAAACAAGCAGATTTTTTAACATTGAGATATTTATTGTTATACCTAAGAAGTATACCAAAGATATTTTTACACTTTTTTCTTGTATAATCATCATTCCCATTTATATAATATTTTAAAATAACAACAATGCTGTCTACTAGGTCCTGTGAGGTGGAAAATACAAATATTAGTAACATTAATTTTTATAGGACAGGAAACAGAGAATTAGAGAGATGAACTGACTTAGAATTAAATAACCAGTAAGTCCTATAAAAAGTACTGGAATTATCTTCTGATTACAAATGTAACTTTCTTCCTACTATTCTATGGAGCATCTCTTAGTTTCATATGACAATAATGGTGCTAAATGGTAAGGACTATTGCATCCAACTTGTTGCTTTTTTCCATTCAGAATCCTATGAGTCTCCCAGGTGTATCAAGGTTGCTATGCCTTTTATTTATTAATACTGGTACTGACATCTGTGCTACGATATATACTAACTATAGTGCAGATGCCTTATCATGTGAAATCTCCATGTCAGTGAGATCATAGATCCATCAGAGTACTGGAGTCATAACCCTGCATAGAATGCCTCCTTGTATTAGTTTTAATGATGATTAATAGCAATGTTAGACATTTGATTCTAGGCATAAACCTATGAAAGATGGTTCAGTATTTGAAGAAAGATTTTTGAATGCAATACTGGTATTGTATGAGTAGCATATCTGGCCTTTGTTTTGTTTCTTTTCACAGATTAGGGAATGTTGAGACAGTAGTAATGCTATTTTTTGAAGGTATTGACTGAGCAGATGGATAGATGAATGATAAAAACATTTAGTGTTTACTATTTTCAGAACACCCTGGTAATCACTGGTGATACCATAATAACAGAAATTAGCAGTGGTAGCTGATTAGGTGTATAACCACTGGATAGTGCTTTGACCACAGGTTCATATATTGCTGTCTCTTTTGGGGCCCAAGAAAAAGGCAAGGTTGTAATGGACACAAGTGTAGGTTTATCTCCCCTTCCCATTTCTCCTTCCCACTACATATACTACTCTCCTTTTTTTTGTTTTAACATGTATTTATATACCAGATCCTAGCAATCAGAGGATGTACTCATTATTATATTATTGAATGGCCTAATGAAAGACCATTTCAGATAGCTTTCTACAGCATTCAGTTTCACCATGAATAATTCTGAATGTAAAATTTGGAAATACATATATACATATATACATACATACATACATACGTACATATATGTATGTATTATATATATATTTTTTGCTTTTTGGAGGGCAATTGGGGTTAAGCGACTTGCCCAAAGTCACATGGCTAGTAAGTACGTCAAGTGTCTGAGGCTGCATTTGAATCAGGTCCTCCTGATTCCAGGGCCGGTGCTCTACTCACTGTGCCACCTCCTGGGAATTGGCAGGGTAGATTATTACTCAGGGGCAGATGTATAAACCCAGAGCCTTGGAGCATGGGAGGCGGCCCATGGGCTAAAACTATATGACCTTGGATGAATCATTTCCCCTCCTCTAAAACTGTTCCTTCATTTATAAAATGAGGGAATTGCACAAGATAACTTCTTAGGTCCCTTTTGGTTCAAATGCTCAGTGAATCTCTGCTTCTTTGTTAGGATTATGACATCCCAGTTCTAGAACCAGAAGGAAACTTGAATAGCATATAGTCTATTTCCATTGTTTTGCAGATTAGATAGGGAGGCCCAGCAAGACCAAGTGACTAATGTAAGGTCACATATTTAGTAAGCAGCAAAACAAATGGAACTCATATCTTCTAACTCCACATTGGGCACTATTTATACTGAACCATGCTATATAAGAATCACTCCGCTGATAGCACTGTTTCAAGGAAGACTAAACACTGGTAAAGAACAATGATAGAGGTTAGCATTAAATGTGCTTAATATAGATGTACTTTTAATGGCCAGTTTTAGCCACTTGGAAAACTCTTGATTAGAATGGCTATGTGTTATAATTTACTTAAAATAAAAGAGAATATGAGAGAGTTTATGGCCATTCTAAAATGCTGGTAATAGCAGAAAGATTAGGCAATAACTTCTAGGCAGACATTCATACAATGTGCTTTAATTCTTTAGCATTTGTTTCTAAAAATAAGAAGAAAGTGACTGAGAATATTAATAGATTGGCACAGAAGGCCATTTTCTCTCAACAAAACCGTATTGGAAATGGAAAAGTGACCTGCAGCCTTAATCCAAGCCCCAGAGGAAGTTATCTGAGGTCTCTTTCCCAAATATAGACCAAAATGGGAGCATGAAGGCAGGGGGTGGGGGACAAGAACAAGAGAATAAAAGGGAATAGCTTTGAAGTCCACATCTCTGAGTTTCTGTCTCATTTCCTACTACCTCCCTGATGCATGGCCTGAAATTTTCTGGACCTCCATTTTTTAATCTATGTGAAGGAAAGAAGTTGCATGGTAGAATGGATAGTGGCTTTGGAGTTAGGAAGTCCTGGGTTTAAATCCTCTGCCACATACTGGTTACATGATCATAGATAAATCACTTAACCTCTCAGTGCCCCAGGCAACTAGCAAGACTATAAGGTGCTGAGAAGATGGCAACTGAATTGGTAGAGGAAGCTTCTCACCAGGAACTCCTTTTACCTATGAAATTTAAAAAAAATCAAAAATAAAAAAAGAGGTCTGGTCTCCAAAATGAATAATGTACTGACTATTAAAGCAATTGTGAAATATGTCATGGAAAGGAGGGCACGTATCTATTAAGATCTACTATGTGCCAGGCACTATTCTAAAAGCTTTATAAGTATCATCTCATTTGGGCTTCATGGAATCCTGAGAGGTAGGTGCTATTATTATCCCATTTTACAGTTGAGGAAACTGAGGCAGATTGTGATTGAGCAACTTGCCCAGGGTCACACAGCTAGGAAGTGCATGGGGCTGAATTTGAACTCAGGTTGTCCTGACTGCAGGTCTATCACTCTATCTACTGTGCCACCTGGTTGGCTCATCGTTTCTTAAATTTTATAACTTCAGAACACAAGAATTGAGACTTTAGAGATCATTTAGTACAACCTCTTACTTCTCACAGATGGGCTAATTATGATGTGCTATAAAAACCCTCAATGATAATAATATATGCCATGAAAAAAGAAAAGTTATTTTTATACCAAATGCCAATCACATAATTGGCAACTGGCATCTTGATAAAATTTTCAAAGATGAATAAAATGATGAAGGTCATTATGAAGGTTAAAGTTAGTGACAGGGAGGAAAAGCAAGCCATGGAATAACTTCTGAGGACAATAATCAGTTCCTGGAGTCAATCCTAGTACCATTACAGAGGTCTTTACAGGGGCAGAAAGAAGTGGGAACCAGCTCATGCCCTACCTATTTTTTTTACTTGTTATTTCTACCTCTGCTTGTGTATGGCAGAGTTGTGGATATGGAGTCTCAGGAGACCTAGGTTTAAAGCCTCTCTGAGATTTACTTAGCTGTGTAACCACAGGTAGCTCATTTAACCCCCTAAAGCCTCAGCTCCCTCATCAGTAAACAGGAGATTAAAATAAACCAAACAAACCAAACATTTTGCTACCTTTCTCCAATCATTCTTGTGAGGAAAAGCACTCTACAAACCATTAAAACACTTGTAATGGGAGTAGACAATTAAAATGCTCAGAATCCAGTTCCCTAAGGATGCAGGTTTGCAGTTCTGTGCCTTCTTGATGCAGGCAAACACCATCATCCCCTTCCCACCAAAAAAGATGTATGAGGCTGGATCTTGAAGGAGAACTTTGAACAATCTAAACACCTGCTTCTCTCAGTGGATTTCTCTCCAGCCATAGATTTTTACCTCAACTCAATGCTTAGCATTTTTTTCATACTCTCATTCTCTTCCCATCGCAGTGATTCTGAACCCTTGGCTTCTGATGTATAAGGTTGATTCCCCATCCTTATCTATCATATTTCTTACTTCCATCCTTCTCACCCCTACCATTTACACAACATCACACTCCAGATACACACAGTCCTTCCAATATGCTCTCTGGAGTGCCTGATCTCATTAAGAAACTTTTTTTTTCTTTTTTTTTGCCCCTTGCTTCTTTTGGCTCTCACTGAGACCTGGCCCCCTCCTGGTCACACTGCATTCCTAGCCATCTGTTCTAGTTCTAGACCCCCACTCATGGGTCATGGTAAAAAAGCAGAGATATTCTTTGCTGTCCTTTGCCATTTCCAGACTCCTCCTTTACTGTCATCATTCAGTAATCTTCCTTTTTTTGTTCTCGACACTCTTCAAATTTATTATCCAAACCAGACCCTAAGTAGTTATTATCTATCAACACTCAGGAATTTTCTTTTCTTCTTTACTAAATTGTGTCTGTCTCAGTTTTTTCTTTACTACAACTCCTGCTCCTATACTTGGGGGTTTCAATATACATATTGATGCCTCTTCAAAAGCCCTAACCTCCCAGTGCCTCAGTCCACCCAACTTTCCGGACCTATTCTTCCCTTTCACATCAGCTACACACATAGATGACTACAACCTTGATCCTGCCATTACCCCACAAGTGTTCCACTTCCATGTTCACCACTGAAATTCTTTTATCTGATCTTGAGCTTTTATCATTTCATCCTTTCCTATGTTTTGCAATCATTAAGCTTGTTCATCATTGCCATGATCTCCAGTCCTTACACACTTCACTTCACTACAGTAACCACATTCTCTTCCTTTTTCTATCTTGACCTCTTGATGAATCAGTTCAGCTCCACTATGCTCTCCACCAGAGGTGTCAAATACATGGGCAGCTGGCCCATAGTACTTTGGAGCACAGCCCAAATCAAATTAAAATGTAATTGTAACTTAACAAGGTAAACAAAAATATAATAGAACATAGTGTTTCAGAGTGGCTTTTCAAGTCAATGTATGACCCACAGGAATTCCTGTGTACAGTTTGGTGTCCCCCCCTTTTCTATTTGAGTTTGACACCTTTCCCCTTGTCTTCTTCCCCAACCTTGCCCAAACCTTATTTTGGATTAATCCCAGTATCAGCCTCCTTCCCTCTTATTAATGTGTTGATTATAATAATTAAACTGGCTGACTAGGTCCACTCCACATTTATGCTGCAAGATTTCAACTAAGTCCTCAGTGTAGCAAGGCAATCTTTTTATACTTCTGTATTCAGTTTACTAGCTCATTTACCACAGTGGCTTTTCCAAACATTTTCATCTCTCTTCATTCAAAGTCTCCCACATCACTCCTCCCTCACCTTCCCAGGTAAGTGCCCACCCCATTTGGGGTTTTCTAGGTAGAAATATTGGCATGGCTTGCCATTTCCTTCTCAAGCTCATTTTACAGATGATGAAACAGAGGCAAACAGGATTAAATAACTTGCCCAGGGTTACACAGTTAGAAAGTGTCTGAAGCCAGATTTGAACTCAGGAAGATTCATCTTCCTGACTCCAGGTCTGACATTCTATCCACTTCATCATCTCACTGCCTTACCTTGTCTAATAGTTCCTTAAAAAAAGAGGTCAGCCACTGAGAACTTCCTCTTTATCTTCCTCATCGCACATCATTCAGAAGACTAACTACTCCTTTACTTCTATATCACATGGGTGGGTCTTCTCCTTGCACAATCAAACCCTTCTATATGCTCCCTTGATCTCATTGCCTCCTATATTCTCCATCAGAATGCCCTTCTATCACCCCAAGGCATTGATTTTAAATCTCTCCCTATCTACTGGCTACTTCTTTGGGTTCTAGAGATACACCCACATCTCCTCCATCCTTGCAAAATCCTCATTTGATGGGACCATCTCCACTAATTATTGTCATTTCTTTTCTCCCCTTCTTGACCGAACTTCATAAGAAAACATTCTATGTTGCCTCCACTTTCTTTCCTCTTCTAAAACTTTCACAATGTGGTTTCTCTCTTCATCCAATTGAAACTAATCCCTCTGAGTTACTGACTATCTCTTAACTGAAAAATCAAATGGTCTTTACTCAGTACCTAGCCTTCTTGACTTGTCTGCTGCCTTGGACAATGTCAATCACCTTCTCCTAGAATAGATACTGCCTCCTCTCTATGTTTTTATGACACTGCTCTCTCTTGGTTCTCCTGTTACTTATCTGATTATTTTTTTCTCAGTGTCCTTTGTTGAATTTATTCAGGTTACATCCATAACCACAGGTATTTCATGGGCCTTCTTCTCCATCTATACTATCTCACTTGGTTATATCTTTAGCTTCCATAAATTCAATTATCATCTCTCTTCAAATAATTCCCATATCTACATATATAACCTTTGAGTTTTTCTTGAGTTCCTGTCTCCCATTACCGAAGTCCTTTTAGACATCTCAAATTTAACAGATACAAAACAGATTTCATTATCTTTCTTTCCAAATACTCTATGTTTCTCATATTTTTTTTTCTTTTTTGCTTTTTGGAGGGCAGCTGGGGTTAAGTGACTTGCCCAAGGTCACACGGCTAGTTTTTGTGTTAAGTGTCTGAGGCCGGATTTGAACTCAGGTACTCCTGACTCCAGGGCCAGTGCTCTATTCACTGCGCCACCTAGCCACCTCTCTATGTTTCTCATATTGAGGATACTATCATTCTCCTAGTCACCCAGGCTCAAAGCCTTGGTGCTGCCCTTGACTCCTCACTCTGAATCATGCTGGCTATGTGATTCTGGACAAGTCATCTAACTTCTCAAGGCCCCAGATAACTCTCTAAAATTACAAGTTGCAGAGAAGGTGCATTGGTACAGGAAATTTATCCCTAAAAGCTTTTCATCCTTAAAAAAATTATAAATCTGAGTCTAAAACAAACACAAATAAATAAGTCATTTCAGAAAGTCATAAAAATCACTGTTAGCATTATTACATCTATATACGTATCTATCTATGTACACAAATATATGTATATATCTCTATATAAAATGCTTTTGGGAAACCACTCTGTCTTCTTTTCCTCCTACCTAGTTAACCAAATTCTTTTCTGTAACGTTTGCTAGATCCTCCTCCAGATTATACCTTCTAATCATAGGTATCCCTTGGTGTTTTCTCCTGGGCCCTCTTCTTTACTTCACTTGGTGATCTCATCAGCTCCTATGGTTTTAATTACCATCTCTATGCTGATGCTTCTCAAATCTATTTTTCCTACCCCAATCCCCCTGTTGACTTACAATCTTGTACGTCCAGCTGCCTTTCAGATATCTCAAACTGGATCTTAAACTCAATATATACCAAACAGAACTTATTATCCTTTCCCCTAAACCCTTCTTCCCTCCTACCTTTCCTGTTACTGAATAGGGTAATCCCACCCTCCCAATCCCTCAGGTTTGCAACCTAGAAGTCATCCTGCATTCTTCACTATCTCTCAGTCTTCAGACTCAAGCTGTTGCCAAGATCTGTCAATTTTCCCTTTGCAGCCTCTGTCAAATATACCCCCTTCTTTTCTCTAACACTGCCACTCCTCTAGTATAGGCAGTCGTTACTTCACACCTTGATTATTGCAATAGCATGTTGGGATATCTACCTGCCTCAAGTGTCTCCTCACTCCCCATTCCAAGCCATTATCCATTCAATCACTAAAATGATTTTCATACAATAAAGGTTCAATCATTTCACTCCCTAACTCAATAAACTCCAATGACTTCCTATCGTTTCCAGGAGCAAATATAAAATGCTCTATTTGGCATTCAAATTCCTTTACAACTTAGTCCCAAGCTACCTTTCCTCTCTTAGACTTTATCACCCAACAGGTATTGGCCTGTTGGCTGCTCCTTGAGCAAGGCGCTCCATCTCTCAGTTCTGGGCATTCTCTCTGGCTGTCCCTCATGCCTGGCATGCTCTCCCTCTTCTGCTTCAACCACTAACCTCCATGGCTTCCCTTAAGTTCCGACTAAATTCTACAAGAAGCCTGCCCAAGCCCCTCTTAATGCTAATGCCTTTCCTATTTATGTTGTCTGTAGTTTGCTTTGTACAGACTGGTTTGCATATTGACCCTCCCGCTTGATTATAAACTCCTTGAGGTTAGAGATTATCATTTGACTCTTTTTGTATCCCCAGTATTTATCATAGTGCCTGGCACATAGTAGGCACACAATAAATGTTTATTGATTGACGTATATTTATATTCAATGTATCATAGGCAATAGAGGACCATCCTTGGTATTAAGAAGATCTGAATTCAATTCTTCCTCTCTCATATATTATTATTATTATTATTACTCTGGGCAAGTCATTAAAATCTCTTAGTGCTGCAGGCAGTTCTTAAAGACCAGTTTCTGATCTGAAGAGTTTTCCTACAGAGGAAGTACCCTACCTGGAACCATTACATTGGGTATTCTATGGAGATGTTTAAGTGAGAATCACATTCCTACTTTTTTTTTCTGCTTCTCATCTTACTGTTTGCCTTTTAGCTATTTCTTAACTATGTTCAGGTATCTTTTTACAAAACTAGATTCTTTAGCTTTTGCACTGGTTTTGCTCTTGTCCCCCAAATTCCTAAAGCTACATAAAACCTGAAAACTCTTTATTTCTCAGATAGCATAACGATTTTTGCCAGAATTGGAAATCAGGCTATTGCCTCTTTGGTATTGTAATGACACACTGACATATAGAGCCTAAAATATCATTAGCCTTTTTTTTAATGGCATATCACATTCCAGGACAATATCAAATTTGCTGTCTAGCATCATTTGTAAGTCTCAGCATAACTCTTTCCAGGATTTTCAAATTCACTGAACGTCTGGGCCTGAATGCTATAAATAGCATGGCTATGGGTATTCCATTCCCCTCCCCAAATTCACATTTGGTGGCTTTAAGCTCTACTTCTAAACTTTGATTTTGTCCTTTAATTTTTTCAGTGGGATTTTCACAGGTAATTTCAATAAACTTTTTTGTATTAATATCCTGCTTCTGACGCATACTGCAACCCTGGACAAATAACCGAACACTTTCCATGCTACAGATAATCCTTTAAGACATTTCAGAGAACTTGTCAGTCTGCCTTATTATAGAAAGTTTCATCATTTGGGAGTTCCCTATGTCACTATCATTCCCTATGTCACAGACGGAGACCTCCCCCATCCAAAATCAATATGATATATAATGTGCAAAGTACTCACACTTCACTCTTTCCCAAATATACACATGTGCAAATTTTGGGATGTTTTCCATACTTCATTAACCTGGTGTTTCTGACTGGACAGTTTGTAATGGCTCAAAAATATAGTTCACAAATGTCTGACTATTATTTGGGGTCTTTGGCAGGTATTAAAACCACATGGCACCACCATTTATAACCAGTATGAGTCAATTTGACAGAACTAATAAAGTTTAATTCACAAATAAGATTGAGATATATTACATTTCGCATAGCTTCTAAGATAGAGGTATATTGCATCTTGCATAGTCATTTAATTTTTGAATCTTATAATCTGATTTCCAGAAGAAATAATACTGGTTTGGGATCACATTAAGTTGTTTATCAACTCATTCTCAGTTGTTGTTGTTGTTGCTGTTTTTTGGGATAGGGACGGGAGTGCTTTCTTTGCCAGCTAAGGAAGCACGCTAGTGTAGGAGTGGAGTGTTGGACTTGAATTAAGAATCCCTGGCCTTGAATCCTTGCTCTGATTCTAGTTGTGTGATCATGGATAAGGCATCAGACGTTCCTAAATCTCAGTTTTTTTCATCTGTAACGTGGGGATAACAATGTTCCTGGTACCTACCTCACCAGGTTGTAGTGAGGCTTAAGCAAAATATCACAAGTAAAATGCTTTATGGACTTCATTATTGTTTTGTTATCATTATTACAATCTAGTGCTAGGTCAGTTACAATAGGGGAAAAAGTTGGATTGCTATGCAAAATTCTCAAGACAATGGTCTTTTACTATTTCATAACTTGGTTCACTTTTTAATTCTTTGTTCCATCTCCTGATTTTCTTTAAAGAAATTACAATTATACTGCAGAAGACCCAGCAGCTAATTTCATCAGTATTGTGATTAAAACTGTTCTTACTGATTATAGAATGATAGATTTTTAGAAACGGTGACATTCAAATTCTCCAAATGCATCTTCAAGAAATTTCAATAATTAATTTTATTTATAATCTCACCATTATTTCTAAACTGTACAACCCAGCATACAAGAAAGAGTGAAACTACTTGAGTTCAGGAGATTTGTATTAAAATTTTACCCCCAGACACTTACCAGCTAGTGACCATGAGTGGTCATTTGATATCTCATCTTTCTCATCTGTAAAATGAAACTCATAATACTTGTACTACTTACTTCAGGTAGGAAATACAATACTTGTATGATCTTCTTCAGGTAGGAAGCAGCTTGCAAGCCTTAATTATGTAATTATTATGTTTTTAAATTTTTTTCTTATAAAAGGGGAAAAAACGCAAGGACTCTGTTCTGAGTCTTAATTTAGTGGTCACTTGTTCAAGCAGACACAAGAGAGCCTTTTGATTCATTTACTGAGGCTACTATCAACAGAATTTGGGGCAGCTAGGTAGCACAGTGGATAGAGTTTTGTAGCCAAGAAGTTCTGAGTTCAAATTCAGCCTCAGATACTTAGTGGCTGTGTGACACTGGGCAAGTTACTTAACTCTTATTTGCCTCAATTCCTCATCTGTAAAATGGGGACACACTAAAGAAGGATATGACAAATCACTCCAATATCTTTCCCAAGAATACCCCATGGATGCCATAGAGTCACAAAGAATCAGACAGGCTTAAATAACCGAAACACACAATCAATGCAGTGCTTTATTAATTCCTTCACTTCAGTTCCCAGAACCACACATTTAAAGTTAGAAGGGAGCTTAGAGGTCATGGTCAAGGTTTAAGCTTTTCATTTTATAGATGAGGGGTTTGAGGTCAATTGAGGTTAAGTGACTCACCCAGGGTCATATATTTTAACCTGAATCTTAGTGACTTCAGTTCTAGCATTCTGCCCACTCTGTATCAAATTACCTCTCCCTTCTAACCTTATGCCCTTGTCCACTGACTTTTCCCTCTTCTAGAGCATTTGATAATAGGGTGCTGAACCTCATGAAAAAATTCCTCCAAACCCAGAAATTAATGTTTTCCTACTGTTTCCATAGATGACACTTTTATTTCCTGTGTCCATGCCTTTCCAGTTATTTCCCCTACCTGGAGAATAGCCCTTCCTTATCCAGTGGCTTAGAATCCCTACTTTCCCTCAGGGTTCACTTCAAGTGCCACCTTCTAGGAAGAATGGTTAGCTTAGTTCAAACACCACCTTCTCCAAGGAGTTTTTCCTGTTCCTCCTAGATGCCAGGACCTTCCTTCCCAAGTCACCTTGTATCTATTTGTCCTTTCAGTAGTAGGCTGGAAACTCCTCAAGGGCCAAGGCTTTTTTGCTTTTGTCTTTGTCTCCCTAGCACCTAGCATTTTGCCTGGCACATAGTAGGTACTTAAATGCTTATTGTATCTTTGTATTTCCACATCTTGCATGTTCAGCTAAATTCTTCTAAAAAAGCAAGATACGGAAAGCAGATCTTGGAGTGCCTAGGTAGCACAGTGAATAGAGCACTGGCCCTGGAGTCAGGAGGACCTGAGTTCAAATCTGACCTTACTAGCCATGTGACCTTGGGCAAGTCACTAAAGCCCAAATGCCCTGCCCTCCAAAAAGAAAAAAGAAAGAAAGCAACTCTTTAGAGGTTTACATAGAATTGTGAATTGAAGACAAAAAATAAAGTTGAATACATACCTACTTGCTTCCGTTTTACTAAAATTTATAAATAAATCTACCTAATGTAAGAAGCAATATGGTGATTCCTGACCCAAGACCCATAATCCCCTGCCACACTTGCTCTAATAAGATCATATAATTGACATCTTACTGTGCCAAGTAGGCAAGGTTATTCTGATTGGAACACAGTGCTTTGTGTTAATAATATAGTGAACCCAAAATATTGTAATAAAGGCAGAGAGATGGGTATGTAGTACTACTGTGTATGGTATAAGGAAGGATGAATGGAGAGAAGGCAAAACTTGGAGTAAAGACCTGTGTTCAAATCTCTGCTCTACTACTTAGATAATTTATTTAATCTCTCTGGACTTCAATTTTCTCATCTGTAAAATGAGAAGGTTGAACTATCAGGGGTGGGAAACCTGTGGCCTCAAGGCCACATGTGGCCCTCTGAGTCCTCAAGTGTGACCTTTTGACTAAATCCAAACTTCACAGAATTAATCCCTTAATAAAACAGATTTGTTTTGTAAAACTTGGACTTGGTCAAAAGGCTACACCCAAGGACCTAGAAGGTCACATGAGACCTTGAAACTTGCCCCTGACTAGATGGTCTTTAACGTCCCTTCCAGTTCTATATCTATGATCCTATGACTTGTTGCTGAAGCAGGAAATAGCTGTTCACCCCTTACTTCTGCTGTGGCATTAATGGATGCTAGAGAGCATGAAGGGGACCAGCCTATGGTCATTTGGTAATTTTCCTGCATTTCTGTTGAGGGTCAGAAGTCAGGAAGAGAGACATCAGCCAGAATCCAATCCAAGCACAGAGCACTGAGAGTTTAATCGACTTATCAATGGTCACATAGCCAGTATGTATGTGAGGTGAGAACTTGAAACCCAAACCAGCATCCTATTACCCCATCTGCACCTCAGGAGTGATATGGAACATACAGACATAAATTAGACTGTGTAAAATGCATCAGATGTATACAGAACAGGTCATTAGAATTCACAAGATAAAAAAATGCTTTCTAGTTTGGGGATCAGGAAAGACTCCAAGGAGAAAAAGTCATGTGGCCTAGACTTTGGAGGATGAACACAATTTCAATGAGTAGAGGTGGGCAGGGGGAGTAGGGGAAAGATATTTAGAAATTATCTTTTTTCTCTTCTGAACCTATAAGGAAGATTTTATTTTATTTTTTTTGTTTTTGAACTAAAGTTTAACATCTTCATTGGACAAAGGCTATAACAACACATAGGCAACTCTGATTATTAATCAATCAAACAACAAGGTTTTATTTGCAATGGAAAGATTATCAAATCTATTGCCCTTGATTCAAATGTTGCTTATCAAAACTTCAAACTAATGTACATGGCTCCAGTGCTGGCTTCCCCAGGGATAATCCAAGTTTAAAGCCATTTACTCACTAAATAGCTATCTTGGGACTTAGGAGACTTCTTACTGAAAGGGGTTGGGGGGCAATAAAATTGAAAAAAAAAAGTACTGATGACCACCTAAGGAGGTGCTTTGCCAACAGGCTATAGGTATGGAACAGAACCACAAAAGAGTGGAAAATGTATTGATTAGCTCCTAGCAATACAGGCCAAGGTAGTCCCACAAAAAGGGAATAAAACTTTCTTTTTAGAAGTCCAAGTAGCAGATAAAAGTCCTAGAACAAATTAGTAGCAAATTATTTAGCAAAACAATGAAGAGAAACAGAAATTTATAACTACAATGGTACAGTTAAACAGCGACAAGACATGGCCAATAGTTAGATTTGTGGGAAGTCTTCCAATCACAATACCAACCTAAGACTATGAGTTACCAAGTACTGTTTCTCTCACTGGCATGAGCATCTGTAGTAGACCATACCTCTAGAATCACAGTATTTTTAAGAGACTTTAGAGGACATGTATTATAACCTATACCCAAAAAGAACCCTCAAATCAATGCACTCACCTTCCCATTCTTCTGAGATACCCTCAGGATAGGGGGTAGGTAGGAATCCATTGCCCCTCATGGCATACCATTGCACATTTGTAAAGCTTAATTGTTAGGAAGTTTTGTATTACATTAAACCTAACTTGTCTCTTTCCTTCTTGTCCTCTTTGCTCTTAGGTCTTCCCTTTGTGGTCAAACAACAAATCTAATTGCTTTTCTATATGATATTCTTTAAAAGACTTGATAATGACTACCACCCATCCTCCAAATCTTCTATTCGGCCAGAAAAACATACTCAGTTCTTTTAACTTATCTTAAATCTTTTAACTGATAGTATGAACTCAAGGACCTAAATTACTATTTCCATTCTATTCCCCTACCTCTTGATTCTACACAACTTATTAATGTTCTTCCTAAAAGAAGACATCAAAAGCTGAGCCCAATATTCCAAATACTGTCTGCCTAAGGCAGGGAAAAAAATAGGCTTTTTGTCTTTTTATTCTTGGACATTACACCCCCCCCCCTTTTTTTTTTTTACTGTAGTCAAAAACCTAAGTTGCATTTATGATGACATTTTCACACTGTTTACTCACTTTGAGTCTAAAGTCTACTAAAATACCTAGATCTTTTTCAGGCAACCTGTTGACTATGTTGCCGCCACCTTGTACTTATGAAGTCAGTTTTTTTTTTAAACCCAAGTATAAGACTTTGCATTTATCCCTATAAATTGCATCATATTAGGTTTGGCCCAATGGTCCAATGGCTGGTCAAGATTTTTGCTTGAATGCTGATTATGCCATCTGATATTTTAGCTTACCTTCCCAGTGCCGCACCATTAGCAAGTTTAGTAAGTATAACTACCTTTATCCAGGTCACTGATAACAACATTGGACTGAATAGAAATCACTAGCTCAGTTCATTAGAGACCTTCCAACTTATCACTGAACCATTAATGCATCCTCTTCGAAGCCATCCAGCTATTCAACTACTCCTGAATCTAATTAGCAACTATCATCTAGGCTACATCTCATCATGGATGGAGTCGACAGTGATTCTACTCTGTAATCTTCCTTGGTTATTTGGTTTGATTTCAATCCTAATTAATCCTAATTTTACTAAATGATTTATAAGTCCCATTAAATCTGTTGGTACAGATTTCACTTGAGTGAGGTGCTTGAGTCTTTAAAAAAGAGAATGACTTTTAAGGTGCTGATTTGATATAGTACGTATCCCTTTGTATCTTTCATAGGTCCTTAGTGTGATAATTGTGCATCTATAAAGGTTTTGCTCAGCAAAATACAATATTAACAATAAAGATAATCCATGGAGATGTTTTCAGGAGAGTTTACGGGTTTATTTTTGGCTTTTGTCCCTACTGATTTAAACCAAGCGGTGCACAACAGCCATGTATTGTGGTGGCCAGGGAATTTGCTTGCTACCTCCTTTGCTAATGTATACTATTACTAGTGTACCATATTCCTGTCCTAAAATAATTGGAAACATTTGGTAATGAGCCTAAAAAACCCCAGTCATTTTTGACAATGGCAATGTGGAGTTTGAGTAATTAGTAGACTCTGGTATAATCTATGGGAAGTTTAAGAGGTAATTACAATCATCTAATAGAAATGATTACTTTATCCTCTTCCCTTCTTTTTTTTTTGTTTCCAAGAAGGGATAACTCCACTTCCATTTTTTATAAAGGTCTTATTTTCTTTCCTTTTTCCAGTGAAGCAAATAGGTTTATGCTAAAAATATACATAATGATTAAAGATGTCATGTTTGGGCTGCAGGAGAACATTTAGCAACTGAAAAGGCTGGTCATAAAGCAAACACCATTAAAAGTGAGTAGAGACAATGATGTCCAGGGATGGAAGAATCCTTCCAGTACATCTGGAATGTTCTCAAATTTCAAAGATTTAAAATGCACTCAGATTTCCAAAGTCTGAAAGGTTCCATGACATAGCAGCTCTTTTGAACTGAAGAGAAGTCCTGCTGTGGCTTAGCCAGAGCATTTCTGAACAGTAACATTGCTGAACACTTCCCTGATAGAAACCCAACCACAATCAAATAGGTTTTCCTCTCTTTTCTTGAGTCTAATCAGGACTCCTATCAATCGTACTGATCTGCTTTAAGTTGTAAATAGCCAATAGTCACTGAAGAGCAGAGACAAGCAAAGTTAGAAGAGATAAGTAAAAGGGAGAATGAGACCACACACAGTAAGAGAAAAGTAATTCCATTAAAAGATAAATCCTAAAAGTTGAAACCTGGTCAAAGTTGGAAGAATAGTAGATGGTTGGTTCAGTCATTACAATCATGTCAGATGCTTCATGACCCTATTTGGGGTTTTCTTGGCAAAGGTACCAAAGTGGTTTGCTATTTCCTTCTCCAACTCATTTTACAGATGAGGAAACTGAGGCAAACAGGGTTAAATGACTTATCCAGGGCCACACAACTAGGAAGTGTCTGAGGTTACATTTGAATTCCAGTCTTCCTGACTCCAGGCCTGTGCTTTATCCACTGCAACCAGGAACAGGCTATAGGTAAAGGTATACCACAAAACAGCTACTGAAATTGGGTTCTTAGAAGAAAGGAAACTGGAAAATAACATGACATTCAATATGGAGATTCATTCATTTTACACACATTTATTGAGTCTTTTTTCAGGTTCTATGGGAAATGCAAAGATAATAGAATTTAGAGCCAGAAGTGACTTAAATCTAATTCAGCCCTCTCATTTTATAGATGAGAAAACTGAAGTTCAGAAAAGTGGTGACTTTTTTTCATGATCACACAGATAAAAATGCAGCAAAGCTAGAATGAAAACTTAGGTCCTTTGACATCAAACACAGGCCTTAATACCTTATATCAAATTGCCCTATATGCAGAGTCACTGTTACTGTCACTGACTTTAAAGAGGTTCTTGTATGGGAGATAACATGGTAAACAAAGAGCTAGGTAAACAAAGAAAACCTTGACTATACCTATTTATTACAAAAGTTTTGTTTTTCTTAACTGGCTCCCTTCTCATCCACTTTTGGGGTAGGGTAGGAGGAAGAAAAAACAGATTTTCTTTCTAAAGGGAGCAGTGGGAAGAGACAATAGATTTTCTTTCTAAAGGGAGCTTATAGATGTGAAATGGTAGTAATCTGTAATAGTAAGGAATTTAAAAACCAAACATTTCAATAAATCTCTTAAAGAACTACATTAATCAATAAAACAGAAAACTGTGGCAATCTCATTTCAAGATTTTGTCTGATTTTATAGCTTTTAAAACTGTATAAAAATGTATCATTCTTAATTTGCCTTGTTATTTTATTTATTTATTTATTTTTGTAATTTTAATTACATTTATTTTTTTAAAAAAAGTTTTGCACAAACAAAACCAATGCAGCCAAAATTATAAGGAAAACACGAAATGGGGGAATTTATATCAAATTCCTCTGATAAAGGTCTTATTTTTTAAATATAACAATAATATGTAATTCATATACCATTATAGTATATAATTAATAAATAAAATTATATAATGTGTAAGAATAAGAAGTATTTCTTAAAAACCTCAGAAGACTTATGTGAATTGATGCTAAATGAAATGATGAGAACCAGGAGAACATTTTATGCTATAACTGCAATATTCTATGAAAGATGGAGTTATCTAATCAGTACAGCGATCAAAGACAATTCCGAAGGTCCCATGATGAAAAATGCTATCTACCTCCTGAGAAAAGACTGATAGACTCTGAGTTTATCCTGAAGCATATTTTTTCACTTTATTTTTCTTGCCCCTTATTATTTATTT
>CM053596.1:173964714-173982947 GCA_028646575.1 Pseudocheirus occidentalis
AGGAAGGAAGAAAGGAAGGAAGGAAGGAGAACTAGAGGCTGAAAACAAACAATGGCTTAAAGTAATTTGCATTTCTGTCTTTCCTCTTGACAAACCTGGGAGTGAGATGGGAGGCAGAGGTAGATTATCCAAGTTTTGTTCTATTTTACAAGTGTAACAACATGAGTGATGAGACCCACAAATAGAGAAAAGCCTACATGTGGCAAGGGGCCTGTTGTGTGGTTCAAAGAAGAGAGGCAGAATCTCTAGCCTCTTTTCCCCTCCACCCTTCTCCACCCTCTGAAGAGAGACTTTCATTCCTGCCAGGAGTGGAAGCAGGAGCTTGAAGGCCACAGAGAGAGGGGCTACTGGGCTAAAAGTCTATCTGTCTACTCCCTTAAATATTACTTATTTTAGAGGATATGATCTGGTTCTGTCTAATTTTTGATCATTTCGCTATTTTGGGGGAAGCGGGTCCCCAGGCTCCATATTCAAGGCTTGACTCTTTTCTCACCTAATACCAGTTCCATAATGAACACACATAATGAATACCAAAGAAGCCCATTTAGCTAAATCATTACAAAACAGAAATGAGGAGAGATATACCAAGGAGAATATATATCAGACAACACAGAATGAAGGAGGTCTCCTTTTGGGAGTAAGATAACTCAGTTCAATTGAGAGAGTGATCATGATTTTACTGAAAGGGAAACTCCCCAGAGTCTCTAGAGTGGCAAGCTGGGAGTAAGGGATATGATGGAGACTTCCTGCTCTAATGTCTATCCAGTCTTTGCCTTCAGCAACATGAAGGGGGGGTTGACCTCTTCCATCTTCTCTCTTGAAGCTGGAAACCAGGAATACCCAAATGATGAGTGCCCAAAGGGAGACTGCTGAGAACTTCCCTCTGACCTGCTCTACCCCACTTCTCATATGGGTCAGGGCCTTCATCTCCACAAATAATGAGATTTAAGTGTAAGGCCCTTTTTCCTATACCATACTGTCCTAAAACAAGATTGTCTAAAAGAAAAAAAAAATAAGCCAGTTTTGGCAGTTCTCAATCTTCTCTCTTCCCTTCCTGAAATGATTCTGAAGTAAAAGATACACAATCAGTAGAAACTTGTTATGGAAAAATATAAGCACTTTCTATATCTGTAGAATATTTTAGAATAATATTTTCATAGAAGATTTATGCTACTAAAGCTTAAAACTGCACTAAGACTTTTGGGACACCATATGATGCTTTTCTCACAGCCGTCCTGCTAGGTATGTAGTGCAAATACTACCCTTACCCAGGAAAATGAGTTTAAGCAAATTGTCCATGCCCACACAGCTACTAAATAAAACAGATAAGGATTCACAGGCAGGCCTCTTACAGCAAATCCATTTGGCCATGCTGCATTCCAGCAAAAGAACAACATAACAGACTGATAAAGGACATTCTCAGTTATAGTTATATCAGTTTAAAATTTACAGAGATACTACAACGACATGCCTGTTCTCCTTCTCTCTTCTCAATTAAAAAGTTAAATATTTAAAGAATGAAATTTCCTAGAAGTTTCAAATAGATCAATTTTGCCTCAATATAAGAAAAAAAAAATCCTAGAGATTAGAGCTATTCAAAAGTGAAATGGGATGCCTAAAGAGAACTATCTCCTTAAATAGAGGTCTTTAAGCAAAACTTGTGTAGTCTCTTGTCTGATATGTTATAATGAAAATTCTGGTTCAGTCATGAATTGGCCTAGATAGCCACTGAGCTCCTTTCCAACATTGAGATTCCATAATTCTGTATATCTAGCACCAAATAAACAGACTGGTTTTTAACTGAATAACATGACAAATAACACAACTGAATAACATCTCAGCATGTTACATAGACTTTCTGAGTCCAGGAAAGAGAGGAATGGGAAGGTGTGAGAGCCATATTCATTCTTAAAATTCTTATTTCAAACATTTTGGAAAGGATAAGATTTTTTCAGGCCTCTAAGTATGCTGACCACAACATCCATCCTGATATAAGGCTGGATACTTCCTCTCAAAGTACGTTCAAGTACTTGAAAAAGTCTTTGTTGAAAATATTTCATAGAGAAGATCTAGATTCCAATTATCCACAAAACTGAACTTCTTTTCCAAAATGTTAATTATTGTATAAACTTGGACAACATGACGATTTCCTTCTGCTGTTATGGATGAGTGTGGCTTTAATAATTTGTCACTAGTGAGGGTCAATAATGAAGTAAGATTGAGAGATAACTGGTGGACAGCCCTCAGGCTCCAGGGGTATTTACATAAAGAATATATGACTGAAAAAGGAACGTCAAGAGAATGTGAGAAAAGTGACTAGCATGATGTCAGGACCTCCTTTGGTACATTTACAGGATTATATGAGCAAGAGTAGCACAAGATAGGTAGGCAAGGATGGGATGTAATATGTAACGTTGGAGCGCATGTCCCCATCAATGACATCATAGCTCCATTAAAGCACTGAATTATTAAAGTAGTTCTTGTTTGAGATATATTAACCTAGTCTATAAGAATGATCATATATTAAACTTTTGGGCATTAAATCTCATTTGTATTGAACTCTATTAGTGGAGATTGATTACTCAATTGCTAATCAATTATTGAATCAATTGATTACTCAGTTACACTGAGTGAGGGGCAAAGCTGGGGGGAAAAAGAGATCTTTTTGCTTCTGACTTCTAACTTGACTCTTTGGGTCACTGAAGAGACTTTCTCTGGGAAGAAGTTGACAAGATTGAGGTGTGCTCCTCTACTTGTTGCTTTCTTCCAATAGTCTCCCTTCAAGAATGACTATAGGGCCTCATGTTTTCTCTCTCAAAGCTGGAAACCAGAAAAGTAGGATCTCACTTCTTCCAAGGTCTCACCAAATCTGCCCCCACCCAGGGGCAGAGCAATGAATAATCAATCTCCACCAAAGAAGATAATCCCATGCAAATGGATTTTTGAGTGGAGGGTTACAAACTATTAATAAGAAAAAATCAATATCTATCTTTTTTTTACATCAAAATATTCCAACAATTCAATCAGTTCAGTGAAGAGAGGTGGGAGGGAGAAGCAATTGCTTGTTCTCAGCAGTTTCTCTCCAACAAGTAATAGACTGACTCACCTTTCAACTATTAAGTATGTTTCTACAGATTTTAGTAGTCTGCTGCTTTGGACGGTATTTTGTTTTCCTATCAAAATGACTGGTTACTTTTATTTTTAAATGGGAGCCAACTTCATGGCATTCAAGGAACTGCAGTATAATTGACATTCTAAAAGTTGCTCAATCCAATATTTCACTCTTCTTCTTACAAAGATATTTTCTTTATTTCTGAACATTTTTGTTTTGCTTTGTTTTTAAAAGGAAGAGGAAGATCTTTATGCAAGATATTTCTTGGTATGATTTTTTTAAATGGGCATGTTGTTGACATGCAAGGAAATATAACAGAGGGGTTGGCTGTAGATCTCATGTGTACTAAAGTGAATTTGTAAGAATTTTAGCAAGTGTGGAGAAGCTTGGTCTTTAGTGAGATTTCAGCTAATGCTAGGATATATTTGTCTTGGCCACTGAATGCCTGAGAATAATCTTCCTACAGGATGTCCTGATCAGAGAAAAGTTTTGAACAGCATTTAGTCCAACTAATTCTAAATTCAAAGTGCAGCATGAATTAACTTAAGAATCTACTGAAGTCTCTCTACCATTTTTGGTCTTTTTCTTGGTCCCTCTATCTCACTCCCTCATTCCTTGTGTGTGCATGTATGTGTGTATGCGTGTGTGTGTGTGTGTGTATCTCTGTCTTGTCCTGCTTCCCCCTATTTCTCCAGCAATGGATTGGGCAGCAAAAGGCTTCCCTCATTGATTAGCTATGTGATCGTCATAAAAGTATTATACTCTGGGGTTCACTTTTCCAGCTACAAAGTGGGGGCAATAATGTTGAACAATGGTTTTAAAAGTCACACTTTGAACAAACAGAATGGACATCTCAGTCCTTAAAATAAGTTATTCACATTCTAGAGCCCCATTTTAATACAACCATGTCAAGATGGACTAGTCTATAATGTCTAAGAAATAATTACATATAGGAGACACTCTGGCTCAATTGTCCTCAGTCGTCCAGTTCCTCTGTTGTCCAGCTCCCTTACTGGAAATAACTAGAGATAACTTAATACATTTCTCTCTTTTTCTTGAATCCTAAAGTTCCTCTTCTAACTAAAGAGATGGAGGGATTCTTCTTAGATTCTTCTATAGTTATCTGGATGAACATACCAATATCAGGTTTTCTAGTCAGTTTTATTTTTTGTTGTTGTTCATCATCAGTTGTGGGGTTTGTTTGTTTTGTTTCATTTTGGTCTGTGTGTCTGGAGAGGATTTCCTGGGTGACAAGTTAGTCTATCACTCCCTGCTAGGCTACCATTTTGCTTACCACCAATCAACTGCTTGATGCATTTGCTTCTCCAATATTGTATAATTAATCATTTTACTCCTTATTCGTATACTTCTTACAATAAGGTTCTCTCTTGGCCAGCCCTCAAAGGCTTATTGTTAAAATAAAAAACTAAGGAGATTTTTAAATGCTTTGCTATTTTAGCAAGAAAGTGCTAAACAAAAATTTAAAAAGATTGAACTTCAATTAGTTTAATAAAAACTTACTCTCCTACACATGACACAAAAATCCATTTATGCTTTGTTCTGGTCATTGATAATGTCACCTGACCCTCACCTCTTTTCCTCTACATCTCTATAAAGTCATCCATTTCTATCTATACAAGATGTTCCTAAAACAGACACAGTCCAACAAATATCTTCAAGGAGCTATGGGGAAGAAGGCCTGAATTGTCACATTGCTCTCATAAGAGGAATATAGTCCCATAGGTATAATTACAAATATAATAATAGCTATGGAGAGATTTTAAATAGTTTCTTTTTTCCATTTTGTATTCTCCTCCTAGTGTACAACTAATGTGAATACAGTGTCAGACAGCTCATAAATGTGAGGCTGCTCAGAGTTTGGGTTGCATCAGCCTGGTATGCCTAGGTATTGCAGCAAACATTAAAGGTAAGCTCAGTCCCTGCTCTGAGAAGCAAGGAATTGAGCAGAGGAAACTAATCAAGCAGAATCAGCCAAGACTCTTTATGGAATTTTCCCTTTTAATTTTTTTTGGCATCTGCCTCCTGGGGTGATTTTCAAGTACTTTCCAGAGAAATTTGGTGTATGTGACAATATTAATGCATCAGACAGTTGCAAACCAACCCAGGGATCCACAGAAAAGGAGCCAGATTTCCTGGGTGTGATCCTAACAACATTTGTTAATCCACAAGTTTGTTACTGCACCTCTGAAATATTTTAAGACACAATCACACACACACACACACACACACACACACACACACACTGCTCAGAATTTAAATAATTGACTCTAACCTAATTAAAAAACACTCCATCTGAAACTCCTCCATAAGGACCAATGAAAATCTCCTTTCAATGAAAAAAAAATACAAATACATCAGAGAACATTGAACAGGAAGCAAGTCTTTTTATAAACATACCTCAAACAGGTAGGAGTGAAGGAATCCATATTAGAAAAGATGTTGAAAAAGCTTCACGTCCACTTGTGCTGTTTGGGAAAGCAAGACGGTTCAGATTATGAACCGAGCAGCATCTGCAGTATCATTGCTGGCAATGACCTCTATCTAATTAAAAGTAAGTCGGGCTTTCCAATCAGGTATTCCATGGCAAAGAGCTAGGTTTTGTTATTTTCCTCAGACACACAATTTGTGTTGGGGGTGGGATCCCAAATATCAAAGACCCCCAGCCTGGGCCGAACTGAGATGAGGCATATGTCCAAAGCACAGCAGCGGCCTCAAGAAGCTGGACACCCCTGCAGTGCTAGGCTTCTCAAGCAATCCCACCGCCTTCCTCCTATGGGCTGAAACCTGGGCTCCAGTTTTTGCTTCATTCCCAGGAACAAGATGACCTCTATTTAGAGCCTAGCGATTCCAATTCTAAATCAACAGTGAAAAAAGGGGTGAGGGTGGAGGTGGGGGTGGGGTAAAGGGACCTTGGGTATGACAGAAAAAGAAAAAGACAGACACACGAATGGCAAATGTCCAAGGTCTATCAGGCTGACAAAACCCATCTCGAATCAAAACGCTGATCTGCAAAACAGCCCCGACTTCAGCTTGGGGAAGGTTGAAGGGGGTGCTGGTGGGAGGGGGGAGGGAAGAGAAAGGGGAGGGTAGACTAGTGGGGATTCACATGCAAAAATAGACTTCCTGCTCAGCCAACAACGACGGGCTCTTTTAAAAAGGGTAGCTGGCACGTAGGGGCCAAGGACTGTAATGAAACAAGCCTTCAGCTGGCTTACCTGAGAAAGAGGAAAATCACCCATCTGCAATGAGGGATGGCAGGATCTCCTAGAGCCTGGATGGTAGCGTGCCCTTAGTGGGAACTGGCCCGATTATTTGGTTTGTTGTTGCAAAGGGTTACCAACTATTTACAACTGCTGCATTCTCTCTGAGAGGAAAGCCTCACACATATACCAAAGAGACCTCTGCAGTATCCTCTCGGCTTCATCCTCGGCTTCCTGTATTGAGGCTCACTCTATGGTACCTAATACAAATCAGCAAATAGCTTGTTTAAAAAAAAAAAAAAAAAAAGCCAGAAGCCAGCACCTTACATAACAGCTCCATCTACTGGGCAAAAGTTAAATATCTTGTCACCAACTGGATTTGTGTGATCTTTCTCAGCTTCCCTCTTTGCTCTTCCCCTTAACCTCCTTCTCCTTTCTCTTCCACCTCCCTTCTCTGTATGCTACTAATTTCCCTGCTCCCTCCTCCCTCTCCCCCCATATCTCCTCCATCAGTGAGAAAAATTGAACAAAAATGTACAGTCGCGTTCAAGGGTATAGGATCATATAAGATCATAGACAGAGCTAAGAGGGACCTACATTAGAGGTCATCTAAATCAGCCTCCTCATTTTGCCAATGAAGAAATTGAAGTCTAGAGAGGTTAAAAAAATTGTCTGAAGCCACACAAGTAGTGAGTGATGTAACTGAGATATGAACTTGGGCTTTCTGACTTTAAATACAGAACTCTTTCCACTGGGCCATGCTGGTACTGACTTAGAATTTTGTCTTGGTAAACACAAACATCTACTGTCAAAACCAAGCTGAACAAAATAGTCACTTAAGCAAAAAAAAGAAGTATTTCCTAAAAAGAAGATAGATTACTCTGAACACTCTTCCCATTTTACATAGAATAGCTCTACATTTCCATAAATTTGAAGAAGAGTTTAAGCAATAGTAGGAAAATGTCAAAATAACAGTTTGTAGTTTCCATATTTTCATTCTAATTCTGTGATATTTATGTTTTGTGTTCTATAACATTCTGCCTCATAATCATCCTTGTGACTTTAAAAGTATGACTGTAAAAGTAAGCCATAGTAGTTCTAATTGTCAAGATGAGCCCAAGCTCAACTTGTTCTTGTGCCTCTTCACTATTTTGAATGATCTTTCCCTCTAGAAGAGTGAAAAATATGATGAGCTACACCTCATGGGCCTTTGAAGTTGTTTTGAAGTCATTCAGAAATTTTCATAGAGGCATAGATCTTTAGATTTGGAAAAGGACTCATATAACTTAGTAAGTCAGTCAGTAAGTCAGTAAGGTCACATTATAAGTTCTTAGGTTCATGCTTATAACTTCATGATTTTGAACTGCCACCAATTTTTTTTTCCCTTGGTAAATTATCTGTATGGAAAACTATATTTGGAGTTGAAAGGGACTACAAAGACCATTTAGTCCAACTCCATCATTATACAAATGAAGAAACTGAGGCCCAGGGAGCTTAGGTGACTTGTCCAAGGTAAGAGCCATCATGTCACAGTAGACAGTGGGCAGCCTGAGGTCAAGACTTGCTTCTGACATAAACTAGCTATGTTACCAAGAACAAGTATCACAACGTTCAATACTCCAGGCCACTCAGGGCCACTAGCAACAGGAGTTGCCAACTTGAGTAAGTAGAAGGAGTTTCCAAAGTAAGAATTCCTTTCCTTAATAAAATAAGAGATCCTAATCTCTTCCTTAAAAAGGTCAATTATACACGTGGTAACTGTCACCCCATTTTTATGACTCCTCCAAACACATTTTCATGTGTAAGAGGTGCCATTTCAACTCTAACACAAGGTCTTGTCAGGCCATAACAAGTGTTAATCAATGAAGTGACCACAGACATTGTACATGACAATTATTAATGAAATGCCAATCCAGGAACTAAAGATACCACCTTTATATAACTTAATTGTATAAGAATAAAGTTTTCTCTAGTAATAGGTTAAAACTGTACAAGTCTATAGCTTTGGATGCATAGTAAATCCACAATTTATCTATGTGTGGATTCTCCACTTGCAACGAATATTTGGTTCCAGGCTGACTTCTGCCTTTCAGGCAATATATTCTAAGCTTTCTCTTCATCATTGTCAAATACTATGTGATCAGGAAATGCAAACTAATTTGAGCATCACCTACCTTGTGGTTCTTATGAGGAAAAGATTTTTTTTAAACCTTTAGGTATTAGATTTAGATAAAGATATTGATAGATATGTATAGGATTTATCATTTCATTGATGGGCCTCCTGGGAACCTGTCTTGAGTAGAATTTTTTGGTTTGGATTTTGTTCCCACAAATGACACACTGTACAATTAGGAAACACTATCTATTTTAATTATATATATATAACAATAATACAAGAAGTCTTAGAAAAGTGAAGACAAAGTCCCTATATACACAGAAACAGGAAGAATATAACTATAAAGATAATTATGAGGTAAGCAGAGAAAAGAAAAAGAAAGCATCACCAATCGGGGAGCACCAACTTGTCTCTCAGAGGCTGGGGAATCCCGAGATTCAGCCATCGAGTCCCGAAAGGGAAAAAAAAGGCCCAGGCAAAACGTCTCTTCCGTGGCTAAGATTCCAAAGTGGGTAAGGGACCATAGGGGATTTTATATGCTTTCTAAACAAAGGTGGCTCTGAGCCAAGAAGTTTGGCTCCTGGCTCTTCATATTTCCCCCTACCAAGGAAGTGGTGCATACTGCTGCAAGATATAAGAGTTAATTTATGGCAAGCTTGGGGGAATAGCCAGTTCCTCCAAGCATGCCTTGGCACCAGGAATGGCTAATTCTTGGGACATGATAAATAGCAGCCAAGTTACACAGCGCATGTCCTTGATAGGTAATCTTAGGGGCAAAATAAACTTACTCACTATAGGGACATGAATTGTCCCTTCAGAACTCTGGAATAATTTAGTAAATAAGTCTTTAAGAGTTGCCTAAGGGTCAAAGAGGTTAAGGGACCTGGCTGTGATCATACAGCTGTTAAGTGTTGGGGCAAGATTTGAAACAAAGTCTTCCTGACCCCAGGACTAAGGAGTGCTCTATTCACTACCCATATTGCCTCTATACCTCTGTGCCTCTGTATGTAACTTATATTAAGATTAAACAAAACATGAGTAAGAAGTCAGATCTGTTACTCTCTCTAAGATCTACCCTAAAACCAAAAAAATGATATATGCAACAACCATTATTTTGGCTAATTTACACTTCTACCCTAAGGGTATCTTTTAAAGCTTCTTTTTGGCAATAACTTAAAAAAACCAAAACATCCACCTGGAAATATAAAGAGGAAGTCAAAATTTCAATATTTCATAACACCAAATGATTGGATTGATTCCATTTCAGGCATGATTTTTAAAAAAAACACTGATAATAACCCTAAAGCATAATAAAATCACAACTGGCCTGAGTATCCATTGAAACATTAAAAAAAAAAGTAATTCACATCAACTAATCACCAAGAAGTCACTGTGATCATCAACTAAATTATAAATAGATGCTTTTTATATGGAGGGGGGTAAATCAATACATAAAATTTCAAATTTCTTCAAGCTCTAGAAGAACTAAAACATATACATGTATTAGGATGAAGGAATATTTTGTAGGTCTTCTTGCATGCCATTTTATTATAGTAGTGTTAACTTGCTAACTTAACAGAATAGGTTATATTAGAGTACATTAAAAATGTTAGGGAAAAAAGCTATTAACTAGCATGACCAGTTTTTAAGAATAAATATTCTGTTAAAAAAAATAAGCCTAATCTAATGATCCCTTTGTGAAAACTGAAAGTTATACAGCACATCAATGTATATATGAAGTAGGTGCTAGAAATATTTATTATTCCCATTTCAAAGATGAGTAAAGTATGGTTCTACTGCCTTGGCCATGTTCATGTACCCAGTGTTAGAAGGGAGAGTTGAACTTAATCCAAGTACAGTACACTACATAGTCCTAACTGGACAGCAACTAGATATACAAATCTCCATACAACCCATTTCACAGGACCTTATAAAGCACAGGGAACTAGAAAGACTTCTTTTAGAAGGGCTGATTAACTTAATCACTTTTTAAAAGTACTTTGTTTCAGATGATTTATTTTCTAACCATGATACATATATGGCATCCAACAAACATTTATATCCCCCATCCCTAAAATGAGAAAAACAAAACAAAAAAAGCCTCTTTAGTTGTAGACATGATAGATTCTATTTTAGCAACTGGAAAACTTTAGCAGAAAAAGAAATGACTTTGGTCTATGTTCTTATGATAACATTTTCACACAACTTTAATCCAATTTAAAACAGCTAAAATTGAATGTGGAATTTACTTCCTCCTAGATAAATATAGACATGCAGAGAGTGTAATTAAAAACCCTTCAGGCCTTGAGCCAAATAGTTTCCCAGCAAGGGTCATGTTATAGTTTTATATAGGACATATAATCTGTTAGAGTCTACACATATTTTGAATCAGGCCCACTAACTTTAGAACATCTGTTAGGTTCAAATGTTGCTTTAGGAAATTGTGCTTTATCTATATATCCCCAAAACTTTTTAAACTGAAAAGTGAAATGCTCTGTCACCTAGATGTTTCGTGTATAAGATATCAAATTGTATTTTTTTTCTCACAGAATGGTTTTGGGATTCTATAGATGTTAACTTAGGTCATGGATTAATTTTTCCTCAAGGCTGCCAATCAAGACCTAAACAATTTCAATAACTGGGTTTCTTGATCTGACAAGAAAATCATCATCTAGAACCAGAGGTCAAAAATGGTAGAAAATCACATTTTTGAGAAAATATTAAATCAATATTTATAGCTATCTTTATAATTGTTACTTTGAAACCTTATATATTTTCTTTCATTCAAAATCTCCAAAAAGTTTGCTATCTTTCCAAATTATGTGCTTCTTTAATTTTTTTTTAATGAGGAAGGAATTAACAGTAAGAGTCTCTCTATCTGGACTACAATGTCACTGGGGATAGGGTAGCATTTTAATCTGCCTGGTCAGATTCAATTTTTCCTCCCTCCCTCCCACCATGTTTACTACATCATTCCAATTTAATTTTCTTCCAACATCATAAAACATCATTTGAATGCTGTACCTTGCTTGAATTGTACAGAAAGTCCTCATCCTTAGAGAAGAAAAGTTTTTCCAAATTAAAGTGGTTCTGTTGGATAGAAACTGAAGAATTGATCATAGAAGATCTAGAGCCAGAAGAGACCACCCCCTCCCTTTAGAGAGGAAGAAACTGAGGCTGAAATTGAGTCTTTCTAGTTTTTAATGCTTTATAAAAAGCCTGTGAAATGTGTTGTATGGAAATTTGTATACCTACTTGCTGTTCAGAGAAATTGGGTTTCTGTTTCTTTAAAATGAATACAAAGTGATTTTTTCCCCCTTTAGCTAACATACCATAACTTATTCAGTAAGCCTAGAAACAAGTAAAGTGGATTCAAAGCTTTTCTAGCTCACAAAAAAATATTTACTAGTTCATAAAATTCATCATACCTTCTCTTACCAAGATCAGAATGAAACCATAACTGACAGGAGTAACCAGCCCTTTCACAAAGGTTTTCTATTTTAATAGCTTAATTTCTAAGAACCTGATTATTTTAGGTCCCTTTCTTGGGTTAATAAATGGTGATAAATATATAGAATAATAGTATATGTATTATATATGCATGTGTATATGTATATATATATAATAAATTCTTTGCAAGGTAGAAGAGGGAGGTGAAATGTTTTCTACATAGGTTGATCCTATCTTCTGACTTTCATTGACTACTGATTTATAGATGGTTCTTCAAAAATATTCATGGATGTGATAAACCATTTTTCTATTGCTATGTTTCTTCTTTCACAACATGACTAACATGGAAATGTTTTATATGGTTGCACATACATAACCTTATATTAAATAATTTTGAATTTTTAAAAATGAATGTGGGGGTGGCTAGGTGGCACAGTGACTAGAGCACCGGCCCTGGAGTCAGGAGGACCTGAGTTCAAATCCAGCCTCAGACACTTAACACAAAAACTAGTCGTGTGACCTTGGGCAAGTCACTTAACCCCTACTGCCCTCAAAAAAAAAAAGCAAAAAAAAAAACCACAAAAAAACCCAAAAATGAATGTGAAAGATTGTCTTTATATGTAAATGGGAAAAATATTATTAAAAATATGATTGGCCAAAAAAAAATCCTGTGAAAAAGAATGGCTGTTACCTTGTAACTATCTCCATTTTGCTACATGAAAGTGTAGAAGAATCTTAGAGACCTTAGATATACTCTAAATCATGCCTATCATTTTATAGATAAGAAAACTTTGATACTTGGAGGATTTTCTAGGGTCATGCAGTTAGTTAATAGAGTTGGGACTAGAACTGAATTTTGTAGCATGGCCAAAAATCTTTCAAATTCTTTGCCTTGTCTGCCTGATGAAGGAAATTAATATTGAGTACTTAAAGATGCACATACCAAGAAAAATGCAAGCATGTAGAGTATTTCTAGAAATATCTCAATTGATTTTCATTCAGAGTTTGACAGGTGATGAATGTGCTGGGACTTATGAATGCATTTACTGTTTAAGAAGGTGATAGATTAACCAGCACTGGGTTTAGCAAAATACAGGAAAAGTTCATGTACTTTTATCCAGTTATCTACTAAATATCAATATTAAAAGGCACCTCTGAATCCATCATTGATTATAATGGTGAACTTTTCACAAGGAAAAATCAGAAATCAAGATGAAACTGATGTAGTTATTAAAATTTCAGCTGAAAACAGCAAAAATTCCTTAAGCACCTGTTATAGGCTAGGCCCTATCATGCATGTTGGATTTGGAAAAATAAAAAAGCAAACCAATAGTTTCTGCCTTCAGAGAGGATGAAATTTACTGGAGATGGAGGACATGACATTTATGTAAATTAATGTAGCACAAGGAAGAATATTTTGTTGACAAAGGGGAAATTGAGACAAAACACCCTAGAAAAACTTGAGAACAGAGATAAAAATTTTGGTTGGGTGATCAAAGACATTTTCATAAAAAGGGTAGATCTTCAATGAGCTGAAGGAAGAGAATGATTTTGAAAAGTGGAGTAAGTAACTGAGAGCGTTCAAGATATGGGACACTGTCTTCACAAATGAAGAGTCAACAAAATGCAGGACAAGATTGGGGGAACTGCTACTAGTCTAGTTTGGCTGAAACAGAATGAATGAAGAGGAGAAATGTGAAAAATGGCTAGACATACAGGTTGGAGTTATTCTAAGGGAAACCTTAAATGATGGGAGCTTATATTTTACCCTATAAGCAATAGAGGGCTATGAAAGATTTTTGAACAAAGAAGTGACTTGCCAATGATCATGAAATTATTTGGCAATTGTGTGAAGGATGGACTGGCTAAAGGAGAAAATATTAGAAGGAAGATCAGTTAGGAGATGATAAGAGATAAAATTAGGGTGGTAACTGTGTAAACAGAAAGCAAGAAAGCTCCTTCCCCTATTCATTCTGGAACAAGGGATTATAATCAAATAAATTCTGCCATTGTTTCTGGATGTGGTGTGTGTCTTTACTCTCTAGTGATCCCACTCACCATTCCTTTAAATTTCCTGACCGAAGTGTACCTTCATAGCCACCTTTCAGGGATGTGTGCTATCTCTAGAAATCATGTAATTATATCAATAGTTGTAGAAAAAGCTTTTTTCATAACATAAAATGTCTATTTATGTTAAAAACAAAACTACAAAACAGAAATTTAAGAAAAGATACAAGCTCCTTTCTACTTCTCTCACTGTATACCCTCTCATTGTATACAGCACTTAACAGATAGATAATAAATTTTTTTCATTCATTCACTCATTTTAAATTCTCAAATATAACAAGTTTATGTATCCAAACTATAATTCAGCCACCTGAGTCAATTAGGTGGTGTAGTGGATAGGGCACTAGACCTAGAGTCAGGGAGACTCAAGTTCAAATCTGATCTCAGACACTTACTAGCTGTATGATCCTGGGCAAGTCATTTAACTCCATTTGTCTCAGTTTCCACATCTGTAAATTGAGCTGGAGAAGGAGATGGCAAACCACTTCTGTATTTTTTGCCAAGAAAACCCCAAATGAGGTCACAAAGAGTCAGATGTGACTGAAATGACTGAACATTCAATTATCTTTAGACGATAGATTAAATGCTTCAGATGCCAGAACATAATGAAGTTGATGGATGGTTTATGACCTTTCTGGTCTATAATCCTCATGACTTTTTGAAGCTTTGGCCATTGTGCCTGGATAAAGATATTTTTGTTATTCAAAATGTTTAGTTTCATTGATATGGAAGAATGAGAAGAAAAAAATAGAGGGGCATATTGCAATTCTATTTAATGAACACTTACTGAATGCCAACTACATGCAAGGCACTATATAAAATTCTGGAGGCACAAAGACAAGGAGGAGCTTACTATTTAATAAAATAGAAATAATAAGAAAATGTAGGATATTTCTGTGCTAAATGATGCTCTTCCCAATTTTCTGAAGTCAGTCTGTATATAATATTGTGAAGTACATAGGAATTTGGCCTATCTTACTTCATTCAATTAGCTATATTTTGGGAGTGGAACAAAAGCCAGGCAAATAGTTCTGTTTGTGGAGACTAGAATTGTATGTTGGAAACAAAATGCAGGATTGTTACTTTAATTCATCCTTAAATAATATCACTGACCACATAAAGAAATGCCATTGGGTAGCTTTTTTTTTATATAGGTGACTTTCTCCACGGTATTGACAATAGCTGGTGCTTTGTGAAGATCCAACCTTTACCAGAATTGATCACCAACAAATATTAAGTTCTTGATTCCCAACAGAATTGTTCTCAACATGAAATGTTATTTCATCTTCGTCTGTGTTTATTGCCCTGATTTCCTTGTTTTTTATCTTCTTATTGTATGTCTAGTACTATGTGAAATAGCAGTGATGATAATGGACATAATTTCTTTACTCAATCTTACTGGAAAGACTTCATGCTTTTATTTATATATGTTCCAAGGAAGGATTCAACTAAGGATTATAAAAGGATTGAAACTTAAGCTCTTGCTATGTCCTTTACAGGAGTTAGGTATAGTCTTTTGTCTAAAAGTTAGACATCTCTCCAGAATGAGGTGCTTTGATAATAAACCTTATATTCTCAGCAATTCCAAGTTCTTAGATGGCATATGGCCATTCTATATTATATTATATCTACCCTGGGGAAGAAGAATCTTATTGGTCCACAATGGGCTCTATATTTTAGTTGAAATGAAATGGACTGGTTGTGGGCTGGGAGGTGGGGGGGTTTAAGTCACTGCTGGTCAAGGAATTTGAGGGTAGGACAGTCTTAGCTCTCTACCCCAGAATTTCTGAAGTGTCAGTTGGAAATCATTGACTGGGGGAAGGGAATAAAGGAAGAAATTTTCTGTACCAGTCAGTATTTGTAGCCATTTGTTACTATATTGAAATCAGTTAATCATTAATGAACAAATATTTATTAAGCAGTTAACATGTGTCAGGTACTATGCTAAATGCTGAGAATATAAATAGAAGCATAAAGACAATCTTTAATATCAGAGATTACTTTCTAATGGGGGGAAGACAACATGAGAAATAAAGCTAAAAAAATCTAGATGAGAAAGGAAAGTATGAAGTTTGGGGCATCATAGAAAGTCTAGGGGAGATGAATCAGCAGCTCATTCTGGAGAAGCATGAAAACATCTTTGGCCTGGAGTCTCCTAAATTTGGAGGTTGTGGAAGAAACTAGCCAACCAGAAGGTAAGACACTGAGGCAGGACTGAGGCAGAATTATGTAGCTCAAGTGCTATCTTTTACATGAAGTCTTTTCTCCTCCTCCCCCCCTCCCCAATTTGTAATTACTTTCCCCCTAAGACCACCTTGCAATTCTTTTCTATATATTTTGTGTAAAGGTTGGGTTGAAACCACTACATTTGGCTCCAGGAACCTGACTAGGTAAGAATACTTTTTAATTGAATAGAACAATGAGAATTGCGTACAAAAAGATTGTGAAGAGCAGAGGTGAAAAGGGAATTCATTTCAAGGCGTGACAATGGCTGAACGGTGAATAAGTGGAGATGGTATATGAAAATTAAGTTTTGGTCAGAAGAGAAAAGTTCTAAGGAGAATAACATAAAAGGCTAGGAAAAAAAGAAGCTGAAAAGGTAGGATAGAGCGACTGTGGAGGCCTTTAATTGTCAATCTAAAGAGTTTTTTTTTTATCCTAGAGGCAATAGGGAGCTACTTAAAGATTGCTTTGCTTTGTTAAATTTAGGAGAGTGACAGGGTCAGGCCTGTGCCTTAGGAAGATTATTTTGGCAGGATATAAAGGATGAATTTGACAGGGTTGGAAGTGATGATAGGGAGACAAGTTGAACAACTATTATAATGCATCAAAAAGTGAATAAAATATCTGAGCTAGACTGGTAGCTATTTGAGTTGCCATGACTAACAGGCTACCTCAGTAGTTCAGGGATTGGAATGCAATGAAACAACTGTGGACCATAGAGATAGGAGATGGACCTGTGAATCCAAGCTGTTAATTAATAATTTAAAAAAGGAGATTCATTAAGGATAAATCACTGAATCTACTTTCTAACATCAATCTTTGTAATGGGTTGAGTGGAAAGGGAGCAATACTCTTTTCACAACATACAAAAAAAATGTGTTGGGTTAACATTGATGCTAATGTTTCAAATTACAAATGAACAAATGGGCTATAACAATATTTAAAAAATATTATACACTATGACTGAGTTGAATCTGTACAGGAATATAGGATAAGTTCAATATAAAGAAGACTATAAACATAATATACCTTATTAGTAATATATGGAATAAAAACCACATAGTTCTATCTATAGACGCTGAAAAATATTTTTAATAAAATCTAACAATTTTTTCTCTTAAAAACACAAGAAAGCAATGGAACACAATTTACTTTTCCATAATATAAAAAATTAGTATCTATCTAAAACTAAGAGCAAACACATATGAATAAAAGTGTGAGGTCTTTGCAGGAAGATTGGGTAAAGAAAGGCTGTCCATTATCATCACTGCCCTTTCATATAGTACTAGAAATGAAGTAAGAAGACAAAAACTAGGAAATCAAGGGAGTAACACAGGCAAAGACAAAATAAAAATTTCACTTTTTGCCGGTGATATTTATGATTCATCTAGAGAACTCTAAAAGTCAACAAAAATAATTTGAATTGTAAATTCATCAAAGTTCTAGGATATAAAGTAAGTTCATATAAAGCATCAAAATTCCTGTAACAACCAATTAAATTCAGCAGGGAGAGACAGGAGGAAAAACTGCATGCAAAATAACATATACAACTATTTTTCTTTCTATCTGGGAGTCTATCTACTAAGATACACCAAATGTTCTTTACAGAAATAGTGAAATACTCATTGTTCATGGGTTGGTCAAGCCAAAATAATAAAAACTATGATACTACTTGAATTAATTCACCATACCAATCAAACTACCAAAAGGTTATTGTATAGAGCTAGAAAAAAATAATGAAATTCATTTGGAAGAACAAAAGAGCATTATTATAAAGGGTGATATTTTTTCAAAAGTCAAAAAGAAGGCTTAGTAGTATCAGATATCAATATGTACTGGAAAGGAGTATTTTGGTGATTTGCATAAAAATAATTTGGTTCCAGTTAAGAAAGATATCTATATCAATAGTACAGATTAGGTATACATTAGAAGAGCAAACTAATAGAATAACACAGTAAAAGGTATCTTTGGGCTTAATTGCTGAGAACCCACTATTTGACAAAAATTGTTGGGTAAATTAAAAGCAGTGTGGCAGAAATTAAGT
>CM053596.1:173983047-174008647 GCA_028646575.1 Pseudocheirus occidentalis
CCAAATTTTGATTACATAAAATTTAAAAGTTTTTGTATAAACAAAAGCAATGAAAATAATATTAGAAAGGTAACAGGTAACTGGGAAAAATTGTTGTAGCAAGTTTATGTTACTTTATGTGTAAGAGCTATTCCTTAATGGCTCCTTAATTTCAGTTATTCCTTAATAACTCAAAGTATATAAACAGTTTTCAAAGAAGGAAATCCAAGCTATCAACAAACCTCATGAAAATAGGCTTCAAGTGACAATTAATTAGAAAAGTGCAAATTAATATATGATTGTCCACCATATAATCATCACACTGATAAAAATGACTAAAGAGAGGGGCGGCTAGGTGGCACAGTGAATAGAGCACCAGCCCTGGAGTCAGAAGGACCTGAGTTCAAATGCGGCCTCAGACACTTAACACAAAAAACTAGCCATGAAACCTTGGGCCCAATTGCTCTACGTTCCCCCCTCCAAACAGCATAAAAAAAGACTAACGAGGAAAACTACAAGTGCTGGAGGAGCTACAGGGAAACAGACACATTATACACTATTGTGAAGCTGTGGATTGAACCATGCTTTTTGGAAAGCAATTTGGAAATATGTTTCAAAGTTACTAAGCTATGCATTTCCATTCACACAGTGATATCACTATTAGACCTGTATCCCAAAGAGAAAAACTCTTGTACAAAAATATTTATGGTATTTTTTTATAATAGCAAAACCCCGAGAACTAAGTGGAATAGAGACTTCTTGGGGAATGGCTAAGCCAAATATACATATGAGAGTAATGAAATATTATTTCATAGAATGATAAAATGAATAATTTCTTGGGAAACTGGAAAGGTGCATATGAACTGACGCAGAGTAAAGCAAACAGGGCCAGGAGAACAATTTATACAATAACAACATCATAAAGAAAAAAAAAAACCCCAACAACTTTGAAAGACTTTAGAACTCTAATGCGATAGTACATCATAGTTCAGGAGGACCAAAGATGAAGTACACTATCCAATTCCTGATAGCCAGGTAATGAACTCAAAATGCAGAATGAAGCACATATTTTTGGAAATGGCCAGTAAGAAAATTTGCTTTATATGACTATGCATATTTATCATCAGGGCTTTCTTCTTTCTTTTGCCCATTTGGGGGAGGAATGAGTGGAAGGGAGGAAAAACAAATGCTTGTTAACTGAAAAATTAATAAAAATTCTAAAATGTGTATACGTGCATGAGTTTCAGTCAAGGTCAAGGAACTTTGACTCTTTGTGAACTACTTTTTATACTCTGGTTGTCAACCATGTCAATAGCTTGAGCCCTGAAACAGTGAAGTTTTGAGGACAGATTTCTTATATCTTTTAGGAGAAACGATCCTAGGTTATATGACAAATATTGCTTCTACCAAAGTGGAAAGAAAGGAACAGATTCAAAGGACGTTGCAGAATTGGCACATCTTAGCAATTGTTTGGATATGGGGGATAAAGAAGAGAAAAGGGTCAAAGATAACTCAAAGTTACTAACCTCGGTGGGTGGAAAGTTAGCACTGGTCTCATTAGAGAGGAAAAATCTAGAGGACAGACTTACAAGGGAAATCACCTTCCGTTTTGGATACATTACAGTTGAGATACTAACAGAATAAATCACTAAAGTACAGGGTGTAGAGGAAGAAGGAAGAATCTATGGAACATCCAAGTTTAGTGGACAGGAGATAGATGACGGTTCAGCTGATTCTCTCAAACTCAGAAGTAGGATGTGCATTTTGTACCAGTGGCAAACCCTGGAACTTTTAAATAAGCTATCCTTTGTGAAAGAGCTGTCAGGAAGAAATTCAAGAGACTGGTTATCTCAGTAGGCAAGGGATGCAGCCACCATTGTCAAAAATGTGTGTAAAGGCCAATGAGGAAGGGGAATAAAAAGAGGCCATCAAATTTACCAATTAGATAGTGATTATTAATTTTTGTTAGAAACATTTCAGTTTAGGGTTAGAAGCCAAGAATCTTAGTAGTCTAAATGTGATTCCTCTATATTCAGCTGTACCCAGCCTACTCAGCATACAGTTAGCTGGCAAGAAACTGGGAGATTCCTTATATCCCTTAGGGATACTAGAATGACAAGATCATTTTGCTTTTCTTTTCCTGAAACTCGGGAAAATGAGGAAAGTGAGAGATCCAAACAAGGAATCAATGACTTTTTATTTATCTCTGGTTTTTTGCCCTTGGTAATATTTTTCTTATAGAATCTTTTATAAATTGTCATGAATAATTAATTCTATTCTTCTGTCTCTTGGGATAGTAGAATGTCTCATACCATCAATCAACAAGCATTGATTAAGTGACTACTATGTGTATGGCACTTACTAGGTATTCAGGATACAGAGATGAAAGTAAAAAGTCCTAAGTGCTTATTCTTCTCATTCTAACTAATCAGGCAGAGAAATAAATGATCCAACAAAACATCCCTCCTCTCTGAGGCTTCAATGGCTTTAGAAATTTTAAGAGTAGAACTGTTAGTATGAATTTACATTAGATCAAGGAAGTTTGAGAAAGAAGACAATGACCAGACTACGTTCATACCTATTTCAAACATTTAATACATTCCTTTTACTTACCTGTGAGATTTTTTTTTGGAGGACAGTTGGGGTTAAGTGACTTGCCCAAGGTCCCACGGCTAGTTTTTGTGTGTGTGTGTTAAGTGTCTGAGGTTGGATTTGAACTCAGGTCCCAGGACTAGTGCTCTGTTCACTGCACTACCCAGCCACCCCATCTGTGAGATTTTAAGCTTTCATCATGTACCACATCCAAAAGTTTTTTTTTAATTTTGCCCTTTTCATTTTTAATTTGTAAGAATTATGGGTCATAAACATTTCATAAGGGTAGCCCTTACTGGCGCTGCCTGCTTTCTCTAGCCATCGGGTTATTGAACAAGGGTTCATAGGTTTAGAATTAGAGGCAATATTACAGGTCAGTGGTTCCAACTCCCTCATTTGTAAAATGAGGGAGCACAGGCCTAGAGAGGTAAAGTGATTTGCCTTCAATAATACAGGGAGTAAGTGGAAAAATTATGATTTTAAACCATAATTCTCTGATTCTAAATCCAGCCCTCTTTTCAAGTCAAATCAACAAACATTTAATAAGTACCTACCATGTGCAAGGCATTGGGCTAAGTGCTCTTTACTGTGTGAGACTGAGGAAGACACCTAACTACTGTCTGCCTCAATTTCCTCAATCACAAAATTAGAATAATAATAATAATAATAACGCACCTCACGGGATTTTTGTGAGAATCCAATGAGACAATAATTGTGAAGTTCCTAGCACAGTGCCTGGCACATAGTATATTTTATTAAAATGTTGGTTATTATCAATAGTAGTGCTAACCCTTATCAGCAGTAATGAAGAAGAAATGAAGTTAGCAACCAACCACGCATCCTGATTCTGAAAAGCTTTTGAGCCAGGATCTAGGGTTTGATTATGGTATCAATCAATCAATTAACCAACAAATCAAGAAGCATTATTAAATGTCTATAATACGTCAGGCACTATGGCAGACTCTTGGGAAACAAAGACACAAATTAACCAGCCACAGACCTGAAAGAGTTTACATTCTATTGGGGGAATTTCTCCTTCCTAAATAACCTCAAGGTTTAAATTTAGACTAGCTACTGTCTTATTCTTCCTTCTATTGAATACTATCCTGACAGTGAGAAGAATGCTGAGGAAGGTGACCCATTTTACATTTATGCAGGCTGATTGTATAGCCAAAATGTTTCTATGTGAAAAGGTAAGGGGAAATCCTGTTAAATTCTAATAATGAATACTTATAGGCTTCTATACACTTCAACCCAAACTAGTTGACAACAAAATGGAGACATCAATATAGCTTGTTACTGGTTAAATTAATCAAAATCCATTCTTTTTCTTCTAAGTAGCCAACATACTGCATTCAATCTTTAAAAAAATTTGTCTTTGAAGTCATAGTGTTAAAATAGTGATTTTAATAAAGAATATATTAATTATATGCATTAAAATGCCCAAATAAAACAAATTGAGAAAATATTTACAATGAATATATCAGTTAAGGCCTTAAATTCAGAATCCGCAAGGAAATGGTCTATCTTTTAGAGAAATAATATACAGTATCCAGTGGAGGAATAGTCACAATACTTTAACAGAAAATTTATAGCAGAAAATGTATATAGATGTTAGTAATCCAGAAACAGATCATGCATGTGAAACTGAGGCTTTATCCAGGATAGAAATGCATTTCTTTTCCCATATCTCCCCAATTCCCTAGTGTCTAATCAGTGTGCTACCTAGTTCACCCTCAAGGCTAACACCTCCCTTAGCCTTGAGGGACCCATACCTTCATGTCACATGTTTCTTTGTCCTGATCCTCTCCTGGGGTCTACAGTCTCACTGAGGCTAAATGCCCACATTACATGCCTTAGCCTAATGACCTATGCCATAATTAGCATTAACAAAAGCAAGGCAGAGCATGCCAGATATCTATCTCCATAGTTAACTCAGGGTTAGATCCTCCTAAGTTCCTATTTTCCTTTGACTTTTCTGTCTCTTGGGGTCCTGTGGAACTTTCCTTTATTGCTAACAAACTCCTCATTATCCTATATTTCTTCCTATCGTATTCCTTCCATCCTCTGGTGCTCATTGAAACTAAGTCTGTCCTGAAGATACTAGGTCTCTTGCTTCTCTTGACACCCTTTCCAAGATGGTAGTTCCTTCTGTGACATTACTTGTTGCACAGAGCCAGGAAGAAGAGCTGACATTGTTTTCTGCTGATACTTTCAAATGTTCCCTTTGTTCAGTAACCTAACTATCATGTTCTGTCAGCAATGGACCCCTAGGTCACTTTCCTTTCTTCATTCAAAATTTAACACTAGGGTGGCTAGGTGGCGCAGTGAATAGAGCACCGGCCCTGGAGTCAGGAGTACCTGAGTTCAAATCCGGCCTCAAACACTTAACACAAAAAACTAGCCATGTGACCTTGGGCAAGTCACTTAACCCCAACTGCCCTCCAAAAAAACCCCCCCAAAACCAAAATTTAACACTGGAAACAGTTTTTGTCACCCTAAGTATGGCTACAAATAATTTGTCATTCAGATTCTTCAGTCTCTTCAATTATCATGACCTCTGTCTCTAGCTAACTTCAACTATAAGCAGAATGGTCATACCTTTCATACTCCCCTTTAAGGTACTGGATTCTAATGGAGTTGGTCCAGATGCTGGAGTTCCTGGAAGCTCTTTAATAGACACATGAAGAATGTCTGAAGTCATTCATAATTGTAAATAAAAATCAAAAGAAGTTTAAGATATCCTTTCTATCACTGAGTTCCTAAAAAAGTAAAATAATATAAAATGCTAAAAATCCAGTCTTGGCAAAACTATGGGGAAACTGGACACCTTTTTGGTGGGACACTAAATTATGTAATTATTTTCAAGAGCAATATGATCATATGCAATAAGTCATAAAACTGATCAAAGCTCTTGACCCAACTATTTCATCACTAGAAGTTCATCTCAAAAACATCATTAAAAAAAGAAAATAGACCCATTCTTTACAAAGATTGCTTCTTCATAATAGCAAAAAAGCCAATAAATGCCAAGAATTAGAGAATGTTAAATAAATTAATATGTATTAATGTAATAGAATATAATATGACATCACAAAAATTATAAATTTGACAAGGAAATATATGAGCTGATATAAAATGGAATGAGGAGAATCACAACTGTATGCCCACATACTGCGACTATATTAAAAAAGAAGAAGGAAGTAAACACTGAGCCAAAGATGGTAGACTTTAAGGGAGGCCTGAAAGGGGACATGGAACAAAAGCATTTTTTTTGCTTTTTTTGGTTGTTGAATATGCTGGTTCTGTCTTATTATATAACTTGAGCCTACAGTATCAATATTCTAAAGTGATGTGATGTAATTTAAACTTTCAGAAAATATTATGTCATAACAATTTGCAAATATTGGAGGATTTCTGAAAAAATTATGCCATAAAATCAATCACAGATCTATAGGAGGAAAGGACCTTAAACAACATCAGGTCCAACCTCTTTATTTTACAGATGAATAAACTGACTCAGAGAGGTTAAGTGGACTGTCATATAAAAATTTGAGTTAGAAACAGGAAGAAGTAAGTAGACTATATACACAATCAAATGGCTTTCATTCACATGGTGTTATTGTTCAGTCATTCAGTTGGGTCCAATTCTTCATGACCCCATGAAGTGTATTGTCCATGGAGTTTTTTTGTTTGTTTATTTATTTTTCTATTTATCTATCTATCCATCCATCCATCCATCCATCCATTCATTCATTCATTCATTCATTCATTTATTGTCAAAGATATTGGAGTGGTTTGCCTTTTACTTCTCTAGTGAATTAAAGCAAGCAGAGGGTAAGTGACTTGCCCAGATTTATACAGCTAGTGTTTGAGACCAGATTTGAATTCAGGTGTTTCTGAATCTAGGTTTAACTCTCTATCCATTTAGTTATCTGTTTCCTTTTGTTCATATATAGTTCATTAATTTTTTTGATGTATTTATTTTTATCTTGCTTTTTGTGACTTTTAACATTTAATCTGAATAAATTGAGGTGTATAAAACAAGAATTGTTTTCATAAAAATCAAATGTGTCATTGTTAAGTTTTGCATTAAGAATTAGTATTAATAGGTTCCACTATAACAGAATGGATAGAAAGTAGGACACGGAGTGAGGAATGCCTGGGTTCAGTACTGCTATACGGGACACATACTAGCCATGTGTTCAAAGGCATCATTTATTCTTTTGGTATACCCCACAAAATTTCAAGACTATGGGTTACTGATCTGCAAGAAAAGAGGCAGTTCCCCACACAGATGGAATCACCAGTCCAGATTATCATTTTAACCATAAAATGTTTGAAATTAATTTAACACCAGAAATAAATTAGCAAATGTTAACTTTAATATCCATGATGTAATTATGATTATTTTTACATTAATGGTAACATTATAATTCCAAGAACCATTTGAGCCACAACTTTTGGCCAAATTAATCAATGTAGTCTTTTTCTATAGTGATATAAACAGGACAAATTACTCCCTCTGACAGTATGAGGAAGACTGACTTGTCTAAAATTTATCAATCAATTAATGTGTTTCTATGAAGCTTATACTCTATGGTCATGTGATAGAGTTGAAGTAACCCTGAGATTTCAAAGGCTATGTTTTCAGAATAAAAACTCTGCCATGTTCTAGTCTTCTGAAAAGACTTTGACTATAGTCTTATTAAACTACAAAGATCCAGCCTAGCAAACCGTAATTCAACTTAGCACCTACAAGTTGACCACGGGTGATAAAGTCTTTGGTTTCATTGCAAACCTCACTCATGAAACAAAATGTTTAAGTAGTCGTTACTCCTCTGAAGTAACTACATGCCTCCAACACAACAGTGACATAGTAAAAGAAAAATTTATACACATTGTATAAATCATTACTTTAACCGTACTCAATATGTTAGGTTTTTACACAAAAATATACAGTTTGTACAGCTGATTCACATTCAGAGGGGATGAATCACATCAATGATTACGTTCTCATTAGAATTTCAGGTTTGGAAGGGATATCAGTAGCTATCTAGTCAAACTTGGACCTGAAAAAATTATTTCTGCAAAAAAACAAACAAAAGCAAACAAACAAAAAACAAAAAGCAACCAAAACCAAACCACATCAAACCAACTCAGCAAATGGTCATCCAGTCTTTGCTTTAAAACTTCCAATGTCTATGACTCTTCATGGCAGATCATCCTACTTTTGTTAGGAAGGTTCTTTTCCAGCCTAAATTTACCTCTTTGTAACTTTGCCCATTACTCTCCATTCTGCCCTGGTGGGCCAAGTGAAAAAAAATCTATTCCTTTTAATTTGTAATATCACTTAAAATACTTGAAGAGTGCTATCATGTATGCCTTGTTTTCTCCAGTCTAAACATCCTTAATTCTTTCAACAGGTCCTCATATAGCATTATAAAGAAATTGAAAGATAAAATGATGATGCAGCTAAATGGAGGAATGGTTCACAGTTTTTCCTTGGAAGGGCAAATAAATCAGTTGGAACAGCTAATTTTGTCATATGCACCAAGATAATAGGAAACACAATTTCATGAGATGCTTGGTCATCTTATCTCAAAATGAACAAAAAGAACCTTATGAAGAAAATTACAGTTCATGCACAACCTTCTGTTAGAGAAGATAAGTTAGAGGTGTTTATAAAAACTGAACAAGATCCTTCTAACCTATTCAAAAATAATTTCAATGTGAAGGTGGGAAAGAGGAGAACAACAGTAAATGTTGCAAAATATGTTTAAGGATAAAGAAATAAATGAGGTCAAAAGCTTATATATTTCTCAAAAGACTAATGCCTATATGCCATGAATAATTTCTTGAAGAGAACTTATGACAGTAGATTTGGTTGGTGCTGAACAAGATCAGAAAACCTCAAACAGACCAGACATAATTGACTACCAATAGAGGTGTCATTTCAGACTCAGTTATCTATATGAAATCAACTAAGTTAGGGCAAAGGCCAAAATTAATGTCAAATTAGAAAAAAAAATATGAAGGGATCACTTCATACAGTGACAACAATACTAACCCAACCTATTTTAAAAAGCCATTGACAATGAAAAATGGCTAAAGGTAAAAATATTGATGCTTATTATTTCCTTTTCTTGGAAAAATTTGACCTTGTAGGATGACATCATTGTTCTGAGAACTATTTTGACCATACCTTTTGGCCAAATTGATCAATATAATCTTTTTGTTTAATGATGGGATCTGAAAGGATTGCTTCATCTGAAAGAAGCAGTAAATCTAAGCTGCCTGAACAATTAAAAAAATAGCCACTACTGTTAAAAGGTCAAAAGAACTTCTACAATTGCTCAAGCCAGAAAAAATTTTGATTCCTTTGCTAAACAGAGAGACAGAAACACCAAGGGCACATTGTTTTAAAATATAAGCAATAATATTTGCAGAACATTATGGAAGTGCATGGTAGAAGATTGTGAGTAATCTTTTCTCACAGAACAGCAAAAAAATAGTGGTGAGAAAAACATGCTTGGTATTAGTCAAAACTGAGAAAACCAATATGAGGGAGGACTAGACATTTTCTCCAGTCTTCATGAATTCTCAATAATCCCCCCAAAAGAAATCATGCGCAAGGAGTAACGGCATCTATCTCCTCAGGTTAGGACACCAATAAATCTAATGATGGAAAAAGCCAATAGAATAACAGATTAGAAGGCTAATTCCTAGTTTCTAACATGCTAACTCAGCACCTTTTCTGCAATAACCCCATCACCCTGACATTAGGGCATGACCAAGAAACTTGTTCTCAGGAACCCACTAAGCAATTACCTTGCTGTTGCTGCTGTCTCTGTCAGTATACCCTACCCTTGTCCTCATGGTAGCATTCTGTGGCAACAAACATCAGACCTCAACATGCACTCCACTCCCATCTGCTGAGCAAAGGAGGAGAGGTATAAGAAAGTGGAAGCATGGCTCAGTCAGGGAATTAAAGAACAGATAAAACTGAGGCAGGGAACCAACATGTATAGAGTGGTGCTACATTGGGGCTGAAGGAAAAGAAACTAGCCTGTACTTGGGGCCAGTTCTGTCCCCTAAGCAGTCATTTGAGGAAGTGACTAAGGCTGATGAAAAGTGAATTCTCCTCAAGGAGGAGAGGGATGAGATAGTTTTGAGGTCCATCTCTCATGGATATCTGCCATCTAAGGGGAGAAAAGGCAGAAAGTGAGCAGTAGGGGGATATGAACAAAAAAATCACTGAAATTAGCAAAAACTCAGTTAAAAACCTTGAGAAGGAGAGAAACAAAAAAGAGGAAATGTTAAAAGGCAAGGGAAGATGGTTACCAGGATGTCTAAACAAGTCCAAACATCTCTAAATAAACATTGCATGACAAAGGAAATTGAACTAATACTTGATGAGGCAGAAGACCCTTAGAGTCCTCAACAGGATGTTTCTACTAAATGGTGTGAGAGTGAAATAAGAATGATAAAGCAGAATTTATGACCTACACAGAAGTAATTAGTGAAATAGTAAACTTCAGCCCATCAGAGCAAATCTCTTCAAAAGGAATACAAATACACTGAAATGAAGGACAATTTGAAAGAAGAAAAGTAAAAAAGCAATAATATTAAAAGAACATGTTCTCTATACATGTGAAATACATTTATTTTGAAGACAGGATGCATTAACATAACTTAAGGATCATACACTTCCCAGGAGAACATGTCAAGGAAAATGCAGGAAATAATATGAGACCTACTTAGAACTTCTGAATACAGAAAAAAGTACCAATGAAAAGAATACATAGTTTGCATCCAGGGAAAAACACAACCCCAAACATCTTATGCTGCAAACACCAAGACACGGAGTGATTAAAATGAGCAATTCTGAAGATAATGAATTTTACAAGTGATCAGGAGAAAGACCTTCAAGTATAAAGGTAAGTAAATGTGAATAATACAAGACCATTCTGCATCCAATAAAAACTGCAAAAGATAATGCAATAAAATGTTCCAAAAAGCAAAGGAAGTACCGATACAACCCAAGGTGACAACTTCATAAACTGAAATCTAATCATCAGTGGGGAAAAAAAGTATGTTCAATAAAAAAGACAGTCATTCAAAGCATTCTAATAAAAAAATCTGAAGACTGTTCTTTTGCAGATATCCCAGGTAAAAGAACTACAGAAAGGTAAATATAGCTATCAAGAAAGGCACAAGTAATGAAATAAATTACCCCCCCCCAAAAGGGAAAAACCTAGAAATAGAGAGATACCTGTGGAGCAAAAAACAACAAAATAACAAGAGAGAGACCACTAAGAAATTTCTCTTTAAAAGAGCATAAGGAGATAAAAATAAAAATGGAATTTAAATAGAAGTGATTGTGGAAGAACAGGTTTGAAAAGCCAAGCAATTAACTTCACAATACCCCACATTCATGTGAATTTTTTTTTGTGGGACTAACCTGAAGAACAAGGGTTAACTTAGAAGGGGAGAGGAGAGGAAGAAGATATTCTATTCAAGTCAAGGATAAATAGTGAAAGGGAAATAACTCCTAAACTGTCTCAGGAAGAAGTAGGCAAAGTAGGAGAAGATGTGCGAAAGTAAAGGGAGGGATTGAAATTGTGGGAAAAGGAGGAAATCCTCAAATTCAGTAGCATGAGGGGGCCACTGAAGTACACTCCAAGGGAAGCAGTTTAGCAATGTATTCTGTAATGGGTGAGAAGGACCTTACAATCAGTGTATCTGCAGGGATTTGGTGCTCAGAAAGACTATTACTTCTGAAAATGTGTCAATTTTTCTCTCCTCTGGAATCCCTGCCCTGCTACTAGGGTGCATACATATTGATTCTCCCTCAAACACTCTAGCCACTCAGTTGCTCAGCCTATTCACTTGCTATGACCTAGTCTTCCACTTCACCTCAGCTGCACACAAATACATTCATAGACTTGATTTTGCTATACTCACAAATGCACCACCTTTAGATTCTAGAATTCAGAAATCTCCTTATCTGACCACAATATATTGATTTTTCATGCCTTCCTGTGCCTTTCTTTACCAAACCCTACTCTTCATCAACACAGTGATCACCCTCAACCCTTCACTTCTATCCTAGGCCAGCTGTCCTACACTAGGCATTCTCTGCTCTTTTCCCCATCTTTGATCCCTTGGTGAATTAGTTCAATTTTACACTGACCTGTTATCATCTGGCCCCTTTATCATCTTGCTAAATGCGCCCTACCAAGCCTCAGCCTTGAATCACTCCCACCATCCACAACTTTATTCCTATACACATGCTGCTGAATGAAATTGGAGAAAATCACACAACTCTTCTGATGGAATCCACTAACAAATTTATTTTGCTCAGCCTCAGCTGGGCTCATACTGCTAGGCCAAGAATTGCTAGGCAATCCTTTTAAACCTTTCTTATTAACTCCTTATCTCACTGGCCACAGTAGCCTTTCCAAATATTATCATCCCTCTTCAAACCTACCATGACTCTCCCTTCCTCTACCATCTCATCTGAGAACCCTGAGTCTTATCTTACAGAAAAAATTCAGGCCATTTGCTGTGAACTTTCTTTTCTCCCCTCTTCCTCATCTCACGTTATCCTGATGCTTTCTTCCACTCTCTCCTCCTTCACCCCTTTCTCACATAAAGATGTGACTTTACTCCTTACCAAGGGTAATGCTTCAACCTACATGCCACTCTATCCCATTTCCTTCAATAGATTGTCCCCTCTGTCACCTTTTATTACTTTTTTCAGTCTCTAAGATACTAGCTCCTTCCCTACTGCCTACAAACATGTCCTTCTTTCTTCCTTATTCTCAAAAAATCCTAAGTTGATCCTTCCACTCCAGTTAGCTATCATTCTATATGTTTTCTGTTTTTCTCTTTGAAAAGGCCATCTGCTATAGGTTCCTCCATTTTCTTTCATCTCTCTCTTTTCCTAACCTCTTACAATCTGCCTTGCAAACCTCATCCAGTTGCTCACTCCAAAATTACCAATGATATCTTAATTGCCAAATCCAATGGTCTTTTTTTGGGCCCCATTTGTCTTGACTTTTCTGTGACTTTTGACACTATTGACTACTACTCTATGGTGTTAATATTCTTTTCTCTCTAGGTTTTTGGAATACCACTCTCTACTGGTTTTCCTCCTTCATGTCAGATGACCCATTCTCATTCTCTTTTTCTTGATCTTCATCTGGGTCCTGTTTACTAAACTAGGACATCTCACGTGGCTCTTTAAATTGAAAAAAAAAATGTGGTTCCTAGAACTAATTATAAGATTCTACATGTGTTCTGACTAGAATGCAAAGGGACTATTATCCCATAATTCTCAAAATTTTGCCCATTTCAATGCAGTCCAAGACTACATTAGCTTTTCTGAATGCCATATCTCACTTGACTCATCCTGGGTTTTCAGTCCACTAAAACACCAGATACTTCTCAGAAAAGCTATCATCTAACCATGACTATTCTATCTTATGTGTGTGAAGTCATTTTTAAAAACTCAGTTGTATGGCTTTACATTTGTCCATATCAAATTGCATCTCATCCAGTTTAGCCCAATGTCCTAGACTGTCAAGATCATATTTTTTCTACTGCTTAGGTTCAGAATTTGATGCTATAATGGCAACTGATTGACTAATGACAGTCATGTAAATGATATGCAGAGTCTACTCAATTCCTTGTTATGGAACATCACTACTATGCTAATAGAATATTTATATAGAGTAAGTTGTGGTGAGGGGTAACTTGGCTTGGTGGATAGAGGACTGGACTTGAAATCAAAAAGACTTACTAACTGTATTATCAAGGGCTAGTCACCCTGTCCATGTTACTTGACTGAAAAGTCAGCTGTCTAAAACTGGAAGTTGGATACGAGCTATGTATTTGCATTTGTAGAGGAGTATCTGTACCAGGGAATTCTTCACACTGAAGAAATCACAGGTCTAGACCAAAAAATATTGTGGTGCTCAAGGAAACAATTTTGTTCAAAGTCCCATAGAAGGCGGCTATGAAAATTGAGTACCTGTACTAAGGTTAAATACTTTAAAATGTACTTAATTAATTTAAACTTCTAAGTATAATATTTTCATTGTTATTCCTTATATATACAACACATATATAATCCCTAAGACAAAAATCTTTCAAAATTCAATAGTTATATCAAGAGTTATACTATACTATAGTATACCTACCTACATAGATACATATAATAGTTGGAGGCATTCACAATGCACATCCTCCCATGTACTATCAGTATTTTCTGAAATGGATGCCATCACAACCATTTAATTTCTCTGAACTCCCCTACAAATTTAGTAAAATAGCATTTGCATATAATTGACATTAATCTTATTCAGGTGTTATGAGATAACGAAAACTATAGCTATGAAAAACTAGCACTTTATGTAAATTATATATAAACTTCAAACTACAAAGTACACTGCAAACCACATGCTGTTATGTAAGCATAAGTTATTATGTCCTAAGTGGTGTCTTATAGTTTTACAACTAACTCAAGTTCCAAGGAGGGAGTATCACTTTTTTAAAAAATTGTGCAGAACAATCCCCCTAAAACTTCTTTTTTCCCCTTCTATGTGGAAGACCATATTAAAAAAAAAAGGTTTTCATAGGAACATTGAAGACAGTCAGCATTAGTAGACACAGCCTATAGGTTTTTAGGTATGAAAATACAATAATAATAATAGCTAGCATTTATTTAGCCCTTTAAAGTTCGCAAAATGCTTTACATATATCAACTCATTCGATCCTCACAATAATCCTATGAGGTAGGTGCTATTGCAAACTAAGGCTGAAAGAGGTTAAGTGACTTGACCAGGGTCATACAGGCAGTTAAGTGTCTGAGACAGAATATGAATTCTTGAGTCCCAGACCTGTTCTCTATTCACTCTGCCACCTAGCTACCCCAATGCCAAGTCTACACATGGAATCTTAGTTTCTGGATATTTTTTTGAAAATTATATACAACTTTGTTTTGGTGACACATTCAATGCAGTCGTGGCATGAAGGCAAATTTGATGGCCCCTTGAATTCCTCTCTGGACTTATCACCTTCTGATTGTAGAATTCTATTATATAAACATATGTCAAATAAATATGTTGTAATATTTTAGGGAATGTGAAATACTTCTAACAGGTGTCATATGGTAAAATATGATAATAAAATAAATCCTAATGAATCCATACTGCTTAATTAATTAATTACTATCTGGGTTCTGAGCAATATAAAATTTGGTTGGATTATTATGAATGTATGTGAGTTAAATCTCTCTCTCTGTTTCTCTGTGTCTGTCTGTCTGTCTCTCTCTCTCTGCAGTATTAGAGTTGAGCAGTGTTTTGGGGAAAACCATCTTACTCTAACAAAGTATAATCAGGAAAGGTGTTGTTAAATTCTCCTGCAATAGCTCATGTGTCACCACAAGAACAAATCCTGTATAACAAAAGGCTGACAGCAACCACATCATTGAAAAAGGATCATAATAAAAGCCTGATGGATGATGTTATCTCAAGGGAACTCAAACTCTTAAAGATTATAAATAGCAATTAAGTAATTTTTCAATACTTTCAATCAATATGTTATGAGGAAAATATTAAATGCCAAACTTTTTAAAACATGCTTAACAAGGACCCTTACACCAATCTCTTTCTGTAGGGCAAATTCCTTTTGACATCAATTTCCTAATCAAATTATTTGAGAAGACATGTGTTTTAATCAATAAAGTGGACAAAATGATAAGCAATACATTTTCCTCACAAATCATTAATTCCATTTTAATCTTATTCTAGTATTAAATTCGCCCCCCAGAAAATCATCTTTCATCTACATCAATGTATATCAATACATTATTCATTACTTGTATGAATATGAATAAAAGCATACACAGAAATGTCTTATAAAAAGTTCATATTCTAATTGTTTTTCAATTTGGCTAGTGGAGAATATATTAAACCTAATTAACATGAAATGCCTAAATATTTAGAAGTGTCTAGATGTTAGACAAAATCTTAGCTTTTCCACCAGATATGACATCATATTTAAAATGATCTTTGATTTTTATCACATTCTGTTACCTAGTTCCACCTCTATATTGCTTTATTTCAGCCTGTACTGAAGTACTGTCCAGGGTACTCAACTTTAACTTTATTTTTCAAAGGACCCTAGGCAAGCCAAAACACTTTTAAATGTGTTGCACACACTTTGAATAGACATGTATTGTCACAATCATGCACTGCCACCTCTAGTTGGATCTTCTAATCTCTTGACAAGATCAGACTTCTGTAGCAACATGACCCTGATATTTCTTGCAGTTAAAAAAAAACCCAACAACATTCCATCAGTAATTCCTTTCCTCCCCATCCCCCAAGGCCAATTTTTATGCTATGACATAATCTACAAAAGAATCATTTCTATGATTTCTCACTCATCTCTTAAAATTAATTCCATCTCATAATTTCTCTTTGATTTTTTTCCCCCTCAAACAACTTAGGCCATTGCAATGGTCAATTTTTGGTCAATGCAGCTTAACCAAAATTAATTCAGAGCTACCATGAAATGCAGCTCTACTGCAGTGCTCAGTATAAATATTACTGAAAGTATACCTCAATTTGTGAAGTCACTCAGCAGACAAGTTCTGTACTCTTCATTACCAAATCAACACAATGGTAATAAGAAAACCAAGAACATGAAAACAAATAGCCCATTTTTGAAGGAAGAAAACCTGCAGTCCAGAGGCAAAGGCAGTTCAACAGCCAAGAACTGCAGTGAATCATTTGGAGCTAATAGTCACATCTGCTAATGCTCTCCCACAACACCTTCAAGCAAATGGATTTCACTCACATTTTAATCAGTCAATTCAGCAATAATCCCAGATGGATAGAGAAGTTTGTTAAGCAAACTCTAATTTGCAATTTATTTATTCATGAAGTGACTTAAAGCTGGTTTTGCTAGAGGAATTACTGTGCTTACTGAAGTAAGCTGACAGTCTTGGCTTCTCTTGGTAATTTCTCCTGCGTCTCGCAGCATGGCTGACAATCATCTGCCATTTCTCTAGTATATTAATTAAGAAATCATGCAAACATATTTACCTTCAAAAGATGTAGCAAAAACTCAGTCTCCTCCAGTTTCCATAGCCCATGCAGTGTAAATAGGAAGGAACAGTCCTATTAGCGTGTACAGGTCAGCAGCGTGTATCTCCTACACTTGACCTAGCCCGCCTTACATAAGGAGAAATCAGTGCTGGATCCTGTGCGGTACAGCTAGCTGAATGTCATCACTGGCAAGAATAACGGGTATTGACAGCAGGCAAGCACGCAGGCAGGCGGGCACTTTGCGTGGAAATCACGGACTCTTTCCTCTTCGCTGTTCTGGAAGGAGCGTTAAGAATAGCAACTCAGAGAACCTGTTCTCATTCTTTTTGGTCCGAATTACCGGAAGCCGCAAAAGGTAAAGCTGTCAGCAAGTTCTGAGCAGCTGGGTAAGGAGAGCTAACACAATTGCTTTGAAAGGGCTTTGCATCCACACCTAAAAGGAAGGGGCAGAATACTGGCTCAGACTCACAGACTCCTGCTGCTGCACGGTTTTGCCTGCATTTAACTCCTCACGGTGAGTACAGGGGGAGACAGGGGCAAGGAACCGATACTTTCCTAAAGGCTAATTTCACTTGAGCAAAAATATTGTTGAATGCAAGACAATAGTATTTGTGAACCTTTGTATCAGATCCAGAAGTAGGGAGGTTAATATTCCTGTGTGGTTAATGACAAAAAACAACAAACAAATCAACAAACAACTTAATCCCCCCTTTCCCATAAAACTATGCACTTGTGTTAGTGTATTTTCTGAAACACTGTTTCTTTAGTCTATGCTGAACCTACTGTGAATGCTTCAATATTTGAATTTGCAATTATAATTGGCATATTTAAAGCATTAAAATTATTTCCCTTCCCTCCCTCCTCCCCAGGAAGAAGCACAACTTATAGCTCACCTTTGTTGAAATCAGTGTGTTCATCCCTAGAGAATACTGATTGATGGCCAATTGAAATGCATCCTCTTATCCACTGATTTTTCCACTTCATTACATTTAATTTATGTAATGAAAGATGCCCTTGAGGATGTGAAATAAAGAAAACTAGCTTGTGAGAATAGTTTGATATGATACCCTTACATGAGGAGTTATATGAATACAAAGCAATCATAGTTTAATATGGATATTATATCATATTTATAATTTATGGATCAACAGATGTTTAGAAGGAGCCATGAACCATCTAAAAATAATGGTAGAGTATTATCATTCCCTCTGGAAATTCCCTTATTATCTGGCCAGATTGAAATATTATCATAAGTAAATGGAAATAGAATCATAAGATTTAGGAATGGAAGAAACCATCTTATTCAACATGGTCATTTTATACTGCAAGCAAATTAGGCAAAAAGATATTAAGTAACATGCTCATCAATACATTATGGAACGAAGGAGATTTGAATACATCAATATCTGATGCCCTGATGAGGATCTTTTCCCATCACACCACAATGAATATCTATCATTTGAGGCTAACCAAGGAGTCTGATATACAGTAACTTTTAACCTCATGATGGAGTAGAAAGCATGAAATCAACACACTTGGATTTGAATCTCTGCTATCACTGACAAATTACTTAATTCCTCTAGGTCTCAGTTTCTTTATCCATAAAACGGGATAATAACTTGTACTGCCTTGTACTACTCATGGGGTTGTTGTAGGAAGTATACTTGTGGTATAAATGAAAAAGTGCTAGACAGGGTATAAGGAGACATGAGATGAAACTAAATTTTGCCGCTTACTGACTGAACACTGGAAATGTACTTAACTTTTCTAATTTGAAAAATTAGATGATGATATTTGTACTATCCATCTTCACAAAGCTCTTGTGAAGATATGATGCAATTTGGGGTGCTGGGAACCCCCAAATCTAAGAGTACAGGGTGAGTCTGCTTGGAATGAACGCACTTAAACCTTCTTTGAGTCAAGGTGGCAGTTTATTGTAGCACCAGTAGGAGGGGGCAGAGATTCCTACTGAGTCTTATAATATACAAAAAAGGACTGGGAAGATCTGGATGGGATTAAGGAGTGATGGGGTGGGCCAGGTGCAACAGTGAAAGGCTGTCTGGTAGGCTAATTAGATGATCTAGGCAGAATTAAGGAGTATCAAGTAAGCTATTTAAGTAGTCAAGGTGGGCTGGGGTAGGTCATATGCCTTAGGCTAGAGACCAGTGATCTGGTCACTGAAAATGTGTGGGAAAGTTCAGGGACTGGCTTGCTTTCAGGAGACATAGTCTTTTCCTTTAGGGGTCCAGGTCCCATAACCCCATCAGATAGTGCTATTATTTGATATGTTTATACAATGCAATTATAAAATCAGAAGGTACTAAGTTTATAGAGGAATCCCAGGGGTCATCAGGTCTCTATACCATCACTACATTGAACCCATCACTAAAACTTATGTGTGTATATATGTGTATATAACCACACATATATATATATATATACACACATGCACATATATACATACATATACATATATATTTAGATGTCAATTTAAAAAAATTAGATTCCGCAGGTGGAATTAATATTGGGGTAGCTAGGTGAATATAGTGAAGAGGTTATCCAAAGAGGGTTAGGGTTGCCTGAGACCCCAAAATACCAACATGCTGGGTCCTGTGGAAAGAATTTGACTCAAGTCTTCTCATCAACAGCACAGGTTTGGAGTCAGGAAAACTTTAATATATTAAATAATAATTAATATATTATTAGTATATTTATGTTACATATAAGATACTACATAAATATATTATTACATGGTCATGTAGTACTATAATAAATAAATTATATATGCATACTTCCCTTTTCTCTAGTTTCTTAACATATGCATTCTAATACTGACAAATTTATAAAACTGTCTGGATCATATTTCAGGCTATACTGCTTTAACTTCAAAATTAGATTATTGAGATATAGATTTTTTCCAAATCTGGTTCCCACAGTGAAAACACATTTTCAATAGTAGGTTACCTGAGTAATAAGAACTCATATTTAGATTAGCACTATAAGCTTGACAATGAATTTTCATTATAACAGTCCTCTAAGGAATGTGGTATATTTGATCAATTATCCTGTTTTTTTAGGGGAGTAAACCAACAAGTGGGCACTTGGTGGCATAGTAGATAGAGTGCTGGGCCTGGAGTCAGGAAGACCTGCGTTCAAATTTGACCTCAGATACTTATTAGCTGTGTGTCCCTGGGCAAGTCACTTAACCCTGTTTGCTTCAGTTTCCTGATCTGTACAATAGGCTGAAGAAGGATAATGGCAAGTCACTCTGGTATCTGCCAAGAAAACCCCAAATGGGGTTATGAAGAGTTGGACACAGACTGAACAACAAACCAACAAGCTGTCAGAATTTAAGTGAATTGTTGAAGACTTTAGAGAAAGTAAGTGGGAGAGACAGTATTATAAGAAAATTTATACAGGATTTAGAATTTAGTGGTCACCTAATCCAGTTTCTTTATGTGTGGGTTAGAAACCACTGTCAGATCTTCAAAATCCAAGTCTGAGGCAGAGATCAGAAAAGGTCTTTATTTTTTCTCAGGAAAAGAACACAGCCCAAATTGCTTAAGGGATAGGGAGTGCAAATTGCAGAAGCTTGAAGGCTTCTCTTATCCTAATCCTTACCTGGACCACTCCCCTGTCCAGTCTCACCATTGGTCAGTGGGGTGGGTTTACAATCTCAAGCTAATTGGTTCAAAGCAATCTCAATCCTTCATTACCATAATTCATTTGACCCTTCTACCCAATCAGAAGGAAATATCCTTCAATCCCATACTTGTGCATATCTACACACCAAATTTTGTGTGTGTGTGGGACAACTAATGAGAAAAAGGCTAGTGCTGTTTCCTGTTATCCCATTCTGGGGCCTGTAGAAACTTAACTCTTTGCTATCTCTCACATTTATTTTTACAAATGAAGAAACTGATACCTGGAGAGGTTGAAAATTTTACTAAATGCCACACAAAAAAAAAGTTGAAAAGTTACAAGTCAAATTCAAATCTTTTGACTCCTAATCATATTCTTTTTCATTATACCTCAACTTTCCTGCACTGCTCCACCCCCAAGTCATTTGACTCCAAAGGCAGTGTTCATTCCACCCACCACACATTTGAAGATCCACACATATCTTGGACTTAGGTGTTGTTTTAGAGACTATCTGGTCCAACACATACTTCTGAAGTTAAATCTGAGTATCTCATCTCTAGTGCAGGAGCATCCTTGATGAATGAATTCCCTAACCAATGTGATTAAATTGAAGAGTATGAGATTTTGTTTGGAGATATTTGAAGGGGTACATCCTCATGAGAGTGTAAGCCGGGCCTGCTTTGCTGAAAGTTCACAGAACTCTTGATTGCTTGGCTATAACAGCTTTCCCATTCCACTTTCAGAATGCAGACCTGTCTTTCTATTCAATGTTAGCCTGAGAAGGTGTGGGAAAAGAAAGAGGAAGAGAAAAGAGGGGAGGGAATGAGAGGACAAGAGAGAAGAAGAGGGGAGAGGAAAAGCAGGCAGAGGAGAGGGGAAGAAGAGTAAGAGAGGGGACAGTAGTCAAAGCAGTAAAACTTTACTGCTGATAGAAGTTAGTTGAGGATTTTAGAACACAACTTAAAACTATACCCTTGACACTAAACTCTATGAAGGGAAGGAAAATGTGTTATATAATAATTTTATCTCTCCAGAAATAAGTACAATATTCTATACAAGGTAGCTGCTTAATACTATTTGTTGAATTGAGTAGAAATAACTTTTAATAGAAGGAAGCCATATTTGATATTCATATCTGCTCCAAACTAAAGTGGTTCTGTTCAGGTTTGAGGTTTAGAGGTCAAGACCCCAAAATACTGACTTGCTGCATCCTGCTGAATGAATTTGACTCAAACCTTCTCTCAGCCAAAGAAAAGAAAAATTTATTAAACATTCACCATAATGGGTAGACTCTTAAGGAACCTAAGTATGAGGCTTGTATTGTATTGGGCCTTAACAATCTGACACAGTCTGAATCTGCTCCAGAATGAATTTCTGAACCTTCATGGAAGCAAGATGGATCTTATATACAGAAAGACTATAGGAGGAATCTAAGGGTGATCTAGAACAGGAGTTTGGGGAGGGTCTTGAGGAGGAGTCTAAGGAGGATCTTGAGCAACTGAGGTCAGATTCCAGCAATGGGATTAAGGGTAGGAAATAGCTAAAGGCTATCTGGAAATGACAGGGAATGGAGGGCTAGGCTAGTTTAAGGATAACAGATTTGGGCCTAGCAATAATGAAAGGCTTATGGTCTCGGGCAAATGTATCCTCAAGTAGGTGTACCCCATCAGTTCTACAACATTTTCTAGCACTGAGTAAATAGATGGAATTCAGTTTTTATAAGTAATTTTTTTTTCCCACAGATCAACATAGATCAGAAAGTATGCCTAGAGCTGGAAAATAAGATATATAGGCACTGGGGTAAGGAGATCTATCTTGCCCTACTGGAAAGTCAGAGGGGTGATGGGGGAGGATATAGGAGAGAGCAGATTTGGGGAGGGGGTATACAGTGGGATGGATGTTTTGGGGTGGTAGGTACAGGAAAGATGGGGAGAAAATTTGTAACTCAAAATCTTGTGGAAATGAATCATGTAAACTAAAAATAAGCAAAAGTTAATTTAAAACAACAGCTAGTAATATGGAAAAGGAAAAGAAAGTATGCCTAGAGGCTCTGCTTATGAGGTCAAGAGGCAGTAGAACCAAGAGACACAAGGTTCAGGGTAAACTCCCTAGTTGTAGTGTGGGTATCTGACAGAATAATGAAGTTCCTTACCCTTGGGTCACAGAGTTCACACTCCCAGACCTTACTGTCTATTCCCAAGACTCAAGACAAGTCTTGAGAGATAGGGACAGTTACCGGGAACTTCAGACTCCTGTTTTTCAGAATTTCAAACTAAGGAGACTAACACTGTCAAAGTTCAGATATGTTCTAGGGAATTGCAATGAGGCTACTTGTGAATACTCATTGATCAGAAACACCTCAGGTAGAGGCAGGGACACCACTGGGATGGATTGTCCTCAGGTGGAAAGTGGCTCCAGAAATTTTGTTATATGAGGAGACTTACACAAGGGCTAAAATGGAGTCATATGGTCCTCTCTTTCCCAGGCCCTAAGTCAAGGGGGCTAGGCATAGCTAGGACATGATGCCAAATAAGACTATCATGGAAAGAATTCTGGGTTCCCTAACAGCAATCAATTTAGCATATACTTAGCACTTAGTAACTTAGGGCTAAGTAGGGAAGGTATGAGCTCTTCTCCTGTCCTGACTGGCAGGAGGGGGTTGCCTGAGACAGGAGGCCAGTGTGTGTATATAAGAAGAGTTCTAGAGACAGATAGACAGAATTGAAAATCTTCCTCCTGGTGGCTCCTGTTGGAGGAAGCAGGATTGTCCCAGAATCTGGGAGCTGGGCTGCTAGACTGAAGAAGTAAGTTGGAGTTTTCTTGAGAGAGAGAGAGTGTTTCTCTCCCAGCATCTGGAAGCTGACTGAAAACTGAGTTGGAGTTTTCCTGAGACTAGAATCTGGTGAAGGCCTCCTGGAAGACTGAGAGTGCTTGCCTGGAAGGCCTCCTGGAAGGCTGAGATTTCTCCTGGGTCCTAAGGCCAGCTGAACTGCTGGAAAACTGAAGAAGCATGACTGGCATAAGCTTTTGTTGGCTCATGGTTTGGTGGATCCTTGAGTTCCCAGCAACAGAAGTGGTGAAGGATTTGAAATGTGCTGGATCCTGTGAACTTTGGTTATGCCAGGGACTGCCCTGAGGACTGGACGAGAACCTGGCAGCTGTCTGCCCCTGAATCCAGGCGACTGTTTGGTGGATTCAGGTAGGAGCTGGGACCATGGAAGGGGATCCAGGGATTCAGAAAGGCCACCCTGAGTCAAGATGAAGAAAAGACCTCCCCTTGGATGAAATTGAGGTTTGCTGGACACTGAGGGGTGGAGGGTTTGTGTTGTTTTCTAATGATTGTATTTAGTGACTGGCTAGATAAGTGACTGATTGAATTGATGTATGATTGCCCCATGAATGGAAGATTGATTAATGTATTGTGAATTGATTGAATGATTAAATATTGATTATTGTATTGTGAATTGAGTGATTAAGTAAGGAGGGTTTCCCCCTTAGGGAAAACAGATGATTATTCTTTTGTTCTTTGTTCTAAATATTGTGGCCACTGTAGTGAAAACTGTTTGGCCATTCTAATGTTAAGCTGTTACAAACACTATATTATGATTTTCGGTGATAAGATGTAATGTTTTGAATATTATATTGTGATATGTTGTGAATGTTTGCCTTGATTCATAATGGAATAAATGGAGTGTTCACTATACTGTGTAATCCGAACCTTAAAAGCTGTTCACAGTAGCATTCTTTTGGGAATCTGATTGTACATGGCATTACAAGATGGCTCAGATCTTGATATGCTAATGAGTCACCCTGAAGATGCTTAGCAAGATCCCGGTACTGAAGGAACTAGACTGTTCCTGTTATGACTGTTATGACTACAACACAGAGTGCTCCAGTGTCAATGGACCGAAGGTCACTATATCTGACCTGGCTAGAAACAGAAAAATTACATTTTTTTGGTAGGGTTCTGAAGATAGATCCTGGAAACGTTTCCCTTGCAGGAAGGTGCACTATGGAGATTCTGGATTACAGGGTGGAAATATGGTGTGGATTGGGCACAAAAGAGCAAAAATGACCAAAAGAGAGTTAATACTCAAGATGAGTAGAGTGATAGTAAGAGAATATCCTTGATGAATTCAATTCACCAGGTTCAGATGAACTACTTTGCATCTACTAAAGGAATTGAGAGATGTGGTTACTATAGCATTGCCTTTGACAGACTATGAATGAAGAAAGAGATACTAAAGAACAGGAGAAAGAAAATGTCCTATTTTTTTACCCCAAAGGAAAGACAAAACTTCAAATTATAGACCACTGGAACTGACTTCAATTCCTGGCAAAATTTTAGACTGTATTATTCAAATGAAATCTACAAAGGAAGCACTGATCACAATGATACAGCTTGGTCACAACAAGTAGGAAGGAGGAAATGAGCTTTTATTAAGCACTCCATGTGCCAGGAACTGTGCTGAGTATTTAACAAGTATTATTTAACTTGATATTTACAACTCAAGGAGGTAGATGCTATTATTGTCATTTTACACTTGAGGGAACTGAGGTAGAGACTAAATGACTTGCCCAGAGGCACACAGATAATATCTGTCACTGGATTTGACTCAGGTCTTCCTGACTACATGGGTAGTGTTCTGTCCACTGGACCACCTAGCATTTCAAGTAAGGAGGACAGCCAGTAAAAAAGCATAAAGTCAGGAGATGGATCGCCTTGTTCAAGAAACAGAAAAAAGGCCAATGGAACTTGGAATAAATGGAATATATGGACAATACATAAATCTGAACCAGACAAATGCATATTTGAGGAAGCAAAGTTTTACTACTTTATTATTGTCCCACTCCACCTCTCTTACTATCCTTCACTTCTCCCCTCCCCTCTTCTCCTCTTTCCCTCTTCCTTTTCCCACACACTCACAGGCTAACCACATTACTTTAAATGTATGATTTTGACAAACTTCTTTAGTCTACTAGCTTATTGAAATGATTTCTCCTTCTGGCCCCTTAGGAATCATTTTCTTCTCAAGTCAATTTTAGACCCTGAGAATAGTGGCAGAATGAAGGTCTTGTAGGAAGGATGCTTAGATGAATAATCAATTTGTAAAATAAATTAAAATTTGATTAAAGTTTTTAAATTCAATTAAACTGATTGATATGACCTGCCAGATTTAGTCCTGGGTTCCTATAGACTAGGGTTAATTCTCTTTTTTTATTTTTTTTTGGTTTTTTGTAACAGTTTAATAGTATCTTGGTTTCTC
>CM053596.1:174009147-174035286 GCA_028646575.1 Pseudocheirus occidentalis
GTGATTGATTCTTAGCTATCTAAGGCCTCAACTTGTCTCTTAATGTATTCTTCATTAGTAGGGGAAAGCCTGAGTTCCTCTCTTGATTTGGCTACTATTTATAGATATTCTAGCAGAGGATTGGAAATAAGATTCCAGACCAAATATTTCTTTCTTTTGATTGATTTTTATTTTATTTTTTATTCCAGATTCCCTACTAAAACTTTATTTGCCTATGGGTGAATAATCATTAGATAGCATTTATATAATCATTTGGAGAAAATAACTTCTTCAAAGTATTACATCAAACAATTAAATATCTGCACATTTATCTTGAAAAATCAGTTCAATAAGATTCTGAGAATTATCTAATGCTTAAAAACCCAACTGTGGTTACCTCATAATACAATTTGAATGTATTTAAATCTTTTTCTGATTGCAATAGAGAAGAATATTTTAATATTTCAAAAATTACTCATCTACTTGAAATATGTTGACTTTTAATATACAGAAGCAATTATGCAAGTTTGAAAGATTTTAGTATGAATTTGGTCAATTTGTCATTTTGACCATCTTTAAAATCACATTCTACTTATTTGAGGTATCTTCTCACAAACAGTAAGACTGCCTTTAACCCAAAGTAGTATTAGGAAGTCAATTGCCCTCCTCAGAATGAAGTCTGATATATTCCCCTTGTTCTACTCTTGTCATCATGAATTTGACGTCATCTGATATTGTACTGGAGGGCAATGATGTCAGAAGATATTAAGGATTTCAGCCCAGTCTTGTCTTATTTTTATAAAAGAGATGTTCTGAGGCTATCATCGCATTCCCTGACTATGAAATAACTGGTATTAGAAAACATTAGAGATGAAAGGGACCTTAAAAATTATGTATTTCAATCCTCCAGTATTAAAAATTTAGCAAACTGAGTTCCTAAAACATTGTGACTTATTCAAGTTCACACAGTTCTTAGTGGCAGAGCTGAAATTTAAATGCATTGGACTCTCAAAGGCTCTTTCCACTATCTTGGGACTAAAAATACATATTAAGTCTCAGAACTTTTAGAGGTAACAATTTCTTGGATTTCCCATTCCCAATTACCTAAGAATCCCCTAAAATCGCAAAACATGGTCATAAAAATGATGAGAAGTATCATGGAAGTTAAATTGTAGGTCTAAGTTTTAGCTCTATCTTTAACTTGCTATGTGACTTTGGGTAAAGTCACACTGCCTCTTTGAGCCTATTTTCTGATCTGCAAAATGGGAATAATAATGTGTAGCCATCTTCCTCATTGGTTTAATATGAGAATCAAGTGAGGTCATGTGGAAATAGTGTTTTGTAAATTGGTTCCCCTTGGAGGATTTCAAGAAGATTCTTTTTTTTTAATTTTGTGATTTAAATCTGTAATATTGATCATTTTTTAAATGTGCTTTCAGTGAACTAAGAATGAAATGCTAATTTTGTAAAAATATATACAAAAATGTGTTCTCCATTTGAATTCTAGGAGGAAAAAAACAACTCAAGTAATGCTTCTAGAAATTCAAGTTTTCATTTCAATTAAAATATTAATTTGATTTATTATTAGCTCTGTAAATTACACAATAAAATTTAAGTAGCTATTTGTTAACAGAGACACTTTTATGAATGTTATGTGCCTTTGGTAAATAGGTTACTCAATGAATGGCTATTTCCCTTCCACCTTCTAATGAAGCAGAAGTATAGATTAGTTTAAATGTTATTATTAGAACTGGACTTGCTGGACTATTATTCTCTTCCTCCCATTTCCCCTGCGCCCCATTTTACAAATCACTTGGTTAGAGCTAAGGCCTTTTAATGTCAACAACAAAATGAACTCAGTTTAGGCTTTTGGTGAAGACTGACTGTATCTGTCTGAATAAAGTAATCTGACCTATCCTTAGTAGCAAGAATTCTAACAGCTTCCTCAAAAGCTGCTGCAACATTTGTGGCATCTTTTGCCCTTATTTCAAAGTAAGGATAGTTGCCGTTGTCCCTGCACCAGGCTTGGGCTTCTTCTGTAGAAACTTGTCTTTCACTTATGTCGATCTTGTTACCCAAAATCACAAAAGGAAAGCTTTCAGGCTCTTTGACACCTGCATAATAAATGAATTCTTTCTTCCAGTTGCCCAAGTTCTGGAAACTTTGAAAGTCATCTACACTACAAGTGAGAAGGCAACAGTCAGAATCTCTGTAAAATGGTGGTCGCAGGCTTCTAAAACGTTCTTGACCTGCTGTGTCCCAAATCTGCATAGTTACAAAGTGTCTGTCCATTTCCAAGTCTTTATTTAAAAATTCCACACCTGTTGTGTGGAATAACTGGCTCTCAAATTTGTTAGTGACATATCTATTCATAACAGAGCTCTTCCCAACACCACCATCTCCAAGGAGAATTACTTTACAAAGTGATAATTTTCCTGCCATTGTTGAATGAAAAGGTCTTTTTACTGCAAAATCCTTAAATTGTTCAGTTTAAGCGCATCATCTGCATTACCAACATTGTTCTGGTTGTGGCTGAGACAGCCAAGGGCTGCTCTGGGGACAAGTAAGTCCCGCATGTGACTGGGGTATAGGTGAGGAGAAGAGAAGGTGGAGGCGGTCTGGGTGATGCCCGACTCCAGCCCCAGCCTCTTCCATCTAGAGTGGAAGGCTCAACATGGTGGTTGGGAGCGGCCCTCAAGAGAATTCTTATAGCAATTTCTCAACTTCTATACCATTGGAGGGAGTACCCTTATTGATAAGCTCACATATTCATCAAAGAGTTGAAAGGCTACTTATTTGGCTGAAAATGTGAATGACATTTCCTGAAAAAACTCAAATGGGCAAATAAGCTAAGCAGTAGACAGGAAAGAAACTATTATTTACTAGAAAATAAAAATTGAAACTACTCTTTTATCTAGCCAGCAAACATGTAAATGGCAACCGAATGCTTGAATCATGATAGCTGTCTGTCCTTAAATCTCTCTCGTGTCCATCTCTAGGTGCACTGAAATAGAAATGATCTGTCCCACTGGTTCTATCTACTTCTCAGTTGTCAAGTCCCATTATTTCTACTTTTATAGCATCATATATATATATATATATATACATATATATATATCCCCTTTTCTCTCTGACTCTGCCATCACCCTGGCCCAGGACCTCATTGCTTCAACTCCTGGACTATTACAATAATCTGCTGATTGGTCTTTCCTTCTCAAGTCTTTCCCTGACCCAGTCCATCCTTCACTCAGCTATCAATGTGATCTTTCTAAAGTGAAAGTCTGACCACGTCATTAGACTCTATCCTCAATTTAACTTGTCCAGTAGCTAACTCTTCCCTCCAAGATTAAATATGAAGTCCTTTGCCTTTTAAAACCCTTCAAAACCTTGCTCCTTTCTATCTTTCCAGTCTTCTTATACACACTCCTTTCCAAAATCTGTGATCCTGAGACACTGGCTTTCTTTTTGTTCCTAGAACAAGACACTCTACCTCTCAACCCTGTGATTTTTTATTGGCTTTCTCTCCTTCCTGTAATAGTATACCTCTTCAATTCCATCTCTGTTGTATCCTGGTTTTCCCTAAGTCTCATCTAATGTCTCACACTCTGCAAGAAGCATTTCCTGATCCTCCGTAATCTTAGTCTCTTCCCTCTGAGACTGCCCTCCCTCATTTATTTTGTATGTGTTTTGTTTATTCTTAGATGCTTATATGTTGTCTCTCCCATGAGAGACTGTAAGCTCCTTGAGAGCAGGTTTTTTTTCCTTTTCATCATATACTCAGTGCTTAGCACAGAGCTTGGCACTAATAAATGCTAGTTGACTGATACATCACTGCTAGAGTCCCATTGAGAAGATTATAGAAACAAGGGCAACAAATGTAGAACCTTTAGGATTTCTGGTGTGAGGGAAGGCAAAGAATCATGAAAGGTGAACCTATCAATAAAGGAAGAAATAAGATAGGAAATTTTAATTGACATGATTGACTTGAGAGTATAAATGGTGATAATAATCCTAACTTTTCCACTAAAGACCTACTCTAATATCTTATTGAGATGACTATGAGTCCTTGTGGGCTGTGCCAGAAGAGTACAGCTGATGAAATCACATATCCTTTAGTTGTTGTAATGTTAAAATAACAACTGAAATGTTAATAACCTTTTTTTTTTGTGAAACTCTTTACATATACAATCTCATCCTCCCCTCCCCCTCAACAATCCTCTTGTCAGGTCTGTATTCTACAGATAGAGAAATTGAGTCTGAGAGAGGTTATGTAACTTAATGAAGTTCATTGAATCAAGACTCAACCTCTGGTCCTCCTGACTCTAAATCAAATGTTCTTTTGACTACACCTTGTTGTTAAGAGGTTCAGTGATCTTAACACATTATCAAGTTGGTTGTGAGAATTTTCAAAGAAAAGAAAAGGTATGATGATTTTTTTTGCCTTTTTTTTTTTGGAGGGCAGTTGGGGTTAAGTGACTTGCCCAAGGTCACACGGCTAGTTTTTCTGTGAAGCATCTGAGGTCAAATTTGAACTCAGGTCCTCCTGACTCCAGGGCTCATGTGGTATTCAGTGCACCACCTAGCTGCCCCAAAGGTATGATGATTTTATAGCACATTTTGGAAAAACATTATTGCTATTATTTAGTGGGTATATGTGAATACTTCTTCTCCCAGTGTATCTTGTAATTTATCCATTCCTTATTACCCTACATAATCCTTCTCTCTGTCCTTCCATAAATCTTTGATAGAAGATCTGCTCAATTATTAAGAAAACTTTACTCTGTGACTTTTAACATAGGACAATATTCAGGCTAATAATTTATTCATTCTTGTTACACCACTAGTCAAACTCTGTCTAAGTATGTATGTATGTCATCTGTATATCATCTCTCACTTATTCATTAACTTATTCATTCAGCATTTGTTAAGGACAAGCTATATTTCAGATACTGTGCTTATCGTCAGGAATATACAAACAGATATTCTGCTGCCTACTTACATCTACCTTGCATGTTTCCAATTGTTTTTTGAGTATCTTGCAAATTCTTCTTTAATCATGGTATTCCATGACTTGTAGCCATTACTTGGAAAATGTTGGTGTTGGGAACATGTACCATATCCACAACTGCTTGGGATCATTAAAAGCATTGTCCCATTTCCCAAGTGTAATTCAGATTGCTCCCCCTCTTCCCATTGTATTTTAAACTGAGATCATTGCCCATATAAACCACCTATCCAAGAAATGTGTACTGATGAACTAGCTTAATGAGCTGCCCATCCAACTCAATGTCATAGACTGGACAATACATTTGTCATCCACTTGATTTTTCCATTTTTTTATAAACTTTTTTTGAGGGACCATGAATCCTATTGAGATGGCAACATAACATTCAGGACTCCATGCAAATGTCATCCACAATAAATAAATATTGAGGAAAACCTATCACTACCTATATAAGAAGTTTAATTTCATTATCTACCTCCCTATATTTAAGCGTTCTCTGGGAACTAAACGTAAGAGGGAAAAAAAACAAAACAAAAGAGTGATCTAATACTACTATATTTTCCTGGAAATTGGATGCAAAATTAGCAAATCCTTTGCACCCCAGATCATCAGAATTTTTTAAAATCCCTACAGACTTCTCACAATGGAATTAATTTTGTTTTTTTATGAGCAGGTGATTGGGAGTTGTGAAATTATTTGCCTATGTTTTAATTAATTTTTATATTTGGAATTAAATGAACTTAAAATGTTTTTCAATACAAGCTTACCCCGCTCTGGAGCTGTTAAAACAGCATTTAAGGATGGTCTAAAAATCTCTAAAGAAATAGTGTTCAAAGAAAGTAAAGGTTATCAAATTTAACAGCTACCCTTCACTTGTTCCCATTAATGAATGAAGGAAACCTGTTAGACAAAGTCAATGGGGATATTTTAACTAATAAAACATAGCTAGACAAGAAGTACACTGACATTTCAACAGCTATATTAAGAGAAAAAAAAAGAGAGAAAAGCCTTTTGAGGACAACTTTAAAAGTATTTCAGTGTGTTCCTTTTGTAGAAGCAAAAAATGTAAAGGATTAGGTATTGTAAAACTGTAGATTTAACAAAAGAACTTTTAAATGTAGGTATTTAAGGCAACATATTATGTTCTACATGTCAGGATGGCTATCCTCTCTGTGATGCAGCTGTCAGCTCCTTCATGCCTCAGTAGATGGCATTTTTGATTTACTGTTGATCAAAGGAATTGTGAGAGAGAGAGAGAGAGAGAGAGAGAGAGAGAGAGAGAGAGAGAGAGAGAGAGAGAGAGAGAGAAAGGAAAATTAATGACTTGGTACGTCTTTCTGTACCTTAAACTTTACTGGCCTAGCCTTTAAGAACTGTGGGTTGCTACCATATATCTTACTTGAGCTATGTTTTCACAGCACAATGATAGCACTCAACTTGAACATGAACATGAACATGAACAATTTTGGTGGAAAAATGGAATGGATGTAACCAAGTGGCAAAGCAGCTGATGCAGGAAACGTGCATAGGAGCACTGAGCGTAAATTTTAGGGGTAGGGCCCTTTACAGGTTATTGAGTCCAACCCTCTCATTTTAAAGACTCTGAGAGGTTAAATAACTCACCTAGGATCACATAACTGCATCTGATGCACAATTTGAACACAGGTCTTTCTGACTCCATGTGGATCTTTCTGACTTTAGATCTAGCACTGTCTCCATTGTGCTGGACTAGAACTCAGGAGACTATCCTGACTGTCCCCCAATTCACTGTGTATCCTTAAGCACTTTTTTGTGAGCGATGCTGCACCTGGAGAAGGCCAATATAACATCCCAATTTCAACAGTTCTGATTTCCCTGTCAGCACTACTTTGTGATCAAGCCACTTTTATTCTCTGACTCATACTTACTGTTCTCAAAAGTAAAATAAGTACCCTTGGCTCAGCTCTATCTGAACAGTGTGTGCAGCCTTTGAAGTGGGCTCACTCAGAAGGCTCCAACTCAAGGAAACAACTTAAAATCTGATCTTTTTCAAGAAGGTTTGTTGGTTCTAAATAAGATATGAGATCTCTTGGCACCCAGACTGAGAACTCTGCAGTCAGAGATATATTTATTACACATGAACTTGGCTCTGATGATTTGGGACAAAAGAAGCAGTGAAATTAACAAAAAAAGGAATATATAATTTCCCCTCACTTTCATTAATTTTTCTTGTTTTGACAGATCTGTCATTTTTATATGATAATTAAATAGTTTTGCCAATTTATTGCTTTAGTTTAAAAATATGTTCACATTTGCATAGCAGCTTTCATATTTATCTTATTTGAATCTCATAAGAATCTTATTACATAGGTTGTAAAAAAAATTATACCCATTTAAAAAATTAAGAAATTGAGGTTTAAATTTCTCATGAATTACTGGGCAGCTTGCCTCAATCACAACTCAGGTAGTGGATTCTTTCTTATTTTTCTTTTTATTACTAAATCAAATTACATTTTATTTAGAAATCTTTGAACACTTGACTGAGATAATCAAGTGGATGCTCACATGCATGTGCAGATTTTATACTATGAATCCCATCTAACTTGGTAGCTCTGCTTCCCCAGTGGCTTGTAAAACATAAACCAATTTCTGATTCAAAGAGAAATTCTGAATATGGATTTAATACATTCTACTGCCACAATCCCTTTGCATTTTCTGTTAATCATATTATTTCATATATTTAGTTGTAACATTTTCCTCTAGGGATAGAAAATTGCTTTCAAGGAATACACTGTTCTCCTTCATTGTATGATATCCAAGGTCACTCCTGCTTACTTGTGGTTTGCACCATAGAGTCTGTCCCATGTTGAAAGTTCTATGGATTGGTATCACCTCAAAAGGATAGATAGCTCATACTTGGAAATGCATCATTACAAAAGACATACTTTTACTACTTGAACAGTGGGCAGAATTACTCAAGGAAAGGTAGATATTGCTTTTGCTGCCTGACAACTCCAGGAGAAATGCCAGAAGCACAATAGAAATTTGTGCAAAACAATCTGACCAAAGCCTTTGATAATGTCAGTTGTGAGGGTGTGTGGAAAATCATGACAGAATTTGATTGCCTGGAGAAGCTCACCAGTATTAGATGTCAATTTCATGACAACGTACTTGCATGATGATGCTCTCATGCTTTCCAGTCAACCAATGGAGTGAAGCAAGGCTATATATTTTCTCTCATGCTTTTTAGCAAGATGTTTTCAGCAATGTTGTCAATTGCCTTCGAGGAGTATGAAAACACCAAGATCAGTTACCACACTGATGGCAAATTATTTAACTTGAAAAGGCTACAAGCCAAAACTAAAGTGAAGCGAGAGTTGGTGTACAACTTTTTGTTCACAGACGATTGTGCACTCACTGCAGTTTCTGAAGCTGAGGTGCAATAGAATATGACTCAATTCTCTGCCACTTGTGCTAATTTTGGCATGACAACTAACACCAAGAAACAGGCTCTCCACCAGCCAGTATCCATATGTGGAACTATTGGTTATTGCAAATGGAAGGATTTTAAATGCTGTGGATAAGTTCATTTATTTTGGCAATATTCTTTCCAGGGATGTATACATAGACGATGAAGCTGACACATGCATTGACAGAGGTAGCTCACTGTTTGGGAAACGCTGAAGGAAAGTATGGGAGAGAAGAGTTATTATGTCACTTATCAAACTGAAGGTCTACAGAACTGTTGTACTGACCTCATTGTTGTATGCCTGTGAAACCTGGACAATATACAGTGCCATGCCAAGAAACTGAATCACTTCTCAAGGTCTCTCTGAAGAACTTTGGAATCGATTGTGAGACATGGGAGACACTGGCACAGGACTGCCCAGCATGGTGTGTCTGCATTCAGAAGCTCAAAAGAAATGTGAGATGTGCAAATGTAGAGACAGCTCCACTCCAAATATTCATACGGACTATTTGTGTCCCAACTGTGGTAAAACCTTCTGAGCTCATATTGGTCTGATCAGACACAGTCAGATGCACTGTACCCTGACCCCAACATAGTGATGATATCCTTTTGGTCCTTTTCAGAAACAAGGGACATAAATCAACCATTATGGAACAAACATAAACAAAATAGAGAATTTTAAAAGAGAGGATATAGCAGAAATCCTCATTTAAAAAGTTATTTTAAATTGATTTTTGGTACAAAAAATTTTTGCCCAAGTTTATAGGTTTTATAAGGTGTACACTGCCCCTGAGGTAAAAGGTAAGAGAAGGGTGGTGTTACCTTGATGGGTTGGTGGTTCGGGGTGGGAAAAGCAGACCAGGTGTGGAAGGATTATGTGCCCTCTGCCTGTCTCCAGGATGCCTGTCTTCAAAGAAGTATGAGAAATTGAATATTCAGAACTCTAGGCTTAGGGCGGGTCAGAGAACAACACAGGCAAGCAGTGGCTAAACAATCCTCTGTAGGGCTAACTCTGCTGCCTCTCTCAATTCTCACATTTTCTCCATATATCTCAGTGGATTGACTTATACTTCCTTAAGATATCTCTTATTTAGAGAAGTAAGATACGTTTTAAAAAGTAATATGTTTTATTTATTTTTTTTAAGGGAAGAGAAAAATTAATTCACCAAACTGGTCAATATAGAGAAAAAAAATCTGACATTTTGTGCAGTGTTCTACACCTGTGGAATATGACTCCTGTTAAAGACCAAATATCTATATTATACTAATTACACATAGCTGGAGACCCACTTTATCATAAGCCTTTTTAGTAAGTATCTATTCTTATGTGGTGATTGGGTTGAAAACATATTTTCTAGCTCCCACTTGATTTAATTCCACAATTTAGTTTTATATTCCCAAACTAAGCTTCAATGCTAAACAATTGCATAAAATAATGAATGTTTTAACAGTAAGTACTGCATAATCCAAAGGTTATAGGAACATGGTGGGGAGGTGAGCAAAAGAGAGTTGTGGGAATTACATGTACCAATAGGTTGGTTACTGGCATAATTAAACAGGGTTGCTAGGGTTAGAAATACTTGCTCTAGTTTCCTTTTTTGCAGATATAAGAATATAATAATTTTTAGATTCACTTATTTTCATTCACTAAAAATTAATAGTTAAAATAATTTAATAATAATTAACTAATTTTTAACTAACTCAACTTTGCTATTAGTCTAATTCCCTTCTTTTTGTGTGAGATGAAAGAGTTCAGAGTCTGAATCTGAGGTCAGAAAAGGTCTTTATTCTTTTTCATGAGAAAGGACTCTGCTCTTGTTGCTCACATGGTGTCTGCAGGGAAAGGGCAACAGGTAGAAGCCAGCCCATGGTTATATAATCTTCTAATGCAGAAACCCAACACCTCCCCCCCCCCAACTGGCCTTCACTCTCATTGGTAGAGGGGCTGACTCACAACCTAAGTGCGGGAATCTATTTCTGAGACAAAGGACAGAAACATGTGGGTGTCCAATGAAAGCAGTCTTAACCTTATTTGGCATATTTTGTGCTGAGGAGGCACTGGGGAGGGTCTCCATTGTTCTAAGTCCCAGATTGCTGGAATGTCAGCTGACTTCTAAACCTAGGCCCAGTGAATACTGAAACCATTATAGATTTGATTTTTCAGAATGGGGAAACTTCACTATAAATTATGCCTTACATATTTGACCCTAAAGATCTCACTTACTGGTATGCCATGACTCCTGAAAGGTTCACTATTAGAGATCCAGTCCTTTGGGTTTTAAATCATTTTAACTACAAGAGTCCCATGATAGAGTGTAAATATCCCTGTATTAATCTCTCATTTCCATTTTAGCAGAAATGTTATGGAAAGTTTTCCTTCACCAGTTGACTGATAGCTGAGAGCAGGGCCTGTAGGAATCAGGAATCTAAGTTCTGATGATAAGGGGGAAAAAGAAGTACAAATACAGTATAGATCTTTGGGACATCTTTGCCCTTTTGAGGCCCATGGCTTTGCTCCACTACCTTCAGCCCCATTTTAGAGATCTTTTTGAGAAGCAGCTTCAGGATGATTTTTATAATCCAGCCAATTTACCCCAGGACAAGGTGGGGAGATAATAAGAAGAGTGGAGATAGAACAAGGGCCATTCAGAAGCTAGACTCAATGGTAACTGTGGACTGAATGGTCTGCAAAGTACAAAGGTACTGGAGGAAAGAGGAAGCAGATCATACTGACTTAGTAGGAGTTAACCCAGAGTAGAAAATAGACCAAGGAGGAGGTGTTCTTTTGGCCATGTGGCAAGACTTGAGAGTCATGTATAGCATGAGAGGTTTTAGTGTGTGTGTCTGTGTGTCTGTGTGTCTGTGTGTCTGTGTGTCTGTGTGTGTGTGTGTGTGTGTGTGTGTATATTTGGGGCTACCTGCATAACAGAAGAACCCTGATGGGGAACAAGAATTGAAAAGCTGGAAAGTCCCTGAGAAAGTTGCACTGACAATGAAAGCTGGGGCCCCAGCTGCAGTTTATTGACTTTTACTTCCTGCATTATGTGTACGCTCTTTGGGAGATCTCTTATTTAGAGAAGTATGATACCTTTTAAAAAATAATATGTTTTATTTATATATTTTGTTTTTCATTGTCTAGATTTCCACCTATCTTCCTCCTTTCAAAGAGCCATCCCTTATAATAAAGGTTTTTTAAAATTAACTTTTGTTTATTTTTGTTTTCATCATTCATTTCCACAAGATTTTGCGTTACAAATTTTCTCCCTGTCTTTACTCTATCCACCACACCAAAAGAGCAATCCTGCTGTATATCCCCTCCTCAAATCTGCTCTCTCTTATATCCTCCCCCATCACACCTCTGACTTTCCAGTCGGGCAAGATGGATCTCCCTACCCCAGCACTTCTATATCTTATTTCCCAGGTGCATGTAAATAATAATAATAATAAATATGAATACACACTCACACATATATGTTTTTTTAAAAAAACATTTGATTTTAAAACTTTAAATTCTAGATTCTTTTCCTTCCTCCCATGTCACCCACCCCTACTGGAAAGACAAGGAATTCAATACAGGCTGTATATGTGTAATTATGCAAAACATCTCCACAATGGACATATTGTGAAAGACTGACTATATTTCCCACCATCCTATCCTGACCCCCACTTGTTCTTTTCTCTACTTTGTCACTGTCCCTTTACAAAAGTGTGTGCTTCTCACAACCCTCCCCCCACCCTGCCCTTCTCTCCACCATCCCCCCTCTCATCCTCTTCCCTCCTACTGTCCTGTAGGGCAAGATACCCAGTTTAGAGTTTATGTCATTCCTTCCCTAAGCCAAATTCAATGAGAGTAAGGTTGGCCCATTCCCCTTTGCCTTCCTGTTCTTCCCCTCCATCATAGCAATTACCTCTTGCCTCTTCTATATGAGATGATTAAACCCATTCTGTCTCTCCCTGTCTCCTCTCATTCTAATCCTCTCCTACCTCTCAATTTCACCTTTTAAAGTATCATCCCTTCCTATTCAATTGATCCTGTGCTCTCTGTCTATGTATACATATACACATATATACACTCACATGTGTATTCACACATATAGACATATGCGTGTATACATATACATACCTACATATATATATATATATACAGACACACACACATATATATACACACACACATTTATATTCTCTTCAACTATCATGCTGAGAAAAGTTTCATAAGTTTCAAATATTGATTTTCCATGTAGGCATGTAAATAGTTCAATTTGATAAGTTCCTTATGATTTCTTTTCCATGTTTACCTTCTCATGTTTCTTGTATTTGAATGTCATACTTTTTATTCAGCTCTGGTTTTTTTCATCAAAAATGCTTGGAAGTCCTCCACCTCATTGAATGACCATATTTTCACCTGGAACATTACACTCATTTTTGGGGGGTAGGTGATTCTTGGTTTTAATTCTAGCTCCTTTGATCTCTGGAATATCGTATTGCAGGCCCTTTGATGCCTTAATGTAGAAGCTGCTAGATCCTGTGTTATCCTGATTGTGTTTTCACAGTATTCAAATTGTTTCTGCTTGGCAGCTTGTAATATTTTCTCCTTGATCTGGGAATGCCAGAACCTGGCTATAACATTCCTAGGAGTTTTCTTTTTGGGCTCTTTTTCAAGAGTTGATCAGTGAATTCTTTCAATTTCTATGTTGCCCTCTGGTTCTAAAATATCAGGGCAATTTTTCTTGAGAATTTCTTGAAGGATGATTTCTAGGTTCTTTTTTTGATCATAGCTTTCTAGAATAAGGAATTATTCTCTTCAGTGAGCTTTTGGAATTTCTTTTCAATCTGGCAAGTTCAACTTTTTAAGGCATTCTTCTCCTCATTGACTTTTTGGGCCTCTTTTGACATTTGAATTAATCTGTTCTTTAAAGTGTTGTCTTCAGGCAGGTTGTTGACACTCTTTTCATGATTTTCTTGCATCATTCTCATTTCTCTCCCCAATTTTTCCTCCATATCTCTGGGGTAGGGAGATACATCTTGCCCTACTGGAAATTCAGAGGAGTGATGTCAGGGGAGGATATAGGAGAGAGCAGATTTGGGGAGAGGGTATACAGTGGGATTGCTGTTTTGGGTGGTGGGTAGGGGAAAGACAGGGAGAAAATTTGTAACTCAAAATCTTGTGGAAATGAATGATGTAAACTAAAAATAAACAAAATTTAATTTTAAAAAATATTTATTATAAGGGATGGCTCTTTGAAAGGATGAAGAGATGTAAGTAGAAATCTAGATAATGAAAAACAAACTATATAAATAAAACATTATTTTTAAACGGTATCATACTTCTCTAAAATTATTTCCAATAATTTTGAAATTGTCTCTCCTGGATCCATTTTCCAGGTCATTGTTTTTTTCAGTGAGATATTTCACATTGCCTTCTATTTTTTTCACTTATTTGGATCTCTTTAGTAGTATCTTGATTTCTCATAAAGTTTTTAGCTTCCATTTGCTCCAATCTCATTCCGAAGGAATTATTCTCTTCAGGGAGCTTCTGGAATTCCTTTTCCATCTGGCAAATTCAGCTTTTTAAGGCATTCTTCTCCTCATTGACTTTTAGGGCCTCTTTTGCCATTTGAGTTAGTCTATTTTTTAAGGAGTTATTTTCTTCAGTCAGGTTGTTGACTGTATTTTCATGATTTTCTTGCATCATTCTCATTTCTCTTCCCAAATTTTCCTCTTATTTGGTTTTCAAAATCCTTTTTAAGCTCTTCCATGGCTTATATCCAGTACAAATTTTTCTTGGAAGCTTTTGGTGCAGAAGTTCTGACTGTTTTGTCTTCCTCCCATTCCATGCTTTGATCCTTTTTGTCCCAAAAAGGGAATCTAAAAGTTGGATTGCTGAGCTTTCTTTGCTTACTTTGCCTGCTCATGTTGCCAGTCAATTACTTGACTGTTTAATTCTGTGCCGCAGTGGAATTCTGCTTCCAGAAGGTAGAGTTTTGTCCTATAATGCTTGGGTTTTTGCAGCTGCTGGAGCTATTAGGAAGCTGCTGTCTCTACAGCCCCCATCAGCTTTAGCTCACTGATCACACACCTCAGGCCTACCACCTCCCCCCCCCAAGACCATGATCCTGTTCTAGGCAGGTTAAGGCAAGAGCACTTAGTCTTTGAATGGTTGCTTGGGCCCCCTGCAATCTGCAGGTCCAGAGCTCTGAAGCAGCCATGTGGAAGTGGCTGCAGGACTGCCATTTCTACCACTTCTGGCTCTGGGAGCAGAGTGTTGGACCTGCTCCTCCTCCCCCCAAATTCAGATGATTTCCACTGACCTTTCACTTTGTCTTTGGCATTTATGGGTTGATAATTCTGGAAACTTCCACAGCTGCTAGTGATCTACTTTCCAGAATGCTCCATCTGCAGCTTGTCCTGGCTGTCCTGGGGCTAAAACCTTGGATCACATGGGGCTTGTCTTGGATCCCAGAGTGCTCCTATGAACCCTTCTTGTCCACCTGCCAGGCTACCTTCAGGCGGAGATTTGTTTCTCTGTCATTTTGTGGATTCTGGAGCTCTAAAATTTGTGTAGAGTCATATTTTATAGGTATTTGAGGTGGTTATCAAGGGAGTTTATGGAGTTCTCCTGCTTCTATGCCCCGATCTTGACTCCCTATTTAATCAGTTCAAGAATTTTTTTAGAGAGGAAGAAAAAACTTAATTCACCAAACTAGTCAATATAGAGAAAAAATATGACATTTTGTGCAATGTTCCACACCTGTGGAATATGACTCCTTTTTAAAAACAAATATCTATATTACACTGGGGGCAATGGCAAAGGGGAGTGAACATCAATCCCTATGCTGTATGTCCCAGGGATTTTTCCGTTACAGGGGGATACTATAAATTGTGGAGATTGTAATTGGGAATAGGGTGGCCTACTGAAGGATCTCTAAACTCTATTTGGACTTAGATGTTAATTCCTTCTGTCTTCTTCACTGTGAAAACAGAACTTACATGTGTGTGTGTGTATTTTTTTTTGGCCATAGAATTTATTCTATATAGTTCCATGAAATCCAATGAAGGTTCAAAGCCTCTGTTGGACAGTCACAAAACAGGGGTAGTTAATCATTATATTTTTTTGGAAAATTTCTTTTTTTAACTTTGAAACTTGTATATTTTGAAGCTATGTGAGCTTGAATGCTTATAAAGAAAGCTCTTTGCAATTGTTGGGGGAAGCAGCGTACTAAGTACTGAAGTTTTCCCAAATTATTATTCCCAAATAAAAGGGTTGCCATGAAAATGTTCCAAAACTTTTCATGCTGGGAGCTGGGCAGAGTAGGGGGAGAGGCACATGTGGGATACTGTCCAGGTAGGGCTCAGCTCTGTGAGTCATCAGTGAATCCAGGGGCCTAAGTGAAGTGTAGGTCTTCCCAAATTTGCCTACGCCTAGCACTGATTGATAGCAGAATACTTCGTGGGGCTTAGACCTTTGTTTTTCTCATCTGTAAAATGGGGAATCTAAATGTAAAATCTGTAAAATTGTAGCAATTAATTCCAGTCTGTTGTAAGGTTTATATAAAATAATGTGTATAAATGAATAAAACATTTAAAATGAATAAAACATTTAATAAGTGCTTACTATGTGCAAAGTAGTACATTAAGTACTTGCTGTACAAAGAGAAAAGTTCCGGTTCATAAGGATTCTACATTCTAATGGAGGAGACCACGTATGGAAGGGTTGAACTTCTGCACATAACTGGCAAATGGAATCAGATGGAGGGGTTCCACAGTCCTTAGGGTTCAGCAGCAAGGCAGATAGGAATATCGATTCTTTGATGGTTTCCCGCTGATAACAATTATATCACTTTCTGATGTCGAACCACTGACAGTGTCAAGGACTCTAGTGGCCAGAACTTCCTTTGTGGATTTTAGTTAACTGTGGACTGGAGCACCTGCACTAGCAGCTTTCAGGCTGCACTTCCACAAGGGTTGCTTTCCGGGTTGAAGGCTGAGGGAACTGGGCTGGACGCGTTGTTTTTCCTAAGGTTCTCAGGGCCAGGGCCCTGGACTATCTCTATCAGGGTCTGAGATAGTTTGGTGGTAAAGGTGGTGGTGTTTTGACTTTGTGGGCACATTCTGCCTCCTGTTTCTCCCTCAGGTGGTCTTCTTGCTTCAGCTAGTCTTAGCTTGCCTGCCTTGCTTTGAACATTTAAAGGTCTATATAAATGGTAGCTATTAATAAATTACATAACTTATAGAGATTAAGTAAATTTGCTCCACAGCAATGAAATAGTCTATAAGAAAACAACAATAGTAGTAGTAAATCACATTTATATAGTACCGTATACAATAGAAAAAGACATAATTTATTTGATTTTATTATATAACTCTGTGAAGTAGTATGTATAAATATCATCCCAACTTAAAAATGAGAAATTCCCAGGATCAAACAGCTATCAAGTGGCTTTATTAGGACTAGAAATCAAGTAATTTGATGCCAAATCCAATGTTCTTCCCATAAGCAAATTTTCATTACTTTTTAAAAATTATTAATAATTTTTTTCCTACTAGTAAAAAAGTCTAGGGAAGAAAAATTTAAAAATACAGTTATTATAAGAAGATATCCAAGTAAAATGGATATTTTACTGATCATGTCCAAAAATGTGTTTTTCATTCTGCATTTTTATTCATCCTTTCTCTCATAAGGTGGACAATGTTCATCATTAGTCCACTGGAATCAGTCCACAGTTGCTCATTTCATTGACCAAAGTCCTTAAGTTGAAGAACACCACAGGAGAGTTTTTTTTAAGGAATATATTTTGAATAACATATTGAGAAATCACATTCATGTCATTCAGAACAGTTTAAATGTTTACATCAGGATGGAGTATGATTTACTTTAGGCTAAAGTTTGAAAAATGGACTGAAAAGTATTTATTTTAGTTGCCAGCAGATGGAGCCATTATATAAAAGATTAATGGGGTGGAAAAGAAAGCAGAAAAAAAAAAATCTACTAAACTGTATTTTACTTCTGCTTTTTATACATTTCACTGAGTGTGAACACGGATAGCTTGGTGTAGTTACAGAGAGTCCTGGACTTGGGGCCAGAAAGACCTGGTATCAAATTCTGCCTCTGACACCTAACCAGCCAGGCCGTTCTCTTGTCACAAGGTTGTCCAACTAACGGAAGATCTTTCTCATATTGAATCTGAGCACGACAGAGAGGAATTATGGGCTGGATTTAATAATGGCTAGCAAACATTTATGTAGTGCCTACTGTGTGCCAGGAACTGTGTTAAGTGGTTTATAAAGATTCTTTCATACGATCCTTACAACCCTGGGAGGTAGATGCTGTTAACTATTCTTATTTTACAGTCAAGGAAATGAAGGCAAGCAAATGTTAAGTGACATGCCTCCAAACCACACAGCAAGTATCTGAGGCTGGATTTGAACTCAGGACTTCCAGAATCCAGTTCAAGCACTCTATCTTCTATACCACCAAGTTGTATTTGCTTTTAAAGTGATGCCTCACTGTTTATAATCAAATATTTGTGTAAAGGATCTCATAATCTGTAAATCAACAGGGCATATGAAGGATTTGTTAATATGCCTTGGGATTCTGATCTAGACTTTTGGGGGCAGCCAGTATTTTTGGAGATTTTAACAGAGACATAGTGTCAGTATTCATAAAAATAAGGAAAAATCTACAAAAACAGTTGCCAGAGTTAATGATAGGGGCACTTCAGAACTATGCTTGGCCAAATTTCAGGCTGCTATTCACACCTCCGCAGTATGATTTGGCTTATGTAACATTTACATTCTGCTCCTGTCTCCCAGAGAAAGTCCTGCTATGCTCCATTTTAGGGTTCCATGGGGTGGGGGGGATTTTTCTCTAATGCCATGTTTTGATCTCCCATCAGGAGGTTAGTAACTATTAGCTCAGTTCCATTTAGTTGCTTATTAATTGACTTTTACAAAGGGATGTAGTAAAAACAAATCTACGAATCTTTCCCCTATACCTTGGGGACATTTTCTTCTGTATTACCTGGGCCTCTAGGTGAAGTAGGTTTAATTTAGCTCTTTTCCTATGTAATTTCCATCCCATCAAGTTCATCTCCAGATGTGACATGATTGCTGAATAAATCCGAAATCTCAGCTATTACTGAGTTATGGTTCCAGTAGTCACCCCCAAAGGTTGCTCCTTGTTCCTCAGTGTATCAGTGCTAGATGAGAGCATGTCAAAGTGCCCACTAGACTTTTTGAACTTACAAGATCATAAACTCCATTCTCTTCACTTCCCAAAGTAAAGACAGAAAATGAAGGTGACGTGCCTGTTTTTGAATGATTCCAAGTGAATCAACCACTCTAATATCTCTGCCAAGAAAACCCCATGGATGACAAAGTCCAAGGGGTGACGAAGAATCTGACAAGACTGAATGACAAAATAACAAAAGCAACAGCAACAACAATGACCAATCAAAGAATCTCCTCTTTATCACTTGGTTGACTTCCCAGAACCAGTTATGGCATGTCCACACATATTCCAGTTCCTTCAGGGCACTTACATTCTACATCATCTCTACTCTCAAAAGAGGCCATCTCTCTGTTGTCCTCTGATGACCATTACTCTTGTTTCATACCCAGAGCCTCTCTAATGAGGAAGCAGTAAAGTGTCAGTCCTCTGAAGCCATGTTTATCTTCAGTTATGATTTATTTAGAGGTAAGAGGGAACTTCAGAGGCCGTCCAGTCCAACTCCCCCCATTTTATAAGACAGAGGAAACTGAGGCTCTAAGAGATAAAGTGACTCGCTGAAGGTCACATAGGGAATAAGCGACAGAACTAGGGCTTTTGACAGAATTCAGTGCTTTTTCCGTAGTACTGGGCAGCGTCTAATAGGGTTAGCTAGCTCAGAGGAGTGCTCTGCAGAAGTGTATCAGCAAGCACCCCAGCATACCCAGGGCGGCTGCTAGCACAGATTCTTAGATCTGCTTTTCTAAAGGAAAGCAACTCAAGATGGGTTAACAGTCTCACTTTAATCAATCAAACACATATCATTTACCTAGTTCAGGGGGAAAAGTCAGCACCCTGAACATCAGAGAATACAAACACAAGTTACAGGCACATGTTACAAGCAGACCAAGAAACACATCAGCTTCCAGCCTTCTGACCATCACATCCACACCTATTCAGTTACCAGAGAGGGAAGCACCAACATCTGGGTTTTTCAAAGCCGGGGGCTCAATGGCTTCCCAGAGTCTCATCTGGCCAAATCACACAACTCTTTTCAAAATTAGCCCCAAAGCAAAACCTCACAAAAGTGTATATGTAACCTTCTCCTGGATCAGAGAATGTCACAGCCCTCTTGACCCACTGCCGAGTCACAAAGCAATAAGGTGTGGGCATCACTGAAGAACATGCCTCCTGCCACAGGCTCCATGTGACCACATCCAGCCTATTAGGGGGCAGAGTATACTTTCAAATCAGGGAAGATTCTCAGAGCCACTCCAACCATTTAAGCAAAGGGTGTAGGGGCAGGAAGATCTTCAGATTCCCATAACAAGAAGCAATACAGAAGAGGTAGTAAGTGTTGATTGAAGGAGGTTAGATAAACCAAATCAGAATAAAGGAGAAAAGGAGCAAAGATCTGGAAAGATTATTGAAATGGGGACCCTGGAGATGTCGTAGAGACATAGGGAAGGAAGAAGGAGAGATCCATAAAAAAAAAATCTCCCTTAATTTGACACTTTAGATGAATGCTAACTCTTTATGTGTGTTTTATGACTAGGTCATCAATTAATCAAGACATCTGTGGCATTTAAAAAGTGAGAGAGAAGTAATTTCTGAGTAATTAGTCATTTTATTAATAATGCCACCATTTTAATAAAAGATATCTGTGGCATTCTTGAATGCCAAAGACAATCATAGTGGCAGTCTCAAGGCTTATATACCATTCTAAGAGGGGTATTCCTGAGGATGGCAATCAACTCAAATTGATTAATAATTAATGAGAGAATGAATATTACAATGAGGGGTTGGGCCTATTCAAATGAACTTTGATTATATCATTTACTTCTTAATTACTCCCAGCCTTGGGCAATCTGTTCAAAGAATTTATCCCCGGGGGGCGGCTAGGTGGCGCAGTGAATAAAGCACCGGCCCTGGAGTCAGGAGGACCTGAGTTCAAATCCAGCCTCAGACACTTAACACAAAAACTAGCCGTGTGACCTTGGGCAAGACACTTAACCCCCAACTGCCCTCCAAAAAAAAAGCAAAAAAAAAAAAACAAAGAATTTATCCCAAGCCTAAGCTTAAGGGAGTTTCATCTGAGATTAGAAGTCAGATCTAGTTCAGTGGAGTAACAATATCTAGAATGGGGAAAATGTTCAAATCTGACTAGGAAATAGGACAGGGGAAAAAAAGTAAGGTGTCCCCAATTTTGATAGTTGGCTACTAATATGAAAGAGAAATAATAGTTTCTTTCACACTCGTCAGCAGGATGGGGAATTTAAACTGGTAAATTAACGAATGGAGTAAATGAATATGGCATTATTAAGTACTTACTGTGTCCAAAGCATTGTGTGAAGCTCTGGGGATACCGGTGAAACTAGTAATACAAAAAAGGGCATTTGTAATGTATTTTTTTGTGCCCTAACCTGAAACTTGCTGAATCTCAGACTCAGTATTTTCTGAAACGTCCGAAATGGATGAATTCAGTTAAATCTCCTGATTGAGAAAAGAGACATTACATCTTGTCTCTGTCTTAATTATAAACCATTTACTTTGTCATCATTTTTATGATCTGCATCCAGAAACATTTATTGAGTACTTATTATGAGAAGGACATGAGGCTAGGCTCAGCGGATAAAATGTCTACTCTTCCCCCCTACCATTCCAAGGTTGTAATTGTTTCCATTTTCAGAGAGCAAATGATCCAGCAAATGGTTGTATTACAAAATAGCATGTAGAGTAACTAAGGGTGAATTGGAGATAAAAATAATGGCTTTGAAAGAGTTTAGGTGATTCATTAAACTGGGGTAAATTGGCAATAATCTAAATGTAATGGATGGTGAGAAGGAGGATGAAAGACTATGAGTTCATATCGTAGTAAAAATGGGTTGGAGGAACTGGGCTTGTTCAACCTTTAGAACGGAAGAGAAAGGAAGAAAAGACAATCATTTCAAAAGCATATACTCTGTGCCAATACTGTGCTAAGCATTTTAAGAATATTATCTCATTTGATTCTTACAATAACCCCACCAGGTAAGTGCTATCATTTTCTCCATTTTATAATGAAAGAAAATGAAACAGATAGAGAAGTTAAATGACTTGTCCAGGGTCACACAGCTAGTAAGTATTTGAGTCCAGATTTGAACGCACATCTTTTCGCCTTTTATGTATAGCCCTCTATCCACTATGCCACATAACTGCGTACATAGCTAACTTCAAGTAATTCAAAGGCTGTCAAGTGGAGATGGGATTCGATTTGTTCTTTGGGGCTCTAGAAAGCAAAACCAGAAGCAAGAAGTCTAAGTTGAAAAGAAATAGATTTCAGCTTCATGCCAAGAAAAACTTTCTAACAGTTAGAGCTATCTGAAAAGGTCATGGGCTGCCTTGGGAGACAAATGGATTCCCCTCCTTGGAGCTTTACAAGTAGAAGCTAGACGATCACTTGTCCGATATGTTATAGAGAGGATTCTTTCCTTTTTTTCTTTTTTTTGGAGGGCAATTGAGGTTAAGCGACTTGCCTAAGGTCACATGGCTAGTTTTGTGTTTAGTTTCTGAGGCCAGATTTGAACTCAGGTCCTCCTGACTCCAGGGCTGGTGCTCTATTCATTGCGCCACCTAGCCACCCTGAGGATTATTTTCATACATGGATTAGACTATCTGTCTGTCTGTCTATCTATTTGTCTATCATATATCTATATCTATTCATCTGTCTCCTCTAACTTCTAAATATCTATCATTATATCTATACCTATCCCCTACACCTATCTATCCATCCATCCATCCATCCATCTATCTGTCTGTCTGTCTGTCTGTCTATCTAGCTAATCTATCCTATCTATCTACCTATCTACCTATCTATCTATCTACCTATCTACCTATCTATTTATTCATCCATCCATCTTTTTTCCTTCTTTCTTTCTTTCTTTCTTTCTTTCTTTCTTTCTTTCTTTCTTTCTTTCTTTCTTTCTTTCTTCTTACCTACCTTTCATCTGTATCTATTCATCTATCATCTCTGTGTAAATATCTATCATTTATCACTACATCTATCCCCCTATTGCCCACTTCTCTCTCTCCCTATCATCTATATCTATCCACCTATCACCTACTTCTATTTGCCTATCATCTATGTCTATTCCTTAATCACTACTATCTATCTATCATCTGTCATTATATCTTTCCATTTAAAACATACATCTATCATTCATCCATCTATTTATCTATGTGTCCATTCATCCTTCCATTCATCTATATATCTTTCATAATCTGAGTATAGCCTACATTTTTGTTGTTATTGATTATATCTCCTTTCACACATTTCATGTTTCAACTAGATTGGACTACTTGTTGCTCTCTGTCATTTTCTTTTAATCTCTCATCTCCAGACCTTTGTACAGACTGTTCCCCATGCTTGAAATGTGCTGTTCCCTTACCTTCACCTCTTTAGTTCCTCCTGTTTTTTTTTAATGAGACCCATCCTGATTCTCCCAGTTGCTACTACCCTCTTCCCCAAAAAAATGGCATTCAATATTTTCCCCTAAAATAGAATGGAAATTTTGAAGGTAGACTTTATTTCATTTTTGTCTTTGAATCCTCACCACCTAGCACAGTGCTTGGCACAAGGATATACTTAGTAAATACTTATTTAATGAATGAAAAAAAGTAATAGTAAAGGCATAGAACATAGTGTGATTAAAAATGCTCCAGGTGTCAGAATAGAAAAGGCTGAAAGACTTGGGACTTCCCTTTCCTCCTGGCTTAAAGAGGATATTCCTCTTGCCTCTATTCTTTTATGCTTTCTGAAAGTGGAAGCTTTGGCAAAAGGGACTTGGTTACTAGGGACTTAGACCCAAGCTGACTGCCTCTTTCAGTAAGAGTATATACAGAAAGGGTTTCTCTGTCTTTCCTTTAAGTCCCAGCTAAAATCTTACCTTTTGCTAGAAGCCTTTCCTGATTATCCTAACAGCTAACAAGTGATAGTGACAGAATTCAAACCCAGTTCTGTCTGACTCCAGATCCAGCACCCTATCCACTATGGTGCTAGCTGGATATATAAAGATAAAACATGACTCAGTCCTTATTTATGTTATTCCCTTCATTCCAATTATTGCCTTTTGTGGTCTAGAAAAGCCATTGTCAGAGTTACAGTCTGTTAATGGTTCTAGGTCTAGAAACATTTAGGAACAAGGGAGAAAATTTACCTGCCTGCTTTCCAGTCTCTCCCTCCAGTCTCCAGAGGAACCAAATAGTTATTTCTTCCTATAGCACAGCCTAAGTTCCTTTCAGTGTTTCCACATGTAATTTGTCTCACCAAGATGAGATCATTCATTTTGTTATTTTCTACCTCCAGGATAAATGGCCTGAATGACAGAAGAGCCAGTGACCTTCAGGAACTGAAACAGAATGACATTCACAGGAAAAACAGCCCCAAAACTGCATAGTAAAGGACGATTTACCATCTGGGGAGAGTTCAGCTATAAGGAAAGTGGGTTCCCCCGCTCAAGGAATAAACATCCTGAAAGCAGTCACCCAATTTGTCATTTAAACTGCCGAAGTGTTTTTGTGTCTGCTTTCAGGCAAAGGGGCATCATCCTTCCTTCAGCAGGATGGACTCTCTCTACCCATTTGTTCCATTCCTCCTCTGGTGTCACCCCAGTCAACAAAGAGTATTCTGGTACGCTACTCCAAAGCAGATGGGCGTTAGCCCACTGCGCTTCTTGCTTATATTCTGGCCCAAACCAGAATACTGGTATTAGCATTCTAGGGCAGTAAACCCGTCTTTCAATTTCCCTGGCTCCCTTCCAGAAGTAGCTCAGTACTCAGCCTTGACCTAAGTGGTATTCTGGCTCTCACCCAGGGAGAAGCTCTTCTCTCTCTCTCTCTCTCTCTCTCTCTCTCTCTCTCTCTCTCTCTCTCTCTCTCTCTCTCTCTCTCTCTCTCTCTTTCTCCCCCCCCATCTTTCTCTCCCTTCCTCTCACCTCTCCCTTTTCTTTCTTTTTTAAATGGACAATCTGTAACAACTTCAGGAATAAACACTTTTTTTTTGGTGGGGGGGGGGAGTTTCAGTTGTCAAAATCAATGCCAAAGTACTTCCAACACAGTTATCGGTCTTCATTCTGGGTGCAGGGAAGATTCTGTTACTTAACATAGAACTTTTCCCTTTCATTTCTAGGACCTTTAAGGCCCAAAGTGAGGTGCTTAGGACAAAACCATTAAAAGTGAGCAGACAATAATAGACAAAGGAACGGGAACTTAAAACAGGAAAACTATTATGTGACAGATCCCTTTCTTCTCCTCCTCCCTGTCTTTCCCATTCCCTCCTCAAGGGATGAGGAAGAGAGGATGGAGATGAGAGTAGTGACACGAATAGACCTAATAGGTTCTGATGAAGGGACTCATTTAAAATAGGAGGAAATCCAAGAAAAGACATTTGAAGAAAGGTAGAGAGAACCATGATAATTCCACTTTTACTATATTTTATTTTCAAGCTAAAAGAGTAATATGCTATTCTGAAGTTCATTAGTTAAGAATTTCTGTATTAATTATACAAAGGAATTATTCTTTGGAAGTTTGATATCTATTGGTTTGTCATGAAAGTAGATTACAAAGTTCATTCAATTTTGCATTTTGAAAAGGGGAATAAGGGCAGTGTGGGTTCTATCCCAGCACAGCACCTGGGACACACTCCCCTCATTGTTTCAAGTTTGAGGTATTCTCAGGCTCTGTATCCAACCATAACTCACAAGCTTCACACCAATTTGTTTACTTTTCCTAATTAGTCAGAGGTCACACAGTTCAAAGTAAAAATATTTAGTGAAATAAATGAAAAATGTAGCAATGGAATATTCTCCCTATAACCCTGAAAGACATCCCCCCTCCCCCCATACATGTACTTAAAGTAGAGAGAGTAGACATATACAGGGATGACACAATCACTCACAGGAAACATCTGTAGTCAGGGCACACAAGTGAAAAGGCAACTCAGATTTTTGACATTGTCTCTGTGTCTCTTTTCTAGGGGGTCTGTATTTGGTTATTGCATTGTCTTCATTGTTCCCTGACTTTTTCTCTTTCCTGGGGTTCTCTCCTCCCCATTGGACATTTTGGTCTATTGGTCTCCAGAAAGCAACATTACACGTTTGTTTTATCTCTTTTGGGAGTCACCTATTGGTCATCTCCACTTTTCCAGGGTATGCTGACCAGAAAGCATCTTCTAGACCAAGGCAGTCACCAGTTCTTTATTGATAGCCATATGGTATCAGCACCATATCCAGTTAAGCCAAACCAGCAGAATGCCCCCAGACAAATACTGTCTTTTCTTGCATCTCCTTTTTTTAAGGGCTCAAGTCCTGGCCCTCAGATTATTTCTAGTTTGGCATACAGATAAATTTGACTGAGAACAAAAATTAAGTCAAGGAGGCAAGGTCTTTACCCATTGCTGCAGCTAGCAAGTCTGGGCCTAGCTACCAGCTGAGTGAAATAAAAGGAGAGAGAGAGAGAGACAGA
>CM053596.1:174035786-174057414 GCA_028646575.1 Pseudocheirus occidentalis
TTGTAGAACTGGGGAGCTATGTGGCCAAGGACCCTGAAAGTCTTGGCCTACAACAACCCACCTAAGTCACATTTCTCTCTTTATTATATGTATTTATTAAAGGCAAAATCCATAGTATTTTTATTCTATTTTGGCCAGTACAAAACCTCTATGGTTCCACATATGTGGATAATTTTAAAAATTTATTTTTTATCAATTTCAACCTCTATATTTTAGACTAAAATATTAACAAGTGGCAAACTTACCTTTTTATTCTACCTAGAGTTTCCCATCCCGTTGATCACCTAATGAATAGACAAGTTATCAAGACAGAGAGCTTTTATCCATCTCCACTGAAGACAGCATGATGGACTAAAGTTGATTTAAGAAGGAACATTTCCTAACATTTCCAGGGGAGAAAAATATATTTCACAATTATCTGTTCAAATCCACCCATTCCAATATTTTCTGTAGAGTATTTCAAATTATTTAAAATAAGTTTTGAAAATTTGCATTTACTCTAACAAGGCTCCATGACAATACAGAATATTTATGAAGCCTGCCACCATCTCAAGTAATGGACTTTTGTATGTAAACAACACTGAATTTGGAGTTATTGTACCTTGCAAATCATTCTTCCTCTTTGGGTCTTATTGTTCTTATCTGTAGCTTGAAATTCCAGCCTCTAACTATGTGTACTTCAAGGACCCTTTTATCCTATGATTCCCCACAGACCAAGGGTTAGTTGCTCATTTTTTTTCTTTCTCTCTGTCTCTTGTATCACCTCAGAGGCAGATTCAGGATGGTTAATGGGAGTACTAAGTAAAGTCATTCACATAGTATCTAATTCTCTCTTAGACACTCAGAATAGAATAGGGGGGTAATGAAGTACTTGAACAATATGAAAACAGACAGGTTCCCACAAGTGACTACAGTCACCTGCAAACTGTTTTTTTGTTTGTTTGTTTTTGATAGGGGAGGAGCAAGGATGACCTTATTTTCAGGAAATTCTTGCCATTCTTGGCAATACTTCATCATATTTTACTGACAGTGTCCTACCTGGGATGGGAAATGCCTGCACAGAGCATAAGTAGCTAGAGTTCCGGAAGTGGTTGGGAAGAGGAGTTCAAATCCGACCCCTGCCATTTAGTAACTAACTATATCACTTACTTTTTTTTCTCAATCTCATTCGTAATCCATAAAAAGGTGTGAATAATATCTGCAGTACCTTCCCCCCAGAGTTATTGGGAGAGTAGAATGAACTCATGTATAAGAAGTGCTTTGTAAATCTTAAAGCAATATATGAATGTCAGTTGTTTCTGTTATTATTGTTGTATATTCTTGGTATATTCTCGGTATATTGTCATTACTTGGCTCTCCTTTTCTGAACTCTTTTCAGAGCTGTCTTCCTTTCCCATTTACGTGCTGAAAAGTGGGCCTCCAAAATGCTTGTATTCAGTTTTGCCTGGAGGCTAATGTATTTAAAACTATCCCACTTAAAATTCCCTGGAGTTGTGGGATATTGATGTGGTTCTGACTAGGTTGACTTACTCCAGTTTAAGCCACCTGAGAGCTTAGAGCTCAAGTTTCCTCCAGGAAAGACATCTTTTTCACAGTGGCAGTGGATTCAATATGCCTTTAAAGTGAACAGTAAGTAGCTCTAGGGGAACTAAACCTGAATTATATTACCTTAGCTCAGAGGAAGAGGGCGATGTTGTTTTATTTATTTTGGACTGTCTACTTCCCAGTTATCTGGGTAGTAGTCTGCATTTCTCCTGAAACTGCATTTAGCCAGAGTTGGAGATACAATGAGACTCTGAGAAAGCTGGGAATAAATAGCCATCCAAATGCTCCCCTGTTATGGGTGCATGACTTAAACACTCAAATAGAGCTCTGATCTCATGGATAGGAGTGTTCCCTCCAACCAGCCATCCAGATGGAAACCCCTTCAGTGCCTGTTGTCTAACTTCTGTGAGTTCATCTCGTGAGTTCATCTCATGAGTTCATTGCAAAAGGTCTGCCCAGTGTACAGAAGGGTTTTTGTGTTTTGCTTTCTCTTGATATTATGCTAGAGTTGAAAGAACCCTGGTTTGGAATCAGAAAGTCAGGGTTACAATCTCTCCTCCCATAAACCATGTGATCTTATAAAAATCACTTAATTTCTTTAGGCCTCAGTTGTCTCAGATGTAAAATGAGGGACTGGCATTAGATGAACTCTATGCTTGTTTGAACTTCTAGACCTATGATTCACTTGGATATGGGGATAGCAATGGAGAACACAGAGACAACCCACGGGTTCTCTCTAGTTCTTGTCCATCAACTTACCATCACTTTCCTTGATGACATCTTTTCCTCTATTTCTTCATATTTCCCTGTTTGTAATTTGTTGCTCATCATTTCTCCCATGAACCTTTGCATTACCCTGTGGCTGAAACTTATTTTTAACTCTTCAGAGACTGTTGTGTTCTGTATCTCACAGACATGTAACATACTATATAGGAATAGTAGCCATAGAAGTTTCTAGAGACTATAAATCATATTTCAGTTGAATATAATTCTATGAATTTGCAATTAGAGATACCAAGCAATGGGATGGAGGCCTCTAGAAGTGATAAATCTCCCTGTATTGGCAATATTCAAGCACAAATCTAGATAATTGTTCTTCAGGAATGTTGTGGGTAATCAGGAACTGTGTGGGAGATTGGAGTCAATCTCTAAAATTCCTTTTAACTTAATATTCCATAATTCTCTGCAGTCCTATTACACATTGTCAAAGTGATTTCAGACATCTTGTAAAATATTCTGAATGTTATCTCCCTCATCAGTGTAACCTAGGGCTCAAGCCTGACAATTGTACACAACTCTCCTCTAGAAAAAAAAAATCTTTCTCTCCACCAATGAAGAGAATGATATGCAAATATCAAGCTTGAGCCCTGGCTTACATTAGAATGGGATCCTTTTGGGCTGGGGACTATTTTTGACCATCTTTGCAATTCCAGAGTTTACTACAGAACCTAAAGCATAGTAAGCATTGAATAAATGTTAATAAATTCTTGCAGGCTGACTATTGACTGACTGGTTAATTGGACTTGATTATTCTCATCTGTAAAATGAGAGGAGTGGACTAGGAGGCCTCAAGAACCTTAAATAAAATGAAAAAGCCCTTACTATGTACCAACACTACAGGAAGCATTGGAGATAGAAATACAAAAGCAGGGACCATTCCCTGTCCTTATGGAAAATACTTTTTAATGGAGACACCACACAATTAAGGTATTTAAGTCTAGGAAGGGATATTTTGTTTTGTAAGTTAATGAGACACTGATAGAGCCATCTAGGTGTAGACTGACACACCCTTTCCAGAAGAAAAGGCTTTATTGATTGAATTAAGGTACCAGAGCTTGAAAGTAAAGTGGGAGGGGTCGGGGAGGAAGGGGGATATTCTCACAGGTGGGGCAGCTAGCAAGAAGATAGCTTAGGGTCACCTAAACATAGTGAGCTGCACGAAGTACTCAACAATAAAGAAAAAAAGTAAGAGAAAACCTTGATATTATGAGATGTATGCTTGAGGAAGGGATAGAGACCAATATGAAATAGCTGAAATTCTAAATTTCAGGATGGTTTCAAATGTAATGTGACTACTTTCAAGTGCAACCAATAACACAGCTCATTAATAAAAAAATGTTGACATACAGAGGTTCTATAGATGCTCCTCATTGTGCTAAAAGGAGAATTAGTAATAGAGTATAAAAGTTTAGATCTAATCACAGCACTCTCCTACTCAATAAACTCCAGTGGCTCCCTATTACTTCCAGGATCAAATATAAACAATCTGTATGGCATTTAAAGTCCTTCGCAACCTGACCTCTTCTTACCTTTCTAGTCCTCTTCCACTTCCTTCCTTCCATGTATTCCGTGTTTCAGCCATATCGACCCACTTGGCTGTTCCTTGCATACAACTACATCTCTATCACTTGTCTGTGTGCCTTTACATGAGCAGTCTACCATGCCTAGAAGGGTCTGTCTCCTCACTACTGCCTCTTAGTTTCTCTGGCTTTTTTCAAAAGTCAATTCAAGCTATATATTCTATTGGAAGTGTTTCCTGGTCTCCACAGCTGCTAGTGCCTTTCCCATCAGATATTATATTCCATGTATTATGTATTCTCCATATCTCTTTTATGTATTGATGGCAGGAACTGTTTTTGTCTTTCTTTGTATCTCTAATATCTGAGATATCCAACACATGGTCAGAGAGCAACAAGCACCCCTGAGTGCTTAAATAAAATGAAAAAGCCCTTACTATGTAAAAAAAACAAACAAACCAAAAAACGGATTAAAATACACATACAAATATATCCCCATTGCTTAGCATAGTATCTAGCACATAATAAACATTTAATAAAAAATAGACTAACTGACAAGAGCTAGTACAAGACTTCTGAACTATGGCATTACCTGAGTGCTCAGATTTGGGAAGGTTGAAGGCATCCTCCCTCTCCAAGTATACATTCCCTTGGGATGCTTATTTCAGGAGCTACTTAGAGGACAGCTATACCTGGAATGTAGGGTGAGATGGGGATAGCCTGCACTTACCACTGATAGACTGTCATTTTGACAATAATCACCCTATGCCTGATGAAAACTAACTGAGAGACACCTGGGATGCTCAGCTATTCCCAAGATAAACAGGAAGAAGCCCCTTGGAGAAGGGAAGCAAAAAGGATGCTGGGGTTGGGATGAGGTTGGGTCCTCACTACTTGGGAATGGAGCTCATGGTGATGATTCTCTTGCTGTTTCAGGGCCACAGTAAGAACTAGCTGAACTGGAAAGAACTAGGCTTTCCACATGAAGAGGATACTGCTGATCTAGCTGACAGTTTATAGAACCATCAGCTCTGCAAAAAAAAAAAAAAAAAAAAAAAAAAAAAAAGCTGTCCATAATCACTTGCTAGATTATTAGTTCTCATCTTCCCCTGCTCAAATGCAAAGTGACAAAGAGAAACTGGACATATCTACTGAAGGCTGAAACAAGATAGCTGTGAAACTTAAGGGGTGTTCATACAAGCACACACAAACATGCAGTGAGCAGAGCATGGTGATAGAGTGACCCCCTTCCACAGAGGATGATGGGATTAGCTGGCAGCAGTGGTAGAAAGTGCAAGGGACTTTGTGCTCTAAGGTACCTTGGACTCCACTGGTGTGGCTCATGGCAAAATAAGTTCCTTGTATAATCAAAATTTTCATGCAAAAGCTATGCAATTCTGTGGAAGAGAATTTGTTGTGCAATGATAAGACATCATGGAATTTAACACTTCTCTGTTTTGGCCGTTGCAGACAAGTTATGATTTGTTGCCTTTCTTTTGTCTTAATAACCAATTGTTCATAAATAGTGACTAACTTGCTTATAAGGAAGCTGATATAAGAAGCACTGTGGTTAGGGGAAATTGAGCTGTGTTGGAAGTCAGAGCGTGTGGCTCTGTCATTACTAGGGTGACTTTGGGTAAGTTGCTTAACTTCCTGGGCCATTAGTTTCCTTATCTGTAAAATGAGAAGTTTGGGATTGGTCTTTATGGTCCTTTCCAGTTACAAATCTATGATCCAGTTTGAAATCTATGAGCCCATGAGAATATTGAGCTCAGTCCAGTGAAGATATTTTCCTAGGTTTCAGAGTAAGACTTTCAGTCATGGGAAGTATGGTACCCCAATAAAGCCATCAGAACCCAAATACATACTTTTTAATGGTTTCGGATAAAGCTTTCACTTTACTGAGGTCAAATTAAGGGAGAACAAGGAATCTATACTTGGAGCCTTCTGGGACCCAGAGCTTTCCAGCTCAGGAGATCTTTTCGGTATGAAATCCAAAGACATCAGCTAGGAGAGGAAGAACATGAGAGACAAGAGGTTGGAGACTTTAGAAGAGGTTTGGCCATATAAGACATCCAAATATGAAGAATCCAGAGAATCATGTGAAGACCTGTATGAATTACTTGCTACAGAGCAAATCAAAACCAGGAAAAAATGTACATGGTGATCAAAACAATGTAAATGGAAAAATACTAACAGACATTGGAATTCAGATTAACCAACATCTAACCGTGTTCCCAGAGAGAGAATAATAAATGGAGATGAAAGAGACCTTAGAAGTCATATAGTCTAACTCCTCATTTTACAGATGATGAAACCAAGGATCAGATAGGTTAAGTGAACTGCCGTAGATCTATATCTCAGTCCCCAAACTCCAATTACTGCACTACTTTCCCTATACCATGATAGTGATTAAATACAATTTCTTCTTTGAAGAGAAGCTGTAGACTACAGTCAGAGATTGTTACATATTCTGTCAAATGTAACTTCTGTGTTTGTGTATTTTCCTTAATGTTTTTTTCTTTTTCTTTGATATTGTTGAGGTGTTATTGGGAAATTATAGTAGTTTAAAAATTAAAAAGCATCAACAAAAGTTAATAAAATAAGAATGCAGGATGTCTGTTACCTGGATGTATATGGTAGGAACAAATATTTTTTGTCTTAATACAGCCAGTGTATACATGAGAAAGCACCTCTTAAATGGAACAGAGACTATTTTCCTCCCCCCCTCCCATTTCTAGACCAAGCCCATTGTCCACTAGCAATTCCTAAAATATGTGATCAGTTTACTATACATTCAATTGCATAGGATAGTCTGGACAAATGCAGGCAATCTTCATCCTCTTGTTTTCTGTGTGAAATGTTGGGTTGAATTCTTTTGAATGTTTTTAGATCTCATTTAAGGGATTGTGATTTTTGGTGGCTTATTGCAGTTAAACATTAAGCTAAAGACAGAAGCATCTGGAGGACCTCATCATCATTTATAAGGAATCATTTTCCATGTGATGTTTGTGTTAGACATCCTCCATGACAAAAGCAAATACTTTTGTCCAGAAAACTTCTCCTCGTCTCAGGTTTCTGGGTCCCTCAAATAAATCTGAAGCTATTACACAGGACATAGACCTTGTTGAGGGTCTCTAAAGATCCCCTCCCATGGAAACAGACTTGTGTGTTGACAATTCTACTAACTGGACTTCACAGACTGTGACCACCTCCTGCTCATTGATTGAATGAGGCTTAGGATGAGGCCGTTGGAGGAATTAGACTCTCTGTTGTCTATAAAGCAATTGGTGTTAAGGTATATAGAGTGTTGGACTTGGAGGCAGTAGGAGCTGGGTTTGAATTCTGTTTCAGACACTTAATAACAATGTGACCCTGGACAAGTCACTACCTTGAGAGCAGGAAACAGTGACTTTCAGGAAAAGCAGATGGAAAGTGGCCTGGTTTTATCCAGTTGAGACTCAAAAGTAGTACCTGGAGCTCCAGTATCTGGGTGCATTCTTTTGATTTTCTGTTTCTTTTACTGAGCAGAAGTCAGAAGCTAAGGGTTATTTGAATGAATGTTTCCAGCTTGAAGTAATTTTGAGTCTTGAGTTTTCCTGAGTTCAAGAGTTTCAGATTTTGAGAATTAGGCACTGACCCCTCCAAGGAAGAGTTCATTAACAGCATGATATTTAAAAAAGAAGTCCAGCTTACAGTAAAAGGACTAAAGTCGTGCCATGAAGGGCCAAGAGATCCATAATACTGCTGTACTGCTCAGGTGATGTGAGTTGAAAGGGGAATGAAATATAATTGTTTAGCAATCTTACAAAATAGTTTTACCTTCCTGGCATCTAATACCCTTTATATTTCTGCATTTGTTTGTGGACTTCAATGAGCAATTTGTGCCTTATTCATTTTCTGTGTTGAAGGAAATAAAAGGTTTTTTTGTACATAGTATCAGGGATTTGCTGATAGATGCTTAACAACCAGCTCTGTGAAAAAAATGTTCATAGATGTATTAATTGAGACATACATTTTCAACATTGAAAATAGAGCCAGTAAGAACTAACTTCAGTGCCCTTCTGCCTGGTACTTATGTTGTACATTGAGTGTCTATGTAGGAGTTGGGGACCTAGTTGGCTACATTTGGGAAAATTGAGTCACAAGCCAAACCTAAACTTTCTGTGGGAGATTGAAGAGTGAAAAAGAGACAATGACCTCCTTGGAATTAGGCTAGCAGGTTTAGGAGGAAACCTAGGATCTCCATGAAGGGAATCCTTCTGTATGTATGTACCTTGTATTTACTTTATAAATAATGTATGTGAATTTAACTGCGTACACATTGTTTCCTTCCATTAGAATGCAAGCTCCTTAGGGACACAGACTCTTCTTTTGTGTCTTTTTAATCCCAATGCCTAGCAAAATTCCTGAAACATGGAAATTGCTTAGTAAATGCTTGTTAAACATTTGTTATTGAGAAGGAAGGGAGGAAGGAAAAAAGGAGGAATGAAGGAAAAAAGGAAGGAAGAAAGGAAGGAACGAAGGAAAGAAGGAAGGAAGGGAGAGAGGGAGAGAGAGATCAAGGAAAAGAGGAAGGGAGGGAGGGAGGAAAGAAGAAAACCAGTATTTACTAAGTGCCTCTTACACACCAGGCATTGTGTTAAATGCTTTACAATTGTCTCATTTGAGCAGACTGAGGCATACAGATGTTAATTGACTTTTCCAGAGTGATACAACTCTTAAGTGTCTGAGGCTGTATTTGAACTCATGTCTTCCTGTGCAACTGCACCCCCTAGTTGCTTCTAGAGGAGCTAGGCTGTAATGTGAGAAAGAGTTTTGGCTTTATTGCAGTCTTTTTTGTATCATAGATGAAAGACTGTTCTTTCAGCCCTCAGTTGCTACCCTGTCCTTCAAGCTTCCTAGATACCATCATCTCAGGCTTGCCCTGTTGTGTGGCTACTCCTAAGAGAAGTGTTATTTTTCTTTATAGGGCCAGACTTCCACCAAGCTTGGGCTTGTTTGGTTATCATTCCCTAAACAGTCCCTCAGCCTAAACAGCTTCATAGGACCCAAAAGGGACTGCTTAGGCAGAAACTTGTCTCTCCCTATGGAAGGTGTCTAGTCCTTAGTTTTACCTAATTTAGGGTGAGTGAACTCCACTGGCCTCTACAATGAATCAGGGTGCAGGCAGCATGCCCCGCCCCCCCCCCACCAGCAGAACTCCCTACTGTTGTCTATGTTTATTCTAATCCTTTTCCTTTTGCTTTTCAACTCCTGGCCCCCTACCTCTTTCTAATAGAGGGGTCATGCAAATGATCCTAAAGTTTTTACTAGATCCCAGGCTCCTTAGGAAGCCCTGGAAGGGGAGGGAACAAAGTGGGTACATTCTAGCTCATTTCTGCTAAAAGAACAAGGCCAAAGTCCCTGATCCTTTTATATATGTAGGTTAATTTTTAAACCAAAGCTGCTATTCAGTCATCAGTTGATAGGAGAGAGTAGATTCCAGTAGCATGGAATTCAATTGCAGGAAAAACCCTGCACTGGCAAGTTAGATAGCCTGATTTTTCTTTATCTTTTCCATTTATTAACTGAAAAGGGAACTTGTTGAGGCTTCACAGTACTTTTAAAATTAGCTTCCTTCCCGTACAGATCAATTGCTAATGGACATCTCCAATTACTTCCCTTACAACGCATTAGGGAATACAGTGAAGTGTGGGGTGTTTGATACAGCTGCTTGTTTATAACTGTACATTATTCATGTCTCCTTTCCTATGTGCATTTGATGGCATTGCTGCAGAGATTACGTGTCCTGAAGCTTGCCAACAGCCCTCCCCCACCTCAGGGATGGTAGCATAGACCTGCAGATCATTTTGTTTGGGTTATACTGCAGCATGATCTGATTTTCAAGCTACAAACTGATTTTTGTGGCATAAATTCTAAGGCCAGGGATCAGATTCTAGAGGTATGTATGGGGATTGGAAGAAAGGGGTGATGATCACATAGCTGTCACAGAGATAAATGGTAGTTATTTCCTGTGAGAAAGCACACTGATACAGCTTCAGTAAACTTGTGCTATGATGGAGAGCCCTGCTAGGTGGCTTGGTTCCTAGGTTGCAGAGAAGACTTTCTTTGTGTTGAACCAGGGACTGAGTTCATTTGTCTTTGTCTTCCAGCACCTTGGACGCTGCTGGATGGAGAGCAGGCACTTAATAAACGTTGTTGATTGATTGGTCCAAAAAGCAAGACTCTTTCCCAATGCCAAGATTCAAGCATCTGAAAGAACAAAAGAACCTTTCCAAGTAACAGCTACCAAGTATCTGATTTGGGGCTATATTAATTTCATTTGCATATTAGGAAAGAAAAATAATCAGAAAGAAACAAATAAAAAAACAAGGTTTTTTCCTAACAAATCCTATTTTCTTTGTCAAAAGAGGTCATTAGTGAGGTAGATAATCAAAGCATTTGTGGTTTTATCTTGAACTTGAGGTCACATTTTCCTTCCCAATTAAACTTCATTAAGTTACTATTGAATTATTTTGAGCCTATAGTTTAGAGGAATAAGAGGGGGCGAAGTAATTAGTGAGTCCAGGGGGAAAGGATACAATGAATAACTTGCATTTATATGTCACTTTAAGGTTTCCCAAGTGTTTTCTTTTTCTTTTTTTGTTTTTTGGAGGGTGGAAGGTAGGGAAATTGGGGTTAAGTGACTTGCCAAAGTCACACGGCTAGTTTTTGTGTTAAGTGTCTGAGGCTGGATTTGAACTCAGATCCTCCTGACTCCAGGGCTGGTGCTCTATTTGCTGTGCCACTTAACTGTCCCCAAGTGTTTTCTTTAAAAAACAAACAAACAACAACAACAACAAACCAGGAGGTAGGTAGACCAACTACTATTAAGTCTATGTTATAAAAGAAAGACTTTTGACTCAGAGAGGCTAAATATGTAGCCTTGGATTACATAGCTTGGTAGTAATCAAGGCAAGGGTTTATGATACCAAGGAAAGAGGAAATCATATTACAGATAATATATGTGTGGTTAATTGAGAGTTAACTGTACTTTATAGGAATAACATCTCTTGTATATACTCCTATAAACATCTTCACAACAGCTCAAACTAACAATGGTTCAATACCAACTTGAAAGGAAGTCCCCAAGAGAATGACCTAGAGGGGTCAGGATGGAGGTAGATAACAGATAACAGAATGTTTAAAAAGATTCATAGTAAAAACATTAGTTTAAATATAAAGAAATGAAATTTGGGTGATGGAGATTGGGGAATGGTGATTTCATTGATGCAGATAGATATTGCAGTGGATAGAGTGTTAACCCTGAAGTCAGGAAGATCTGAGTTCAAATTCTGCTTCAGACACTTAGTAGCTGTGTGACCCTGGATGAGTCTATTAAATCTGTTTGCCTTAGTTTCCTCTACCATAAAAAGAGGATTATAACAGCATCTACTTCCCAGGGTTGTAGTGAGGACAAAATGATGTAACATTTACAAAACTCTTTGCAAACCTTTACACACTATGTAAATATTAGCTGTTATTATTATTATTATTATTATTATTATTATGTAGGGGACATTCAATGAAATAAAAGCACTGTTCAAGTGGAGTTTAACAATTTCTCTACAATTTGTAGTATTAAAGAGTTGTCAGGGCCACTGAGAGTTTAGATGATTTGCCCAGAATCTCACTTTCAGTATGTTAGGAACAGCATTTGAATCCAGGTCTCCCTGACTCTCAGCTTGGCCTCCCTTTCTACCGTGCTGTATTTTCTCTATAAGATAAAATTTAGTAGCAAAAATTATGAGGTCTTATGGGCTTAAACACAAATCACATTCACAGGTAAAAGGTGGGGAAGGAATAATTAGATAATTTCCCTGAAAAAGATCTGGGAATTTCAGAGTCCTGAAAGCTCAGTGTGTGTGAACTGTGATATAACAGCCTTAAAGGCTTGTGTGAGCATAAGCTACATTAAGAGAGACATGAAGACACTTTTCAGTTTGGTTAAAATGATTGAAGGGGAAGGTTGGATGGGATGTGGAAAAATTGGGACGCTAATTCGCTGTTGGTGGAATTGTAAGCTGATTCAACCATTTTGGAAAGCAATTGGAAATTATGTCTAAAGAGTTAAGCTGCCCTTGACCCAGCAATATAGCTACTAGATCTGTTTCCAAAGTTGAACAAGTTGTGGTATATAGTTGTGATGGAATAGTACTGTGCTGTAAGAAATGATGAGCTCAATGATATTTTAAAAACAAGGAAAGACTTGCATGAAATAATGAAGAGCAAAATGAGCAGAACGAAGAGAATATTGTATACAGTAGCAGCATTATTGTTTTAAGAATGAATTTGAGCAAATAAGTCATTTTTGATTATTATAATACCAAATTAACTCTAAAGGACACATGAAGAAAGACACTATCTGCATCCAGGAAAGAATTGACAAATAGATGTATAAAATAATTTTGCATATATACCTATTTGCGTCTAATGGTAGCCATCTCCAGGGTGGTAAGGAAGAAAAAAAAGGGTAAAAAAGAGAAATTTACATAACTTTATTATTTATTTAAAGGAATAGCAAATTGTACATAATAGATTTGCAGTTTCATATGCAACCATCTTTTTAAAAATTAGACTACGTTATGGCAATACTTCGTTTATTCCATAAATTTTAAAGAATTAATTAAAAAAGAGAGAGACAAGAAAAGAGGTAGAGCTTCTAAGAATTAGGGAATGATAATCTTGCTGATTTTACCCTAGTCAGACCATGGTTATAGTTGTATTCACAGAGGATTTACCTGGCAACAAGGTATTGTGGAGAGAGGATCAAGATGACTTCAGTTCAAATCTTCCTTCTCATATAGTGTGAGGCTATGTGAGCATGGGCAAATCCCTTATGCTTTAAGTGTCCCAAAGGACTAAAAGGTTGTAGAAGAGTAATAAGCTTATCTATTCTTATCTGTTATGTATTGCTTATCAATGAGTTACTCAACACCCATTTATTGTGGACTTCTATGTTCCAGGCACTGTGCCCTCATGAAGCTTACATGCCATAGGACCATGTATACAAATATATCATGTATACAAATAATACTCAAATGTATCTGTGATCTCATTGTTCTGGAAATACCCTCCTGTGAGGAAGTTCATTAATTCATCCATGCCTGCAAAACCTCATTTTTTCCCTCCCAAAAGTTCCCCAAAAGGTATCCACCAAACATGTTGGAGAACTTTTTCAATTTTTCTCAACCCATCCAGATACAGAGCACTCTGGCTGGCCACCTGTCAGCCTTCGCTCTCATCATGGGACCAGTCTATATAGTTGTATAGAGGATGATCACATAAGCAAATATGGAAAGAGAATAAATATCCTTTAAATAAATACAAGATAATAATTATCCTTGAAATTGTAGGGAACCACTAGTTTATTGAATAGTGGACATAATTGGGCTTATGTTTTGGGAATATCACTTTGGTAGCTGGGTATAGGATGGGTTAGAGAGGGTAGAGACTTGTGGCAGAGACTAATTAGGAGGCTATTATGAAAGTCCAGATTAGAGGTGATGAACTGAGCCAGGATAAGCAGCTTTGGGAATAGAGAGGAGGTGATGGCTATAAGAGATGTTATGGAGGTACAATGGACAAGTTTTGTGGAAAAAGTCAAATACGACTCAGGTTGTCAGAAGAGTCAATAGTACAACCCGGTAGATGAAATAACCAAGTGCAATATTGGATAGTATTAACAGAACCTTAGTGTTGAAAATAAAGGGATTAACAATTTTGCCTCATCCCTCTGATTAGATCGTATATGGAGTACTCAAAGAACTAGGGTTGACTACCTGAAGAAGAAACTATTTAGAAAATACTGTAATCTTTAGTATTTAAAGGCTATAAACTAGACAAGAGATCATCATTGTTTTGCTTTGATGCCTTAAGGGAAGAACTAAATGCAGAGAGTGAAAGTTTGCAAATAAATGTTGACTCAAGATGAGAAAAATTTGTAATAATCCAAGATATCTAAAAGTGGAATTGGTTGCTTTGGGAGATACTCAGTTTCTAGTTACTTGAGGTCTCCAAGCATAAGGTTAAAGAATAATGTTAAAAGACATGGCTGTTCAGGGATGAATAAGACAGCATGACCTCTGAGATATTAAAGTCTAAGATTTTATGATTTTTAAACCAAAAAAAAAGAGTAAGGTAGCAACAGCAAAATTATGCCTGTACCTACATATTTTATCTTCCAAATTTACCTTAAAGCAAATCTATAGATTATTAATGGTGGTACATACCAGTACTCATAATGGCAATCATTTCGCAAGTTATGCATCTACTGGTGCTTTTTAATGTCTCAGCTTTAAGAATAGTATTAAATGGGAAGAAACACATTTAAACAAATCAGATCTAAATTTCTTTCCCTTTGTTTTGTTGCAAAATATTTTTTCTGTTCTCTTTCCATCCATCAATTCCTTTCAACAGTGAACAGAAAGAAATCAATCCTTACTTAGTTTAAGTCCACTGATGTGACTTTAATGTGTATTTTGTAGATGAAATGCAGCTCGGTTTCATATTCTATCCAACATTTTTAAATTCGCCATTATGAATCATAAAACAAATTATGTTTTTCTCATCTTCTTTAGCTCCTAAGGTAAATGAAAACAAAAGGTTTTAAAAAATTCAAAATGACTTATTTCCCCCATTTTTTTTCTTTTCATGAGAAGAGTAGTTCCAAACTCAAATAGGAATGAATCTGCTGGCTACATGTTGAGTTAGAAGACCACAAAATAACGTCAGCTATGTTATATTGTATTTTATTTGGTTAAACATTTTCCAATTACATTTTAATCTGATTAAGGTTACAGTGGGGAATGGCTATGAAGTTAGATGATTCTGTGAGTACTGGTAAACTTTTTGGCATAAACAGTACTGATTAAAATTTTAATTGTTTTTGCTAGAATAGAAGACACATTTGTACACAAATGACTTAATTTTTCTAATGGTTTTATTCTCACTTTCTATTACAATGTGTTAGTCCAAATACAATTGACTTATTATGCTACTGATGACAAACATCATTCTTTTTAAGAGCTAGGGACTTGAAAATTTCATAATTCTAAGTAATCAGCACAGATAAGTTTTACTTTATGTTCTTGGCCATTTTATTACTTTCATGAAACTATTTCTTATCATTGTTTGCCCCAAGAATATTTTAATATGACAATAATGGAAATAAATAATAATGCCTACTTGAAAGGAATATGTTCATATATCTTAATTTTGTTGCTCTGTTTGTCTCAACATATTATGTGGCTTTCGCTTCTAGCCAGATACCTTATTCTGAGCTCCACTGAATGTACTTTTGAAATGCCATTTCACCTTTACTCACTTTAATAAAAAGAATGAAAGTGTACTAATTTATTAGCTTTGGGGATGAGAGTGGGATATGGATACACATCCATTACGGAGAGAATAAAGATAATCTATTTCCTTGCCCAAATCCTGTGTCAGTCATGAAGAACAAACAGTTTCACTTGCTTTTGTCTTGGCCACACATTCAAATGTATGCTCTAGAGATGAACAGCTTATTCGGCAAACCGGTTTGCTTTCCATTTAAAGTTACTTTGTTATGTACAGTAGCTCCTTTACTATGTCATGTTAATTTTGATAAAAATGAAAACAAAGAAGAAAATGTAATGAAGATGTAGCCATGATTTTTTAAGCCAGTCTAAGGATGTTAGTTACATGTGTGGCAGTGTCTCCTGTAGGTAGCTAACATTTTCAAAAATGATAGTCTAAATTAAAAGATTAGTCTAAATTTACTTTTTATTTGTACTACAATCACCAAAACTTCAACTGAGACTCTCAATCACCAGTAGAAGGCCACTGTTTTATATGTGTACATATATACATACATACACATACACACATATACACACAATTTATACACAAACATATAAATATACACATATTTTATGCAAATGTGTGCATATATGTATGCATACATGTATGTGTATATAACATACATGTAGCTTCTATATATATACATGCAGTTTTAATGAACCTGTGCTTTCAATGGCAGAAGCTCCTAGTGAAGTATTTCCACTACCAATGAAAACTGGACATACTCTCCAATTTATAGTCTTACAGAGCTGCCAGAGGCCACTGAGCTGTTAATCCCCCAGGTGACAAAGCCAGCACATGTTACCAGCAGGAGCTGAACCCTGCTTTTCTGGCCTGCTCTTTATCTTCCATGACATAATGCCTCTCATTAGTTTGTATTACTGGGACAAAAATTTGCACAATCTACCTTTTTTTTTTTAAGCTTATGAAATAAGAAAAAGGACTTTGGAATTTTCCCTTTCCAATGTGACTTCCAAGAAGTCCACAAATTGAAGTTCCACTTTCAAAGTTATTTCCATTAAAATGGTGCAATATAAGAACATCGACAATGAAAGAAACATATAATTTTTTATTTTGTATTAAATTTTCTCAATTGAATATTTATTTGGATTTAAAACAATGAGAAGGTACTTTGAGCATAAATAAAAGGTGATATTTTGGATGTACAAAATGCTAAAAATGATCATCTTTAAGTTATTTTATAAAATTATCTTGATCTACTTTAACAAGCTAAGCGTGTATGCAATGCCCTGTGAAGTTTAGGAAAACTATGCATGGTATCTATTTTTAAAAAATGTTTCTGAAATAATTGCTTAAACAAAAGTGGGAACCACTGCCTCTTGGCTTAATTTCATCAGGCTATGTGATACGTTATATCCTAGAGCAAAAATACAACACAGCTGTAAAAATTTCAATTGATAATAGTCTTAAAGAACCATAGCATGGGGATTGGGGCTGTTGTTCCATGAAAGTCCATGTTTCTACATATCTGTTTCTGTCTCTCTTTCTATGAAGGTAGCTTTGTGGTCCTCTATGTATGTGTGTAAATGCATGTTTATGACAGGTTATTGAATACAGTCTTATTTGCTAGTAATTTGAAGAGATAATATCTCTTGATAAAAAAAAGCAAAACTTAGATAATTTTTTAAAACTCCTGTGGCCCTCTCTAGATAGAAAAAAATCATTCTCTGCCTGTTGTTTAAAGTTAATAAAACACAGTTATTTTAACTTTTTTCTGTACAAGTCACTAACGATAGGGCTTGCTCTCTGAAAAGTGGACAAACACATGGCAATAATATAGGCAAGACGAATGCGCATTTCTTATAACTTGCAAACTACTAGTAGTGTAATGAACCTGAATATAGAATATAGTCAGATAAAGCATTTTTGAGCTGTAGCTTAGCTCCAAAATCAGCTAGTCCACCACTCATTTTGCAAAGGATGATGAGGCTCAGATTAGGTAAAGGACTCAGTCACGGTCATATAGCTCATTAGTGGTACAGCCAGGATTAGGGAACCAAAATCTTCAAACTTCCATCCAAATGATCTTTCTATTTTATTTCTGCATTTCCTATTAGAAGCTCAGCAGGTTGCCAATGGAAAACTTGCCAATTATGCATAAGGTGGTATATATTTGAGGTAATAAATACGGTGTCCAAGTCACTTATCTGTTTGCTTAACATACACCATAGTAACAAATTACTATGTACATATCAGCAAGCATCTCAGTGAGAGTGAAAGCTGAAGGGTTGACCAGAAATACTGCAGAAAAAGGTTTAAATAACAAAGTAGTTTAGAGTTGGGCCACCTGCTTTTGGTTTCCTAGAGCGGTTTGATGCAATATTTGATTACAACAATTAAGAAAACACTCAAGAATTGCTTCCTTGCTCTATAAATTGCGTATGTTTCAATGTGAATAATGCAGACCTCTCCTGTCTTTTCACAGCATGTGAAAAGTGCAGAACTACAGCATAAGTAGAAACACAGGATCCTCTGCACAAACCTTTGGGTATGACTTCTTTGTTGGTTGGGTGAAACAGGGCATATATTAATAAAAAGTCAGCCACCTACATATTTAGGGACCATCTCTGAGATTTTACAGGTCTGAAAACAACTAGTCCTGATGCAGCATGAAATGAAATCAAGCACCTTGAAGCAGAGAAATCCTTTTATGCACAGGTAGTTAACTGCAAGACTTAGCAGTAGGTTTTCTTCTGTATAAGTAGAAATCTCAGCCATCATGGCTTCTTTTATTCTAGTGGTGTAGATAATCACAGGAAAACACTTTTCTGTTTGTTGCTTTTCTAAATGGAAATATATCCTTTGGAGCAATTCACTTTATTATTAATGTGTGTATGTTTGTGGGTATGATGAATAACAAACCAAAACATATGAAAAGATGACATAATTCTAAATGTTCTGAATATATATATATATATATATGTCTAACCAAAAGCAGAACATTTAGATTCTGCCTTCTTTAATCTATAGTCCCTATTTATCTGAGAAGATCTTTTTGTTCTGCTACAGGATCAGCTAATAATGCAAGAAGTGAAACTCTTCTCAAATTTGCTGCTCTTTTTTCCAGAATCACTGTTAGTCAATGAAGGGCCACTATACTGTTAGGAGTACTGACTTTAAGCTTTTAGTAGTAAAAAAAAATCCCCCCAAAACCAGTCAGTTTGGCATGAACCTCCAAAAAAAGTCTTGCTGACATAAACAGGCCACTTCCAAGGCTATAAACTATTGATGGCAAAATTGGATTCTCTATTACTTATTGTCTTCCTTGCCATCTTTGTCTTTGTCTTCCTTTTCTGTTTTGTCTTTTTCATATTTCTCTTTGTCTCGCTTTGTCACACTATCATAAGAAGGTGGAGAGGTGGTAGAAGGAGTCACATCATCCATTTTCTCTGGAGTTGAGTTTTCATTACCCTTACCAAAGACCATATCTTCTTTCATGGGTAGATCAACTCTTTCATCACCTTTGTTATAAATGCCTGATATGTTTTTGACATTTTGTCTCAAGCGATAACGTCTAAAAGCTCGCTGAATGATTGTAGCTGACACTTCCTCTTGTTTTCGTTTTAGAGTGGTTGTAATGGGTTCATAAGAAACTTTAGAAGGATTTGCAGCTACAAACCGCTCTTCCATCTGTAAACGAAGGGTGTCCATCTCTTCACTTTCACCTAACACACGTTTTGTAAAAGCAAACAAGATGTCAAGGCAATGAATTCGGTCCCCATTTACCATGGGTAGATCCATGGCTATGAGCTGGACTTTATTTGGTTTTGCTATATGAAGAGGAGGATCTAATGAAGCTGCAAAATCAGAGAGTTTACTGTATTCTATGAACTGGGTGGCATCAGGATCAAACTTCTCCCAAACCTCATAAAACATCTCAAAGTCATCCTCACTCAGTGGCTCAGCACTCTCTTCAGTAGCAACACTGAAATTTTCCAGGATAACAGCGATGTACATGTTTACAACCACCAGGAATGAGATGATGATGTAACTGACAAAATAGAAGATACCAACAGAGGAGTTGCCACAATCTCCTCTGGCTGAACTTCCAGGATGAATTTTGTCGGGGTCACAGTCTGGTGGCCCACTGTTAAGAATGGGTGCAAGCAAACCATCCCAACCAGCTGAAGTGGTAATTTGGAAGAGGCAGATCATACTGTTGCCAAAAGTTTCAAAGTTGAACATGTCATTAATTCCGGCTTCCTTTTTAACATAGGCAAATTTGGACATTCCAAAAATGGCATAAATAAACATAACCAGGAAGAGCAGGAGCCCGATGTTAAACAGAGCAGGAAGAGACATCATCAAAGCAAAGAGCAGTGTGCGGATCCCCTTCGCCCCTTTAATGAGACGAAGGATTCGGCCAATTCTAGCAAGACGGATCACTCGAAACAGGGTAGGGGACACGAAATATTTTTCTATTATATCAGCTAGAAACATACCTGTTAAAGAACATAAAAAAGAAAACATTTAAATATAGTTGCACACATTATGAAATTCTCAGGAGGATAAACCATTTTTCCTTTTATCTTTTGGTTCTCTGTGCTAGGAATATTGAATTTTCTCTTGCCTCTAAATTCGAATTCTAACCTCCACCCTGCCTCCCAATCAGTGCAAATTGCAGGACTGGGTATTTTCATGGACTTCCATTGTGTGCCTTCACTGGTAGTATTATGTCGGGAATTTTACTGAGTTGGTTACTAAAAAAAAAAAAAAAAAATCAGAAAACACAGATGCTGCCATTTTCAAATAATGATAGTGCCATGGATATAATCTCTAGAATTTCTGAGTGGAAAAGACATTGGCGGGGCAGCTAGGTGGCACAGTGAATAGAGCACTGGCCCTGGAGTCAGGAGGACCTGAGTTCAAATTCAGCCTCAGACACTTCACACACACACACACACACACACACACACACAAACTAGTCATGTGACCTTGGGCAAATCACTTTTCCCCAATTGCCCTACCTTCTCCTCTCAAAAACAAAAAAGAAGAAAAGACATTGGAGGTCATTTAGCATAACCCATCTCACAATGCAAGGATCCACTCTACTATATCCCTGAAAGTTAGTCATCCAACTTCTTGATCACCACCAAAAATGGGATTATTTTCTCCATAGTAGCACTTAATGTGGCTTTTTAAACTAAACTGATTTACAAAGAAGTTTCTCCAAGTTTCAGATAGTTCTCATTGTTAATAAATTCTATATAGGATGTCCCAAAAGTCTTATTAGTGCCTTTTTCTAGGTATTGTGTAGTGTATTGTGACTTTTGGGACACTCTACATATCAAGACAAACATATTTCACTTTAGCTAGCTGTCTTAATTCTGTTTTCTGGATGAATCTATAATTTCAATCCTATGAGATAATTTTTCTACCAGGGCAGGTTATAACTGCACCCCTGAACACCTCCTCCTACTCTTTAATTTTTTATACATCTTCTACAGAAGATTTATCCAATGTGATGAAAACCATCTTCCAGGTGAGGGACTCTTAATCTTTTTTTTTTTTTTTTTGTATCATAGACCCTTGTGGCAAACTGGTAAAACCTATGGATCCCTTATCAGAATCATGCTTTTATTTTATTTTTTATTTATACAAGTGCATTTTATTTATTTTTAAGAGAACAAAAGAGGTGGCAAAATGTAATGGGAATCTGAAGCTCTTTCCTGTCCCTAGCCCCTTTGCTTAAGTGGCTCCAAGAATGTTCCCTGATTTGGTGGTCACGTGGAGCCCCTGGTGAGAGGCTTGTTTTTTGGGAATGGCCACACCTTGTTACTTTGTAATTGGACAGTGGGTCAAGAGGGCTGACACAGGAGAAGCCTATATATATGCCCTGATGTGAGGTTTTGCTTTGGGGCTCACTTTGAGAAGAGTTGTGTGATTTGACCAGATGAGACTCTGGGAAGCCATTGAGCCCCCTGGCTTTGAAAAACCCAGATGTTGATGCTTTCCTCTCTGGTCACTTGAATGGATAATAGATGTGTTGGTGAGATGGTTGGGAGCCCATCTGCTGATCTGTTTCTTGGTCTGTTTGTAACTTGTGCTTGTAACTTGGGTTTGTATTCTCTGGAGTTCAGGGTACTGACTTTTCCCCCTGAACTAGGTGAATGATATGTTTGTTTGATTAAAGAAAGATTGCTAACCCATTTTGCATTGCTTTCCTTTAGAAAAGCAGATCTAAGAACCTGTGCTAGCAGCTGCCCTGGGTATGCTAGGGTGCTTGCTGATACAAAATGGCGCAGTCGGCAGGATCTGCACATTAAAAGGAAAGTATGGGGGCTGGGATAATTGTTTCCCAGTTGTGATAGCTTTGACTCTGTGGAACCGGAATGGAGAGCTGCCTGCCTGTCCACTTTGCTGAGGTGAGAGCAAGAATGGTG
>CM053596.1:174057914-174137962 GCA_028646575.1 Pseudocheirus occidentalis
GCAAATCAAAACAACTGTGAGGTACCACATCTCACCAGTCAGATTGGCTAAGATGACAAAACAGGAAAATGACACATGCTGGAGAGGATATGGAAAAATTGGAACACTAATGCATTGTTGGTGGAGTTGTGAACTGATACAACCATTCTGGAGAGCAATCTGGAACTATGCCCAAAGGGCTATAAATAATTGCATACCCTTTGACCCAGTAATGCCACTTCTGGGGTTGTACCCTAAAGAGATCAGAGAAGTGGGAGGAAGACTGTTATGCACAAAAATATTTATTGCAGCTCTCTTTGTGGTGGCAAAAAACTGGAAATTAAGGGGATGCCTATCAAACGGGGAATGACTAAACAAGTTGTTGTATATGAATGTAATGGAATACTATTGTGCTATAAGAAATGCAGAAGAAACAGTTCATATTCATCTGGAGAGCCTTATACAAACTGATACTAAGTGAGAAGAGCAGAACCAGGAAAAATTTGTACACAATGACAGACACATCACATGTGTGACTACCAACTTTGATAAACTGGACTCTTCTCAGCAACACATAGTTTTAAGACAACTCTACAAGTCTCAGGATGGAAGGACATATCTACATTCAGAGAAAGATCTAGAAAGAATAGAGTTTAAATGGAGACTGAAGCAACCTACAAGCTATTGTTCTTTTTCATGTTTGTTTTTTTTCTTTTTTCCCATAGTTCACTCCATTGGTTACAACCCTTCTATACAACCAGACTAATGTCCAATTTGAAAATATTTGCAGATCAAATACTTGATTGCATGCTGCCATGGGGATTGGGAAAGGGAGGGAAGAAAATATGAAACTCAAGAGATTATGGAACTGAATCTTGTAAACTAAAAGTCAATAAACAAATCAAATTTAAAAAATCTTTTCTTCAGTAAATTTTTGTATGTCTTTTTTATTTTGTCCAATTTTTATTTTTAAGTTGTTCTCTTCTTCATTGGATTTTTGTGCCTTTTTCACCATTTGGCCTATTCTGTTTTTTTAAGAAATGAGTTTTCTTAAATGTTCCTCCTTTACCAAGTTGTTGCCCTTTTTTCATGATTTTCTTGCATCACCGTCATTTCTTTTTCCAGTTTTTCCTCTGCCTCTCTTATTTTATTCTTAAAAATCCTTTTTAGAGTACATGACTTGAGTTCAATTCAAATTTTTCCTCATGTCTTTGGATATAGCCATTTTGACTGTTTTTTTCTCTCTAAGTTTGTGTTTTGATCTTCCCTGTCACCATAGTAACTTTCTATGGTCAAGATCTTTTTGTTATTGTTGTTTGCTCATTGCTCCAGGCTTTTAATTTACTTTTAACATGATATTAAAGTTGGGTTCTGCTTCCAGGATGGAGGGGGCACTGTCCCAAATTCAGGTTTTCTTGTACACAGATTTTTTCAGAACTAGTTTTGGGAGTCTATAAACTTTCAGTTTTGCCAAGATGGTATGATCTAAAGTGAGGTATGTTTACTACTCTCCTAGCCTGTGTAGTGGTCTTTGAGTGACCACAAGCACTCTTTTCTACTAGGGTTTCCACTCTCCCTCTGTCCTCAAGCTCTGGTGTGGTCATGCTCTTCTTTACCCTGGGACTGTGACCCAGGTCTGAGTGAGGGCAATACAAAAAATCTTTTCTCTGGTGCCAGGAAAAGGACCCGTATAACCTCCTTCTGACTTACTATTTGCCCTCCTTATCTTCTGCGTGCTAAGCCCCAGAAGTAACCATGGCTAGTTCAGTAACCTTCAGGGCCTGCTCCTAGTTTGCTGAGGTACCACCTACATAGATATTCTGACACTCCACTCTTACCTGGTGTGAGAGACCTTTCCTGCCAACCTTATGAGTTATATTGTGCTGGAAAATTGTTTTACCTCATCCTTTTGTGGATTCTACCACTTCAGAATTTGTTTTGTGGTGCTATTTAAAGTTGTTTTGAGGGGGAATTGGGAGAGCTCAGGTGAGTCCCTGCCTTTTCTCCACTATCTTTGCTCTGCTCTCCTACTATCTTGGTATTAAATCATGCCTGAGATTTCTCTATCAGTCATCTATATTTACTGAGTGTCTACTGTGAGTTTAAATAAGATTTGGAGAGTATAAGTGACTTGCTCATTGTCATGTTACATTAAAGGTAGGATTTCAGGTCCACTACTTGATATAACATATCTAATATGCCATAATGATTCTTGATATTTTCACTGACATTTTTTATAGAAAAAATAAAATAGAGTGCATGTTACCTTTTAAGAACTGAGCACACAGATTCCTTTGCAAAGTTTATCCTTTCTCTCTTTTCACTGGAACCACCATAGTCAACTTCCATATCATCTTATGCCTACACTATCATAGTGGTTTCCTAATTGGTATTACTATCTCTAGTTTCTCTCCAATCCATTCTATATATGATTTTCATGGTCTTTTTAGTTCTACCTTGTACTTATCACTCTCCTATAAAAAATCCTCAAGGTTCCCCTCTATTCAGAGGGGAATTTTACTCTGTAATCAGAGAGTAAAATATGAACCTTTTAAACTGGAATGTAAGGCATTCAACAATGTAACCCAATCTAGGTATAAACTTATTTCCACCACTAACTGCCCAGCATAAAGCCTCTTCTCCAGCCAAAAGGTTCTTTAAGTATTCCATGCACATTCTTCCCATTTGAATGAAAATTCTGTACAGGCAGGAACTGTCTTTGGTTTTGTTTTTGTTTGTAACCTGAGACAGAATAAGTGCTTAACAAATGCTTTTTCTTTCCTTCCCTTTGCAGCTAGTGTCAGTGACTCAATTCCATACTTAAATGCAAGGAATTATTTTGCCTAATTTTCCTAGGAAGGGTTCAATATTTATACAGATGATCAGAAAGAAGTGGAGGCAGGTGAAGCTATTGGGATTGGAAAAGCTTAAAAAGTAGAAATGATTAAATAAGGAAAGGATCCTTATTGGAATGGTATTAGGAAAGAGACCAAAGCCTGTCAGACAGAAAAAGGATCTAGGAAAAGAATGTATGAAGCTAGAAAAGCAAAACAAATGGAAGGCAAGTTAATGAAAAAATGAGGATCTAGATATTACTGACTAACATTCCCAGTTGGCCTCCAATCACATTGGTTTTCTAATCATATAGTCCTTCCTGTCATTGCTATGACAGTATTAAAAGATACTCCCAGGATTTAAGGAGTTATGAGTGTAAAGAAGGGGATACAAAATAACATAGCATATGCAAATACTTCATTCTGAATCATTTAAAATTTAATATGCATCAAATATGCTACAGACATGCAACTAAGTGTGGATGTCTTTGAAGTGCTGGTGATGTTCATTAATCTTGAAAACAAGGTGAAATAATTAGGAAATTTGGGAAATATGGTTCCTTTGCTATCAAATACTTCTTTCCAAGGGAAATTCTTATGTAATTCTTATCTTAGAATAATAGGCTTGAACCCTCACCTATAATTCAATTATCAGGGATGATTAACTCATTTAGATAAAATACTTGATTACAAATAAGTGCCAGTCATTGTAAATGTTTGTTGAAGTTGGTATTCATGTATAAAAATGGAGGCTTATTAGTTAAAACATACTTGGGAAGTGTTAACCATAGATACTCTTACTAAGGGCTAACTAAAGTTAAGTCAGAACCCATTTAAAGATACAATTAGCTTTGGAAAGTAAAGTGTTGAAGAATAATCTAATAATTTGCTAAGTTATCTTCCCTGCTGTGGCTATTGGTTCCTGTTCAGTTTCTAATTCCTTGATTTTAGATGTGGATGCTTTCCTCATTTCTCTCTCTCTCTCTCTCTCCAATTAGAATTATAATTAAGTTAAGTAACCTTTTAATATATTGTATTATGCCAGTGTGTACAAGAAGAGAATAAATATTTCTGTAATCTAAATGAATGAAATAGCATTAACTTTTATTCATTCTTACAAATAATTTTAATAAGCAATGATCTTTTTAATGAGAATGTTTCAAGCAATGATACACTAAACAGATTGAAAGCTTAAGTTTACATATATGAAAATATGTACGTATATACATATAAATTTCATATATGATGTATATATGGAAAGTATCCCAAAAGTTTTATTGAGGTTTTAAGCTTTTAGAACTGCACTAAGACCTTTGGTATACTGTATATACACAAACCCACATGCTGAGGACAATGACAAAATGTTTGGAATACTTATCTTCTTTTTCTGTTGATTGAAATTATCTATGATGACACCAATGAAGAGATTCAAAGTGAAGAATGACCCAAAGATGATAAAGATGACAAAGTAAAGATACATGTAGAGGTTTTCTTCATACTTGGGCTGATAATCTATCTACAAAATTAGCAAGAATTAGCAATATAAAGACACTAAGTTTGGGTAGTGATTTATTTTATTAAATGACAAATGGGAAAATAATTCAAATGCTACTCTTGGATGTTATAAGCATTCTGCATTTGGAGGTTATGAGCATATATAGCAAGTTTGCTTTGGTTTATGTTAAAAATCTCATCTAGGCTTAGTAACTCTTCAATATTCCTGTAAACTCTGGACAGATAAATGGGATGAGGCTGGCACTATATTACCAGATCTTAGAGCTGCTGATAAATAAGTAAATTATCTGAAATGTGACTTTAATATGAATTGATCATTATTAAACAAAATCGACCAAGTTAATAATGTCAACATTGTCAGTGTACTTGTAGTTAGTTACAAAAACAAACAACATTAGAACTTTGGGGATATGAGGTAAACCATTAGTTCTCAAGTCTTTGTTGCATGAATACTCTCCTTTTTTTTTAATGTAAAAAAGATGCTTGTAGACTCACAGCATAGTAGATGGTCTTTAAACTGTTTGAGAAAATACGTAATGGCAAAAAGAATTCACATGAATTCTTATTAAATCAAATCAGCATCATCATCCATTTGAAAAACAGTATTACATATCTGTGAGACATACTATTTATTCAGTCTATGGAAAGCATGGTTGTTTCTTTATTATGCAGAACCATTTAATGAGACAGAGTCTTTGCAATAACACTAAAGTCTATGAAAGGGTCTCTGGTAAATAGCTTGGGAAGCAGTTAAGATATTTTATGATTTTAGGTGATAGATTGTCCAGTACTTACATTAACTGAATCAACAGCTGCATACATAATATCCATCCATCCTTTAAATGTGGCCTGTAAAAACCATAACATTTATTAAATTTGTATTTGAAGTTAATAGCTTAGAAGAAATAAAAGTTTTTTTTAATATAAGGCATTTAAAATTGCTTCTTGATTAATATCAGTAAATCTAGTGACATTTCAAAATACTGTTTCAATACTAAATATCAATTTTCATTGCTTTCCCCAAAATTCAATGTTAAAATTTTCTATATGAAATAAAGTTAAATTTTTCATGATATTCCTACCTGGTAACTGCTACCTAAATTGCATAATTATCTTTTAACAGTGGCAATACATTTTTACAGGGAAAGGGAGAGAGAACTTTCCCCCTCTTCTGCAGAATACTCTGGGCCTCTGAGCAACCCCCTCTCCAGTTATTATACTATACTCCATTGGTCCTAAAAAGTGTACACACACACACACACACACACACACACACACACGTACTTGTGGAAGTGGAGTGGGTGCCATGGACATTAATGTACTAAGAATGGAATGAACAATGTATGCTGCTTTTGATTTGGGGCAGAAAGTCTTTGCTAGTAATGGGTTTGACTAAAATTAGCGTCTGCTCTTTCTATCTTCACCTCTTCTTGCCTTTCTTCCACTTTATCCTTCCCCACTTTCTCCCCATGTCCAACTGTCAACTCCCATAAATGTTTGAATAGCTGTTTATTGAATTAGAATTAGTTTAATAATATACCCAAAATTATGTTCAATATTGTCTTTTAAGCTGGGATCAGGGGAGTTTTGGTTAAGGGTATGGGGTTGGGACAAAAACAAGTAGAAGAGGAAAACTATATAATCCGAGGAGTAAATTGCTTCAATCAGTTGTTTTTAAACATCGTTAGGTTGTATGAGTTAAGGGATGCCTAGGCTTCCTACTAAAAAAACCCCAGAACTTTCCTAGCTAATATCTAAAATGTCACAATTACAATTTAATTTCTTTGACTAACACTGCACCCATGTTGATTGCACTTACGAAAAACCCAAACAATACAGGGCAAATACATTAATATTTACGATATGCAAAAAAAATCTGTAGAATTCATGCTTGTGAACTTAATTTTCTATCATATATCAAAGAGAAAGTAACTTAATCACAAAAAGCTGTATCTCTAATTTCATTTTCATTCTCATTTCCTAATCAAACCTAACAAAAAGGTTGTTATCTTGAAATATTAATATATTACACAATATAGATATACATTTCTTGAAAAAAGTATCACTTACAACTTGAAGCAGAGAAAGGTAACCAATTCCAACATTATCAAAGTTCACTTTCACATTTTTCCACCGTACATCACGGCTTCTATTTATGAGTTCTTCACACTGAGTATGAGTCTCAACCACGCTCACTGGAAGCCTCGTGCCATCTGTGGTGTTAACACACTCAAAGAACTTGCCAGCAAACAAATTTACTCCCATAATGCTAAAAATTAGCCAGAATATGAGGCAGACCAGTAGTACATTCATAATGGAAGGAATTGCTCCTAAAAGAGCATTCACCACCACCTACCACACAAATAAGAATAAACAAATACATTTGGGTTAATCAATAACCATTCAATAAGTATTTATTGTAAAACAACATGTCCCAAGAGCTATGCTAGGTACTGGGAATACAATTGCAAAGAATGAAACTATCCCTCTGCAATAAGATATCAAACAGCTGTAGGATCTGATAAATCAAATAAAGGGAATATGAATGAAGTCAGTACCCCAAATTTTATATTACAGAATTAGGAAGTCCAGTTATTAAATTATTATATCAATGGACCAACTAAGAAGACATATTAAGTGCTTAATGGTATACTGAATCAGCACTGTGCTAAATAAAGAAGAATAAGACTTTGGTCATTCCCTGAAGTATAGGATGAAAGAGAAGATAAATGGTACTTGTTAAACAATAGGTGAAAACAAAAGGTGACGAATGATTTTTAAATTGTTAACAGAACCTAAATAAAAAAAGGATAAATCAACAAATACATGGAAACCTGCTTTTTGTAAGTTGAAGTCATACATTCTGCATACTCTAGAAAAGAAAAATAAATGAAATATAGTATATCCATTTACATAATGTAATAAATCATAACAGAAATACTGTACAATCACTTACAAAAAGATTCATCACCTGAGGAGTGTCAATATTTCCCATACCTTCAAATGTCAAAGCTAATGTAGACAATTATTATTATTATTTAATTTTGAAGGTAAGAAATTCTGGGTATAGTGGAAAGAACACTGTACTAGAAAAGTCAAAAGGTCTGGACTATAGTTTTTTCTCTACTATTTTAACACATGTGTGACCCTGTTTAAGATAACTGATGTCCCTGGGTTTCATTTTTCTCATCTTTTAAGGCAGTTAGGTGATCTCTAAAGTTCCCATTTAGCTCTAAAATTCTACTTCTAAATATATTTTACTATGTTTAAAAAGACATGCATATTTATGTCTTTGTAAACATGTAGTTGGGGTGGTCCTTGGTAAAAATATTTTGAGTAGTTTTAGAAATATTATAAATACTTTAAAAATATTTTTGAATACTTAAATATTTTAAATAAAAGTTTTCAGATCTCTTACTATCACTGATATTAGAATGTTTCAGGTATCCACTCTGAAACTGCACAAGGGATGTAATATAATATCTTATTGCTTACATTTCATGTTCTAGGACTTTTCTTTCCTTCTTCTATGATATCATGTCTACTTTTTCTGCCCTGTCTCATTCTTTCATCAAAGTAATGTAAATAAAAAAGAATGTAAAATGTTAACTGGGTAATAGTACCTCAACATTTTAAATATCATACTCACTGGTATTGATAAAACTTTTAAACAGTTATTAATTGCTCAAATACCATTTCAGGAGGCGAGTTATTGGTGGGCAGATACCCTTTATAGTCTTTCAAAAGCCTACCAGGGCTGTGAAACAGGACACAACAGTGGTTTGTATATTCACAACATTTGGGGGAAGTTGGGGGTGCTCACTGAAAGGAAATCCAAGGCTCCCGAAGAAACTAATGTGCCTCTGGTTTACTCTGAATTATACATTCTGCTCTCATTTATAGAAACCATGATTAGCGTTTAAATATTCCCTATAGCTCTTAAAAGTGAATAGAAAGAAAACATTATTTCACCCATTTTGCAGATACAGAAATAGAAAAGTAAAATGATATTAGGTCAGTGACAAAGCAATATCAGGACTGAAATCTTCTAGACCAAATGGTTTCTGAAGTTATTTAGGAAGAAGAAAAATAAATAGGTCACCTATCTTTCTGTGCACCTATATGAATTCTGGATTTAAATCAGGAAGATATGTTCAAAACCAATGTCAGACACTTACCACCTGCGTGACCATGGGCATCTCATTTAACTTCTACCTACCTCAACTTTGTCAACTGTAAATTTGGGATGACAGAAGAACCTCCCTCCCAGGAGAGTCGTAAGGATACAATAATATGTACAGTGCTTTGCAAACCTTCAAAGCTCTCTATCAATGCTAGCTATTATCACAATGCTCAGGCTTCCTGACAAGACTGTTTACATCAAATTAAAATAAAAACATGAAAAGACTTGGCTCATGTTGTAAAACAGTGAGACATTTGTCTAAAACAGTTATAAAACTTAGAAGTAGTTTGCTCATTAGAGTTTCTAGTTTACAAAATTGCCCTTCATTTCTATTCCTAAATTGTTTCTGTCCCATCTATGATACACAGGAGTTGTGCGATCCTTGCCAAGCTACTTCACTGGTACCTCTTAATGACTACAACAGCGGAGGCCATGATCCAGGCTGCCTCAGAAGGATTAAATCACACTGATGAAATCACAGGACAAGTCCCCAAACTAGAATTATAAAGTACTTGATTACATTTGTCCAAATGGAACTATACTGTTAACGGGATTCAAGGACCAAGATGTGAGAGTTAGAAGGTAAGTGTGGGTTGATCTAGTTTAACAACCTCATTTTGCTCTTAAGAAAACCATCACAGAGAAGTTGTGACTTGTTTGAGCTCAGAAAACTAGTTGGTTGTGGAACGAAGTTGAGACTTCTAGTCTCTAGTGTTTTTAGTCCAGGGCCATTTCCATTATTGTTAACAATGAACACTTTTGAGATTTAATATTAATAAATAAATAATAATAATAATAATAAATAAAAACTGAAGAAGAGCAAAGTAAAGCCTGCCATCTAAGCAAACAGTATGTTTACACACACCATTTTGCTAATGGGGTTTAAATATTAGGATCACATAAAACCAAACTTCTTTGAGCTATAAACAAAACAATAATAGAATGAAATCTTGTTACAGTGCTAATTTTGGTATTATTATTATGGGATGCCTTAAAGATGAGATCATGTCTCATATTAAAGAATGTCCAGAAGATCTAGAGTAGTGGCAAGAATAGTAATAGCAAACTGCCACAAAACAAAAACACAGCAATTTTTGAGGAACATTTTACTTGACAGAATTGCAGAGGCCACCAAATGTTAAACAGTAAGATAGAAAGTTGGCCATTTGATAAAGTTATATAATTGGCATTTATCAGTGCAACTTACAGACCATATGAGAATAAACATAATGTGCCTTAAATATGTAGCTCTTCCAGAGAAATAATTATTGAAAGTGAAGTAATTGTCTTGGCAACCAGGGTGACTTTAAAAGTGAAAAAGGGCACATAATACAGAACTAGAAAATATATCTTTGTTGGTTTAGGAGTATAGTAACACTAGAGTTTTCTGACATATTTGGGGAATGAGGTATTCTAGAATTAAAAAAATAAAACCTTTCTGCTTAAATGAAGGTGGTTAATATTTTGAGGGCTGACACTTCATTCTGTAAAATGTGGGTGATAATAATAGCACTTACCTTCCAGGGTTGATGTGAAGATGGAAAATAGTATTTGTAAAGTGATTTGCAAGCCTTACAGTACAATAATTAGGAGTATGCTACCTCAATTTTCATATATCTAGTTTAAACCTCAGTTTCTTCATTTTTCAAAGGAGGCATCTGGATGGCACAGTGAAGACATTACTTCACTTGGAATCTGGAAGGCCTGAGTTGGAATTCCTTGTGCAAATCACTTATCCTCTCTCAGCCTCAGTCTCCTCACATATAAAATGAGATGATAAAAATAGGATTTGCCTCTCAGGATTGTTGTAAGCATTAAATGAGGCAACATATGTAAAATGCTTTGTAAACCCGAGAGCACTATACCAATACTAGCTATTACTATCGTTAATAATAATGTTGTTATTACTGCTTCTGTTTCTGCTGCTAGTACTGCTACTAACATGAGGTTAATAATAGCATCTATGTTACAAAGCCCTTTATAGACTTTAATGCACTAGACAAATATTAGCTATTATTTATAAATTATGATCGAGCTTATTCTTCAACTCACATAAGGGAAAGGAATACATTTGAAAGAGCAAGAGAAATTGGGGAAGGTTTTCATGAGGCAATTGGGTAATATGCTGAATGAGAATGAGAAAATAAGTACAAAGAAAAGACCTCTAAGCATTGACAAGAGTCAGTATATTTACATATATCTTGGGCCTAACTTTCATACTTGACTATCTGGCTTTACAGCTTAAATCAAAAGAAAAGAAACACATTAGATGAATCCAGGAAAGGTTGTTAATGTGCCAATAGGAATCATATTGGCAGTAGCAAGAAGGGAAAACTAACAGAAGGGATACTAATGGAAATCACAACTATAAAAAGCAGACTAAAAATCTTGAAAATCTGAGCAGTTTGAGGCTGTTTATTGTAGAAAACAAATAGTTCTATACACCTTAAAAATCCTAAAGAATGACACTATATTAAAATAATTGATGTTCATAATAATGGCCCATCTATTCATGAAAGAGGAAGTTATAATCCACAGGCTGTTTAAGAAGGCTGAGAAGTAAGTAATAGACTTTAGATAGATTACCACAAAAAAATTTGGAGACATTCAAACAGTTAAGTGGCAATTATGTAGAAATTCACTTATTAGATATCTCATTCCCCAAATCTGCTAGATAAATGAGGTGCTACATACAATATTTCCAATGCTTTTGATGTGAGATTATGTACAGTAGCAATAAGTATATAGTAGGACAAAAACATGATTTAGGAATTATATATAGAAACTTCTAACTTTTTATTCACATTCTGTATACCCTCTTTTCCTCTCTATGGGTAGAACACTTCACCAAATTAATTATTTTCTTACCCTCATTCCTTCAAATCTCGATAAAGCTCTGAGTGGTCTTAAAGCTCTTAGTGTCCGGAGGGATTTAATGGGACCAAGGTCTGAGTATCCAAGAGCATTCGCTACAAGTGTAATTATGGATACCTGCCAAAAATCAGAAAAAAACCCAATTAAAAACAAAAGTTCATATTTATTGTATCAAACTCCTACATAAGAGTTAGAGCTATTATATAGAAAATAATTAGTATTTCCCAAGAGGCGCTTAATAAACCAAATCATGCAAAGCATACACATTGTCTAGGAAAACACATCTAAAGAAATGATTTTTTTTTTAGAGAAATGCAGTTAAATACCAAGTTATTTTAATGAACAGTTCTGGCTAGTTTATTCAGAATTTCCAGGTAAACACACACACACCTAAAAAGTTATGTGTGTAGTAAAAAGAGCTCTGAATTTAGTGTCGAGATATTGGTTCAGATACTGGCTGTGACAGTTACTACCTGTGTAACTTTGGGAAGACAACTACTTCTTTTCTCTGTATCTGTAAAACATGCACTAACAAATGCATGTTTTACTCTCACAGAATTTCTGAGAGAATTTTGTAAAGCTAAAAGTACTATAGAAATATGACTTATTATATTTTGTTTTTCAATTCATTTATTTGTGGTTAGCATTTGGAACAATTTGTTAATTCGTAATGTGATGAGAGACCAATTTTGTAATTAAGTTCAATTTATAATGAGACCATCTGAAATGACCACCTGACCATGCTTATGTTTATGAAGAGTTGCGCCAATACCTGGACACAAAACTTCCATCAATGGGCCAAAGTCTGAGAAAGCTACATATATTATTGAACAATATTCTGATGGATTTCTGATGTCTACATTGTCTTATTTACTTAAATTCTATAATTTCAAGCTGGCTGAAATGCATCTTACAACTTCTCAAGAATGGATAATGAAGACATGCTTCCAGTTATCAAAAATTCATTAAGAGTAAAGAGTCAATTGGATCAGTAAGTGACTACAATTTAATTGATGTTTGATTGACTATAATTTAAGCAAGGGTGTTATGAAGCTCAAATGAAATAATGCATATACAATACTTTGCCCACCTTAAAGCATTATATTCTTATTAGTCACCTGCAGTCTGGTGATGACCTCATTCCCAAAACCTTCTACTGAATTCTCACTAAGTTTAAGCAATGATTTACAGAGAAATACAGAGGTATACTTGTAAATGTTTAACAAGGACAGGGGTTTTCTGTGAAGTTTAGATTCAGTCAAAGAGCTGCATTTGAGGATCTAGAGGGTCACATGTGGCCTCAAGGTTGCAAGATCTCCACCTCTGAACTACCAAGAAATGCACTTTTATCTGCATTATTAAGTCTAGACAATCAACAAAATAACAAATCAATCTATAATGATTTCTGAGTTAAATGTTCACACGGAGAATTTAACAATCAGATCTTGTAAGCCAGTTAGAACTGGCTCTAGAGTCACCTGAATTTCTTTCTTTCTTTTTCCCCCTTTAATTTGGAGGCAATCAAGTTTAAGTGACTTGCCCAGGATCACACAGTAAGTGTCTGAGGCTGCATTTGAACTCAGTTCCTTTTGACTCCAGGGCTGGCACTTTATCCACTATGCCCCTTACCTGACCCAAACCACTTGCATTGAAGGATGATTTTATCTGCTGATTTATCTCCACAAGGTGCCAAAATAAAATTCCTTATACAACAGGTCTGACCATTTTACTCCCCTTCTCAAAGACCTTCCCTTATTTCTTTACAGTGTAAAATATAAACTCTGAAACCTCAAATTAAAACTTCATGTAATTAATTAGGCTTGAAACTATCTATTTTTGAGGGGAGAAGGCAGAGCAATTGGGGTTAAGTGACTTGCCCATGGGTAGTTTTTGTGTTAAGTGTCTGAGGCTAGATTTGAATTCAGATCTTTCTGACTCCAGGGCCGGTGCTCTATCTAGCCACCCTGAAACTATCTTTCAATCCTTATTTCACTTTGCTGCCTTTCCCATACCACCAAACTGGATCGTCATCATGTCTTGGTCCCCTCCTGCCTTCTCCCACCTCTAAGCGTCATTGGAGGTGATGTCCATGTCTAGGTAGTGTTCACTTTTTATTTCTGTCTTTCCCAATTCTTCTCATCCTTCAAGGTCCTCCTGAAGCATGACTACCTTCGTGTACTGTTCTCTGATTCTCTTAATTGATGGTGATGTTTCTTCTCAAATCTTCTTACAGGAAGCTGTATCTTTCCTTTGCCTCCGTTGCATTTGACCCATCTTTATACGTGGTGATGTATATGTTGCACAGACCTTCACACACCAATACATTCTATGCTCCTTGTGAGTAGAGATGATATATAATTTACCGTTCTCATCCTCAGCACCTAGCACAGTGTTTCACATATCACAGGAATATGATAAATACTCTTTGAATGGATGTTTTTTGAAATGTAAGGAGTATAGATGTAACAATGGGATAAAATGTCTAATAACAAGAACTGAATTGGAACTATACTCAGGGGGAGGGAACTTTCTAGTTGTTAAGATAGAGATGGGGAGTTGGCTAAACTGAAGATTTGAAAAAGTTTTTGAAAAACTAAAATTTTAAGGAGCAGGTATCTGGCACTGTGGATAGAGCACTGGCCCTGGAATTAGCAGGATCTGAGTTCAACTCCAGTCTTAGACACTTACTAGGTGTGTGACCCTGGGCAAGTCACTTTACCATGATTGCCTCCAAAAGTAAAACTAAAATTTAAAACAACTTTAACTGGGGAAGGCTGTCAGTGGAAAACAACTTTCAGAGTTTAAACAAACAGGTGGGTTGCCCTTTCCTCCCCATCCCAGCCATAACCCATATCATGAACATGCAAATCCTTCCCTCTCCATGCACATTCTAGTGTACATCTTCTGCTGGCTAGTTCCACTTGCTACCTCCCTAATCCAGCACCCTCATTACCTCATGTATAAGGTAGTTTCTTAACCTGTTTCTCCATTTCTGTCCTTCCCTCATTAAATTCATCATTCATACTCCCTACCAGATGGCCATATTACTCCTTTATTAAAGAATTTCCCGTGGTTTCCTAGTTCCTTTCAAATTAAAGCCAAATTCCTTTGCTTGGCATTCAAGACTCTCTACAAGGTGACCACAAGCTACTTCTCTCATATTACTCTCCTGCAAGAACTCCATTCTCCCATCAAACTGGATGACCCTTTCTAATCTTCATGCTATTATTTGTGCTACTGTCTCTGGCTGCTAGATGCGCTTTTCAGATCCTCCTCCTAATTATCCTTCAATTCCTAAACACCACATCCTTCATGTAGCCCTCCCTGATCTTCCCAACTAGAAATGATTTCTCCCTCCCCAATACTCTTGAAGCACCTTGTTAGCAAACCTTTTAGGCACTTCTCATTTTCAAATTTCTTTTCTTTCTTTTTAAGCTATTTATATGTGTATATCCTTAGTCTCCAACTAGAATACAAATTTTTTGGGGAAGATATGTGCTTAATAAATGTTTGATGATGATGAATGTTTTTCTGCTGATGAAGGCAAGGTCATCTGGTTTGGTAGTTAAGTAACTAATCCAAACACAGAAAAAAGACTGCAATTTGATTATGAAGAAGAAATTAAAAAGTAACCTAAAACCACCTAGTAATTTCTGTTCACAGATTGAGTCATCCAGTCAATACTCTAATTTTATAGACGAGGAACTGAGATTCAGAGATACTAGGTATTTTTATCCAAGGTCACAAAGGTAGTAAATTGCAGAACTGAGATTTAAACTAAGGTCCCCTGACCTCTAAGAACTCTTTGCACTTCACCTTAATGCTACTCAATGTATGGAGCAGATTTTTATAATAGCAAAAGAATTATCTTATAAGTAGTACCATTAGCACTTACTGTAGCACAGAAAGGTTTATTTTCACTAATCAAAAGATTTTTCAAGATACAGCTCACAAAAAATAAAACTATTTTGCCACCATTAATACATGTTAAAAATGAGACTCCCAAAGAAAAATGTATTATACAAAATAGATCACATTCCTCTGACAGTTATTTTCATAATTCTTAAGTACAAAGAAGCTAAAGTAGAAAAATCCTTAACTACAGTTTATGATTCTTTATTTTATATTAATCTGAGCTTTTAAAACTCTATAGTTTAAGGTATTGTATAGGGTTGTACATATTTGTCTAAAGATGTCTAATAGCAGTGTAAGATATTCCTTTGTTTCTCCACTGTAATGCTAATAACTAATTATAATAATCATCATTATCTTTATGGTTTTCATAATGATATATAACATACTTGTACATTCAGAAAGCAAAGCTATACACATAACATAGTACACAAATGTATAGTAGTGAAATGTCTTTTAGTACACATTATTTCAGCCATTAGGAAAGTTACTTATGTTTAATAATGAATGCTGGAGGCACCAGAGCCTTCTGTATGAAATTATTTAAAAATACGTACATCGACAATCAAGAAGTCCAGCCAACACCAGGCATTAGTAAAATATGTTTTGTAACCATATGCTACCCATTTTAGAAGCATTTCCAGAATGAAGACATAAGTGAAAACTTTGTCAGCATACTCCAACACAGTCTTAACAGTCTTTCTCTTTTCAATGTATATATCTTCAAAAGCCTGTGGGAGAGGAAATCCAAATTTCAATGATATCTGACACTGAAACATGATTTGGTGAAGAGAATGAAAAAGAAAATTGATTTCTGTAGATTAGGTGGTGATAATAAGGCTAAGAACGAGTTCACATGAGCTAGTTTTCTGTACTTTCTTTCATAGCCACAGAAAGCTAATCTTCTTATTTCCAGTTTGTCATCTCATAAATGTATCTGTGAGTCACAGAGAGCATGGAGAGAGCACACAAAATCCATTGTGTCTACTAGAAATGAACTCCAAAGTTCATGGTGTATCAATAACATATTGGCACCTAAAGAATAGCTCTTTATTATGAGTCTTAAAGAAATTTTTTGTCCACATTAAGTTCTTACTTTGAAAAGGAAATAAGACTTCCCTGGTTTTTAATATTGAAATGCCTCAATCCTTCCAAGCAGCAAAATGTAAACGGAATAATTATGTAAAATTTTAGAATAAACATTATAATAATGATTGCTACTGTAAAACCCAATGAAAATGCAACAAAACTGATAAAATGTAAGTAAAGGGCAAGGTTTTATTTGAACTATGAAAAATGATGAATTAAGTCCTCTTTTTAATAGTCTACATATACAAGACATTATTAATAATGTTATTTCAAAGAATGTAAATATAGGTAGTACTTATTCTATTTTGGGGGGGAAGCTATCAGGGTTAAGTGACTTGCCTAGGATCAAACTGCTAGTAAATGTCTCAGGCCAGATTTGAACTAAAGTCTTCCTGACTCCAGGGCCAGAACTCTGTCTACTGGTGCTACCTAACTGCCCTGGTACTTATGCTTTACTGAAGAAAAACAAGAGAATAAAGATGAGAAAAACTTTGCTTCAAAAATTCATAAAATAGATGTAAACTACCTGTGAAGTGAAGTTTAATAAAAATGATTACAGAGCTTATAAAATCCGTCCATGTTATTGACATTAGTAATGTGTTTTGAATACAGTTTTGAACACGTGTGTTAATATAATATAAGAGTACAAGAAGATAACTTTTTATAGTCCTTTAGTAATTGAGACTATATATACAGCTTCCTGATTTTTCAAAATATAGAAAGCTTGCAACTTGACAAAAAAAGAAAGAAATTGTGGTCCTAAAGATCATTTCTAAGCTCATTGTATCTATAACAGAAAGGGACCTTAGATCACATCTAGTTTCAGGAAGTAGTCAATAAACATTTGTTCAGTACTCGCTATATATCAAGAACTGTGCTAAGTGCTTAGGATACCAAGAAAACTCCTTCATTTTACAGAAGAGGACACAGAAGCACAGAGAAATGAACTGACTTATCCAGTCACATAGATAGTAATTAGCAGTTCAGTATTCAAATTCAGATGCTCTCATCTAACTCTAGTACTATGGTATACTGTCTGTCTGTCTATCTGTCTGTCTGTCTGTTGGTCTCCCTTCTTTCTTTTTACTCTCTCACTAACAATGAGATCATCTTTCTCAGCTAAATTATAAAATCTTATTTTGCAAGATCTCAGGGGAAAGGAGGTTACCTGAAAGTATTCTAGAATTTATTATTAAGCAAATGATTTCTTAGCATATATATCGCTATATTCCCCCCCATCCCCAAAAGGTGATCACCAGGAGCCAATCTAGGCATAGTAAGAATAAGTATGTAGTCCAACTAATACATATTCTCTAACAGATAAAGAAAAACAAGACTAGAGAAGTCAAATTATTTTATGGCTCGTATAGCCTCTTTCAGGCACATATGGGACTTAAACCCAGGTCTCATTTAGTATTGTGACTTAAACTTCTGAGAATTAGCTAGTATTCCTGATGAATCAAGATTCAGAATAATCTCAACAGGCTAGATTGATAGACTGAAATTAACAAGATAAAATTTAACAGGGATATTAGGTTAAGAAAATTATGTGTATAACTAGTGGATGGTGAGTGGGTATGGGGGAGGGGAAGCTACATGGCACAGCAGATAGAGTATGAGGCCTGGAGTCAGGAAGACTTGTCTTCCTGAGTTCAATTCCAGCCTCAAGGAAGACATCTTACTGGATTCAAATTCAGCCTCAAGTACTTATTAGCTGTGTGACCCTGGGCAAGTCTCTTAACCCTGCTTGTTTCAGTTTCCTCATCTGTAAAAATGAGCTAGAGAAGGAAATAGGAAACTATTCTAGGACCTTGACCAAGAACACCCCAAATGGGGTCACAAAGAGTCAAACATGATTGAAGCAACTGAACAACAGCTGAATGAGAGATACCTGACTAAATGAAGCAATTAACATGAAAAAAAAGATCCTCCAAGCTTTAATTGACCACAAGCTCTACATGAGCCAATGATATGATACAGATATTTTACAAAATCTAGATAAAATCTTAGGTTTAAAAAAATAATAAATATACTACACAGATCAAGTAAAGTGAGAGTTGTATGGATAGTTGTACTATTTCTACTCATCTAGAGTTTTACATTCACTTCTTGGTATAACATTTTAAGAGCATTCCTTAAAGAGAACAGAGCATCCTGAGAGGGAGAAAAGATAGTTAAATATCTGGAAATTCTATTATCTGATACATGTTTGAGGGAACAAAGGATATTTTATCAGAAGAAGATTAGTTTGGAAGATGGGTCAAGATAACTTTCTTCAGGAGTTTAAACCCTTATCGTATCTCTTCAGAGGACAGAACTATAACAATTGAGTTCAAGTTAGAGGGCAACAGATGTAAGATTAATGTAGGGATGAACTTTACACGAGTCTCTCCCAAGTTATCGTCATTCTTCCTGGACCATGCCTTTCCCCTCCCACCTGGAAGCTCACAGGAATCACCTTCCTACTGGTCCACACATCTCCTCTGTCCCTTACCTAAAGACTTGAACAGAAATTGTAGACTGTCTCTCTTTGCTGTGTACCATTCTCATTGCAATGAATAATTTGTCAACTGCACTGTGAGTTATATAGGTTTCAATAATCTAGCAGAACCCCATCTAATCATAAGATTATAGAATCATAGATCTAGATTTGTAAGTGACTTCAAAGGCTATCCAGGTCAAATACCTAATTTTATTGATGAGGAACCTGAGACTGAGAGCAGACAAGTGAATTGGACCCCTATGTTTAGGTCAAAGGCAGGATTTCAACCCAGATCCTCTGAGTCAATTCAATGGTCTGTTTCCTGTATTATGCATTTATAATACTGTTCCTAAATGAAAATACCTTTCAGGGTAAGTGAAAAGAAAAGATAATGGTTTAGGAAATGTTTTGTCCCTTGTCACTAAGGGTCTACCGGTTGCTTTATTTTAAGGCAAGGCTCAGCAGAGATGGGAGATTAGCATGGTGCTGGGGACACCTTGTTCTCCATATGGTGTAACAGATTGTAATTTTATACATGTTCCATTTCTACAACTCCGGGAGAATCTATACTTTAAATTCTGGTGAAAACAGTAATTTGCAACAATTTTCTGCATCACTTAAATTCTTAAATCAAATGTTTTCATACACATCACTTACCAAAGCCCCACTGCTGAGAAGGATCATGAGGACAATGAAACTCTCGAACCAATTGTGTTCTACTATTCTGAAGCAGGTTTTCCTTATATTCCACCAAACTTTTCCTTTGCCAGATTCTATGCTGACTTGACAGCACGGGAACCTTTGTACACAACCTAGTAGGATGGAATTTTCATGAAAAAATAATTTGAAAGATCAAAATAAGGTACTCACATGTGGTCACCATCTTTCTATTGCTCGCCAATATATCTCTAAAACACTATTCAGCACAAACCTCTTCATGTAAAACTAGCCATGATATAAAGTCAAGATTCAAATAGATTAAAGAAAAGCATTGTATAAGATAGCACACATGTGAGGGTAATACACATTTCTTCCTCTAGGAGGTAGTTCTATGAAAGAAGTAAGAAGTATCAGTGCCTTTACTTGACTTAATTCATAAGGCAGTGGAAATACTGCCATCCCCTCAATAACCCTCAAGGGACTGGGAGTGGATACTCAGTGATATCCATGTATTACTGTGAAGATCAGACAGGATAAGTTTGTTGCCCTGTTTTCTAGAAAAGCTTAGGACCTTCATGAAAAGGAGAAAATTTCTTGAGTTGGAAGGAAGCTGGAACTTGAGTCTTCCTAGTCTTACAAACATAAAAGCAATATGGGAAATCATAATAGATATTTTCTATCTCTCCCACAAGTTCCTCTCTCTTCATTCTACTAACAACCTTCCAGGTGCAGGCCTCCAAAACAATTCCCCCTATATTACTCTAAAAACTACCTAATTGTCCCCTCTGCTTCCAATCTTTCCATTCCCCACTTCATTCTCTACAGATCGTAGTAGCTGCCCATTTTTTTTTTTTTTGGACCTCTGTATTTCTCTATTGATCCATCATACAGATGTGAGATAAGTCAGTATAGGAAGAACTAAACAGAAACACTCTTAACCTGCTTTTTTCAGTCTTATACAACTCTTCAAGACCATATTTGTGTTTTGTTTTGTATTTTGCAAAGATCCTAGAGTGGTTTGCCATTTTCTTCTCCAGTTCATTTTATCAATGAGAAGACCAAGGGTTAAGGGACTTGCCCAGGGTCATGCAGTTAGTATGAGGGCAAATTGGAACTCACCAAGATGAGTCTTCCTGACTGCAGGTCTAGTTCTCTATCCACTGTTCCACCTACTTGCCCCCTGTTAACCTACTTCCCTGTTAACCTGCTTACTTTACCTGTATAACACATTAACATTCGGAGTCTAGGAGATTTAAGTCATATGTTTAAGTCAGGCCTAATGGCACCTTTGTTCATTTTGTCTTTTGCTATCCTTTCATTTCTGACCCATGAATCCCTTTGTGTAAAATCTCAAGAAACTATAGCTATACAGAAAATGTCCATCTATAAAGAGATATGGAATTAGATCAGAGAGTTTCATGGATTCTAGCCTAAGGTCTTAGAATGACACATAATTCTCCCCCACCTCTCCCTTATTAAAGCTAAAAAAAATCCTAACACCTTGGAATTGAAGGAAAAATAACAACTTGTCTCTTTATCAGTTAAAAACAGAAAGTCCAAAACTAGATTGAGAAATGGGAAAAAACCATTAGGAATGTCACAGCCCACATGGGGAGCCAGGGAATAGCTATAAGCTTCTAGTGCACTGGGCTTCTGCATGTTTCTTGGACCTGTGCCCTAGCTGCTGGGATCCACTGTAAGATGCACAAGTTGAATTAGCAGCGGATGCAAAGCTAAAGAATCTTAAGGACTGGCAGAACATGTCCCCTTGATAGAAATGTCCAATGACCCATTTTCAGTTGCTGTGCTCTTATTTCTTTCTGGGAGATCTAAGTAGAGCCAAAGTTACCCCCAGAATTAACTTAAATAAATTGGGCTTCAGATACCTTTTTTTTTTTGCATGGACTATCTTTTATTCTCCTGGCATAGCCACTAGATTATATCACTAAATCACCCATTTTGAGAGCATTTGTTGTTAATTAGTTGGGGGAGGAGGATAGGGAGGGAAGACAGGTGAAGCTGATCTTCCAATACACCTATTTCCCAAACCCTTCACTTCAAGAGCTGCTAAAAATAATTTTCTTAAACACCAGGTCTAATCATGTCTCTTCACTGCTCAAAAATCTTCAGTAACTATTTCACCTAGGATAAAATAAAATCTGCAATACTGAGAATGGCATCTTGCAAGCAAGAAGTTGTTCTCAGCATACTGGAGAGTAACAAGCATACATTTCCCCAAGTCTCTTGGGTAGGGGATATGAGCCAAGAGTAAGATATCTCTCAAAGTAAACTGGGTCCTATGGGTCTTGAAAGTCTCTGTCAAAAAGGTATACACAAATATTTAATTATAAGACTAGAAATATTTCCCTCCAAGAATTCTAGAAAAATTACAAAGGCAATGAAAAAAGTATATGAGGGATTATTAGTACATATATTACTTAAATGAAATCAATCATAGTTAAGATTGCCAAGAGAAGGGAATCCTAAAAACAACGTTATTTTCTTTCAAAAATATAGCTTAATTGAAAAAAAATACTATGAGGTAAAAAAAAATCATGAGGTTAAAAAAATAGCAACTAGTCAGTATTTGAAAGCAATCTTAAGTAAGAAATTTTGTCTAACAGGGCATGCATAAAAATGAGAAAAAAATTATTAGAACCTTTTTTAGTATCTTAGTTTTTAGTACTTTTCATAATTCTACTTAAATATGAAAACAGTTATGTAGGGTTAGCTATACTTGCTTTATATATAATTCCAATAGAAGAAAACCATTATGTTATTAATTTGAAAAAAAAGATTAATGTATCTTTTTCCTTAAGAGGGAATATGATGTATTAGATAGATGGCTAGACCTGGAGTCAGGAAGACTGAATCTTGCCTCAGAAACTAGCAATAAGTTCATGAGCAGGTAATTTTACCTCTCAGAATGCTGGATAACTTTTTAAGAACATACGTAGTAAGTTCTACATGGGTTTTGATCTGTGTATAGGATTTTAAACCAATATGATTGCAAAACCTTGAAGTATTTTTGGTTTAAAAGAGAGAGAAAATAAGTATTACTTGATCCTATAATCAAGACACATACACAGTCCTCTGTCTTTGCCCCTCCCCTATACATATCCCAATTAGAAAAGCAAGAAAACTTTTCATATGATGAAGACTCATAAATATTGTCCTCTGGGTTTATTTCACTTTAGAGAGTTTCATTCTCTCCTGGTGGGACCAGAATACTCAGCCACTTGGCTGATTTATGGACAAAAGTAAATCCTAAGAGAATCTGAACCTACCTGGTTAGCAATGCAATCACACCTCTTTTTATAAAAACCTATTAAATAAATGTAAACATAGCAGAGAGCCACTCAAACACTTTAATGAGTACCAAAGGGAAAAGCGATTTCTCGTGGGTGGCTTCATTAGGTTGCTCTGATGATATATTACATAATGGCTATATCATCTTTCATCATTTTAAACTAAAGCTCTCAGGTTTAGAAAAATGTTCCAACGATGTGCACATTATAAAAAAAAAATTAGAACAAAAATTTAAACCAAAATAAAGTACTATTCATTGGCTCAACACATTAAAAAAAATTCCAAAATTTTGTAAAATCATACTTAAAACTCTTTTCTTTAAAAAACCTTTTCAAATCCAATGATTATAAACAAATCCAAGCATTAGATATTGAATTATTTAAATTAGTCTTATTATAAAAAGTTGATGGCTATTAACAATTTTTTAGTAAGTGGTAGCAAATCATTTGGATTAGAATTAGCTTCCTAAAATGCAGTCATAGAATTTATGTACTACTAATACAGTTGAGTTGGGGTGCAAAACACTTTACATTAAGATATAATGTCATAATACACATTAAAATGCTCTAAAAACGATAAAGCATTTTGAAAATGCTAAGAATTATTATCTAAGACCTTTTATGTATCAGGTACTTAGTTGAATCTGAATCTATTCAATCATTGGTCATAAAACATGTCCAGGACCTTACCAATTTGCCTTATCAATAATATGTTATTATATGCTCATATGTCATATAAGCAAAATGCTGGATGATGCAAATATTCTGCTTGAATTATAGGTATGTTTGGTGTAATCACAGCTATAGGGGCTTCAATGAGAAGAGCTCAAAAGAGATTTAATGAGAAATATATTAATGAGAAGAGCTCAAAAGAGAGAATAGGGCTAGATAAATGTCTCAGAGTCTTCTCCATAGATATGATAGCTAAATGCAAGACAATTGATGGGATCACCAAAAGAGAAGAGGGTGTGAGCCTTGCTGTTACACCCATGTTTTGGGGTAGGGCATGGTTGATGATCCAGCAAAGGAGAATGAGAAGGATCAGCAGGTCAGGGAGAATGCAACCCAAGAAAAAGTCGTGTCAAAAAAAGTCACAGAATATAAAATAACCAGTACAAGAGACTTTAGAACACATCCATCCTTTCTATTAATAGTAGACAAACTACAAAAGTAGTTTGCTATAATTAAAAAACCATTCTATTGGATGAATTTAGTTGAACTGTTTTCAGAGAAGTTGCTTTGTAGGGAAGTTCATCTGAAGGTTTCTTAGGAGTCATTTGTTGCATCAAAAAATATATATATATCAATTTTTAGAAATGGAATAATAAAAATTGAAGGGAAGAATAATCCCCCAAGTAACTCTTTCTTATCTACTGATTACTCTGCTCCTCTGCAATCAAACCTCACCTCCAATCACTGTCCTTAAACTACACACTTCAAGGTTTCCAGTGGCCTCTTCATTACCAATTTTAATGGCCTTTATTTGAGAATACAGGGTAGTCCCTTCTAATCAGCGGTGGTGGTGGTGGTTGTTCAGTCTTTTCAGTCTTGTTCGTTTCTTTGTGATCCCCTTTAGGTTTTTCTTGAGGGAGATACTGAAGTGGTTTCCCATTTCCTTCTCCATCTCCTTTTACATGTGATGAAACTGAGGCAGACTTGCCTAGTCTCACAGCTAGTAAACTGTCTTCCTGATTCCAACCCAGTGGTCTATCCACAGCACCACCTAGCTGTCATAACATACTTTGTTATCCTTCAAACACCTCATACAGCTAGGCTAGGATAAGTGTAAACAATGAATCCTGGCAAGTGGTCACATTATAGGAATTCACAATTCATTATTTCCATTGGGCTCCAAGCAGTATGAGTGCCAATAATATTACCACTGCTCAAGAATCATTATTTGCACTAATAATGACCCAGCTGTATAAATATCAACATTAGTATGTATCGTTAGTAAGAAGATAGCAGATTGTGAAGTCCCAGTTCATATCAGTTACCATAAATATGATCAGCTACTAAGTGTCTGAGGTTGAATTTGAACTCAAGTCTTCCTGACTCTTCCACTTCCAGTCAGAGGAACTAGGTTCAAATCATAATCACCTTGTGACCTGAACAAGTCACTTGAAACTACTCAGTCCTAAGTTTATTCTCATTTGCAAAGTGATGAGACTGGGTCACTTCCAGACCTAAATGTTATGGTTTTCTGATTCTTTTTACCTGACACTATTTCTTACTCAGTCTCTTTTCACTTTATAGTCCAGACAGTTGACAAGAAGCATAATTGGATTCTGAACCCAGGTCTTTAGACTAAAAACCTAGTTGCATTACACTGTAAGGTTCATGAGAGTAGGAGCTATGTCTTCAACTTTCTATCTTCAGTGCCTATCTGAAGCATTCAATTTCTGATAAGACAATTAAAAATGAAATTACCTAAACCATGTGATAAAGTTTAGCAATGCAGCTTTGTAATTATTAGGGAGTATGTTTCTATTGGAAATTAAAGTGGTATTATCCCAGGTAAAGCAGCTCAAGCCAATCTGAATCTGGGATCTCTGTAAAACAGTCCAAGGGGGTCCATGAAGAGACACATTGGTAACACCAAACAGGAAAATCACCAGCTTTGATTTCTGTGTTGCCTGCATACAGAGTGTGTGTTTACCTGAGGCACAGAATCACTGGCGATTTATTATTTTCAATTAATTGTGTGATCAGCCTTATTGATCTAAATTCAATCTGAAAATGCTTAAGATTAGTATTGCTAGAGTCCATCTGCAACAAGACCAGGTGCACAAGAGAGATTCGTTTTGACTAAAAGGCACCCAACTGTCCCCAGGATCTGACTGGCTCCTAATCTCCTGGTCAACAAAGGACATTAAAAAGTCCCATTCATATGGACCTGGGAACCCTCAGACTCGTCAGAAATCTAAAGACTACATAAGTAAGCACACCCTGCCCTGCTGAGAGGGGCTACATCTATATAAGCCAAGTGTCACAGTATCCTTCTTGTGTATAGCTTTGCTAATCTGAGCCTAAATAAACCTTTATTCACTGTTCAATGATGTATGAGTGCTTCTTTTGTTCCCAGAGTCTGAACAGGGTTAGCACCTCTCTTCTCAGTCCATATCATATGAAATATCTGGCATCCACATATAAACAATATGCCTATGCATAGGATCATAGAACAAGACTGGACCTTGGAGGCCCATTTTACCCAGATTTCTCATTTTGCAGAAGACTAGATGACTTACCTACAGTCAGTAGGTAAGTTCCAGTAAAAGGTAATTTGAGAATACATTCTTTGACTTCAATGCCAATACTCTTTTTTAGCTATTTACTACCATTATTTCTGTAATGATTATAATAATTATTAGAATGATCATAATAGATAATTGGACAAAGTTTAAAAGCACAAATGAAACAAAATCCAAAATTACTGATAGCTCTGAAGACCTGAGTTAGAATAATAGCTTGATTATTATCTGTATGTATAACCTTGGAAAAATCATGACTATTTTTCTCATCTAGAAAATGAAAGATTTAGGTTAAATGATGACTTTGGTACCTTTTGTCACTAAATCCTATAATCCTGTTTACTGCTGAGGAAATAAATATCCATGAGCCTAATTCAAGAATTAAATCCCATATTAAAAAAAAATGCCAATATAATTGCAGATATCTTCATTCTGAGTTTTATTCTAGTATTCTGAATACAGTAAGTATTATGCTACCATTTTAAAAATAAATAGGTCCATGTAGCTTGCAGAATTGAAGTAAATTTAAAAATAAAACTATAGAAATTTTAAAGTGAAAATATGATGAATTGAAATAATGTCCTCAAATACTGATCTATATAAATAGAAGGAGGGAGAAGAACAAAATTGTTGCAGAATATCTAGCAAGGTTATCCCTAACATGCAACAGTGTTCTCAGTTATAAAATATTTATTAATATAGTGAAGATTTATCTTCTTCTAAGATGTAAATGACCGTATCAGAGCCACAATAAAACTGCTCAAACCTTTTTATAAAAAATAATTTAAACTAACATTATATCAGTTTAAAAGGTTAATGGTCAGTGTTTTAAAAAGTTGTTTGGGCAGATTTTTTTTTTTTGGACCAGGACTCTGCAGATTTTATTTAATGCAAAGGGTGCTAGCACTGCAAAAGACTTGATAATCCTTATCTTTTCCATATAATGATGGAAGAGCAATTAGAAAAGTGTTGGTAGTTCATTATTATTAGTTCTACCACTTTTTCATCAAAATAAAATATGCAAAAAGATTCACTTAAAATTCCTTTATAATTTCAGAAGATTTAAACCTAGAAGGAATCTTCAGGATCATTTAGTCAGATGCTCTCATTTTACTGCTCAGGAAATTTAGGCATTTTATAATAACCTGCATATACTTTTATCTTCCACTTAATTTGCTACTATATAAGTATCCTAAAAACATGGAGTAGGCAAGGTAATAAATGAATCTGACTTTTACTATATTATGCTTCTATGTCAGTTCAAATAAGAAAATATTCATAATATTTATAATATTTATATTCAATCTATCTTCAAACTAGAAAGTACTATATCAACATCAATTATTATTATTATCTTCATAATTATTGAAAATACTCAAGGCAAAATGTTAGTGCTAGAACATAAAGTTTATATAGGTCATATAGGTTCATATTGGTCAGTTAGTTTTGCTCTTTTCCACATCCATAAACATTCTTAACACTGACAATTACATCAGGATGTTAAAAAAAAGAGGTTGGGTAAGGGAGAATGAAAAAGAAATCATCTGGTTTTGATTACTTTGCTTTACTTTTAGTTTTATTATAAGATTAGGCTCCTTTCTTTAGAAGAGCTAGCCCTAAACTAAGCCAGACTAAAGTAGTCTTTTAAGTCTATGTTACTTATAGATTTAGTGGATAGACTGAGAAGACATTGAGTAGCAGGTAATTTGGAAGATATAATCATAAGATTATAAGGTTTTGCAAAAGACTAAGTCTCCCTTTTTAGCAGAAAGGACCACTGACTGGAGGCTAAAGTCCCCTTTCTGGCAGTTGGAGAAAGATTATCTTGAGATCGAGTTGCTTTTTTTTCTTCTTCTCCAGTCTTAACGGGTAATCCCCTTTTTTCTTTTATTAAAGTCTAAATTGAGTAATGGACACCAAGGAAGATGGGGAATTGTGGTGGGGGAGAGAGTAACTGCTAATCATTGATTTCAAAAGGTACCCCCTGGAAGAAATGACATCTGGCATTTTGATTATGAAATTATTTGGGAGAAGCTAACTAGTCAGGTGACCTGCCTTGTCCAATTGAATTATGATCAAACTGTTTGTCATTTTTCCAGTGTCTCTTTGTTTTGTTATAAAAATCATCTCTGTAAATCACTCCTTGTCTCTGACCTCTGAGAAATCAGGTGACTTGGTTTAATATGTAAATTCTAGCTTTGCAAATCAAATCATGGATGGCTCTGTAACTTTGTCCTCAGCTTCCTTTTTATTTCAGATAATCAGTTTTAACAAGTATGAACATACTAGATGAAGTCTATCCTCAAATGACTCAAATTTCACATCCCAGTGATGGTGGGCTATGCAAATCAACAAGCAACAAGTCAGTACTTTACTAAACAGCAGATATAAGGAAAGACAAAAGCATTATTAACATGACCTTAACAGAGGGAAGACAACTCATTACTCTAGATTCTAATGTTTGCCTCTGTAGTGCAGACTTTCATTTGAGATCATAAAGGCAAATTAGTAACTCAACTGAAATCCATGACTCTTGATCATATTTATGGTAATCAATAATAACTTCATAATCTGTATTCTTACTAATAATACATTACTAATATTGATATTTATACCACTGGATCATGATTAGTGCAAGTAAGTAATGATTCTTGAGAAGTGCTCATATTATTGGAATTCATACTGGTTAGAGCCCAGTGGAAGTAATGCAGTGTGAATTCCAATAACGTGACCACTTCCCAGGATTCATTATTTACTCTAATCAGAGCCTAGCTGTATTGGGTGTTTGAAGGCTTACAAAGTACTTTAGGACAGCTAGGTGACACAATGGATAGGACACTGAGCGTGGAGTCAGGAAGACACATTACTAGCTAGCTGTGTGACTCAGGAAGACTCATTTTCCTGAGTTCAAATCTGACCTCAAATACTCATGTCACTTAACCCTGTTTGCCTCAGTTGCACTCGTGTAAAAGGAACTGGAGAAGGAATAAATGAAAGACAAATTATTCCAGTATCTTTGCCAAGAAAAAAGTTAACATCCCAGCACCCCATAAAACTCTGGAATTCTCCAAAACCAATCTGTAGGGATGAACTATTTTTTAAAATGATGTCATAGGGATCCTCTCCCCCTCATGATACCTGATAAGAGTGCCCACCTCTCAGCTAATGGGTCTGGTTAACCAAAGGTTTCAGATAATTTAGTTGAAAACAACAACCAAAACCCATCCAGTGTTTAATGACTCTTTTCCCAATTAGGTGAGTCAGAATCACTCTTTTTAATCAATCAATCAATCAATCAATTAATTAATTAATTTGTTGAGCGGTTAATCAATTATTTTATTTTAAAATAAAAACAAATGTTTTTATAATAAAATAAATAATAAATATTTATTTTTATTTTATTTTTATCCTTTCCTGCAATTAACTGTTTCATAAATAAATGCTATTAGTCCACAAGTGAGGGGAATATTGTCTAAGGCCAATAATGTGAGTGTGAATGGAAGCTACACCTGGAAAGGTCTCTCACTGCTCATGCTCTACTGATGAGATTTTAAATAGGATTTCTGCTTATGTTATGACCCAGCCTTCATTCCTAGGTATTAGAACGCTTTGAAACAAAAAAGGCTCATCCACAACATCATTTTTAAAATGAAGTCTATTAACAATAACCAAATTACTATCAACAAGTGCCAGTTTTCCTCTTACCATCTGTAAAACAGGCCTCTGGTTCATCTGAATTTTCAGGTTCAGCCACTGCTTCTTCTCCATCCTCAGGGATAGCATTATCAATCGTGCTGCCCTCAGAGGAGCTAGATCGGTGTACTCGCTAAAAACAAAGAGAAGAAAAAAACCAGCCACAAAAAGATAATCTTAGAATTAATTTAACAAAGTACCTTTAAAATTTCATACATAGAATTTCATAGCATGCAACACATTATGCAAAACACAACAATGTTGCGGCCATAGAAATGTATAAGCACACATTAAGGTTTAGAAACCTTGCAATGTGTCATTGCTTTGCCTTTCTATCCACATTTTGGTGTGGCTTCTATTTTTGTTGATAAACATCCTAAAATGAATATATTTTTTGACAAAAATATTAATGCATTTTATTTGATAAAATTACCTTTGAAGAGAAAAATGACTTTTTAATACTAAACTATACTGTATGTATTATGGCATTATATTTAAGTCCATTGTCTTAGCATGATTTAATTTTCATTGCATTTAAAAAAGCAACAGGAAACATTTTAGGACCATCAAGATTGTAAAATCCAGAGCATTTCACCAGTTGTCATATTACCTCTCTCTCTTTTAACTGAAAATTCAATTCATTTCTATCAGCTGGTGATAAGTGAAGGCATTTTAAATAGTTAAGAACGAAAATAAATTAAAGCAGAAAAAAGCAAGAGAAAATTCCAACAGTTTCTAATCCCTCCTTCTTTGATGTAAAGGGCATGTATAATAGGATAATATAAAATAGAATTTTTAAAAATAGCATTAAATCAGAATTTAAAAAGCCAATTAAATTTTCTCTTCCAATATCGTCTCTGATCCATAAAATTGAAAAACATTTACACAAAAAGTCAAGACACTAGCTTTTACACTAGAGTATCACGTGTGAACTCCGCAAAAAAAAATTCCATGAAATCAAACATGATAGACTTACATATGAGAATAATGAGCTTAATTTCTTTACAGTCATAAAATTAATTCTTAGACAAAGTTTATTTTTTCTATCTCCTATATTATGCCAAAACTTTAATGAAAATAATAAAAAACACCTTTTTGTTAGAAATAACATATATAAGCAGGGATAGAAAAAAACTCTTAAAATATAATTTTCTAATTTAGGCCTTATGTAAAGAAGAACAGCAGTTACTTTATTGCATATTCATTTGCTCATGCATATATGAACATTTTAAAAGTGCCAGCAAATGTGGCACATAAGCTAATCTAGCCAAAATTATAAGTAATTTTTAGAACATCTCAAATCAAGTGTGACTTGTTCAACTGTGACTCCCAAACAGAATTAGAAAAACCCTTCCTACAATTTAATATTTGCCATAAGGTCTCAATTTTTAAATTCTTGGTGGCTTTTAGGGTCAGTTACATTAAATAACAGTAGTTACAAGTGCATATTTTGACTGGACTATTACAATCTTGTTATCACACAGAGTATGACATCAGTAAGAGCTACACAGATATATCCTGTATGAGGAAGGAATGATGTAAGCAGACATGGCCCTCATAAAACTACAATGATCAGAAGAACAGTTGTACTTGTACTTATCATTATATAATAGGCATTAGAGGCATTATTCCCACTAGGTGTTTGTATTTTGGTTTGGGAGTTCAATAACAGAAGTCTAGCATGCTATAGGAATCCATAATTTAGAAGCAAATGAAAGTCTAGGAATCTAGGAGTTATGTCAATGAATATTTAGGAATACTCAGAAACTGAGTGGTTTTAGAGAATTTTTTTTTGTCTTTCCAAAAGATTTGGGAAACCAAGAAAAAGCAGCTAGTCAACAGTTATTAAGTGCCTTCTGTAAGGCAGGCAATGTGCCAATTGTTGGGAATTTCTTTTAAAATAATAAGCAGAATCAAATTTTTGTCTGTATTAGTAATAAAAATAATTTTGACATATATATATGTATATATATATATATATATATATATATATATACACACACACACACACACACACACACACATAAACTATGAATTTTTTCTATAGAACCACGACTCTGCAAATGGACCAGTGACTGCCCATTCTGTAGTGAAGCAAACTGCCATAGGCATATGAGATATCTGTATGGTGGGACTAACTTATACCTTTCCTAAACCTGTGGCCATTAGATCCTGAAAATATGCTGTCAAATGGGTCACAGCAGGGAAGACTTGCTCACAGCACAAGTGTAAACACATATATACACACATAGACATGCAGGTGAATGTACGTTTGTGTGTATATATGTATATTATCTGTGTAATATACATATACACACATATAGATACATGTATACATATAACCATTCATATATATATTCCACTAAACCAGAAGTTTTTAACCTGGGATTAATAAACTTATTTTTAGAATTTTGGTAACTGTATTTCAATGTAAATGGTTTCCTTGGTGATGTTATACATTTTATTTTATTTAAAAATATAATTCCAAGGAGTACATAGGCGTCATGAGGATATAAAAGGGTATAAGAAACAAAGAAAGGTTAAGAATCCCTGATGCTAAACTCTATGCAATTTAAATAATTTTTTTCACATTTGAGATGTAAAGATATCTTATTTCATAGAGGAATTGTTGGGTGCTGGTTAATAAAACTGACTTGAATAATTTAAAAGTAGCTTTGAGAATTCTTCTTGCCCTTCTCATTAAAAGTAATCAAATATAACATATCCTAAGTAAGATAATTAAGGAAGAGAGTCAAATATATTTCTTTCAAGGTAGTATCCACATTAAAAAAATCCTTTTTTGGTTATTATTTTAATCAATTACAATAGGAATTCCTTTGACTCAGAGCTGATATCAGTTAGGATTATTCATTAACGCTACTTTTTGGAATGAAAATTAACTTTTCCAATCTCAAAATAACTAGTAATGAGACTGTATCATACACAGCACTGATATTGGTAAAAGGCACCTTTGAAATGGATAATTCTCCTTATTTTTCCAAAATCAACAACAATAGTTTCTATAGTACTATGTTTAATATATACAGAACTGTAACCATTGCATAAGGAAAAGGAACTGTTTATTCTGCTGTTCCCAATCCTGTCTTTTTTTTAGCAGTCACTATTTTGTTAGACCTGTCTTATAAAATACATTGATAATGAAAATCAACTTTTTTTTACATAGTAAGGAAGTTAATCCTGTACCTGACATTAAATATTCAATATGTGTGTACTGGTCACACTGATGTAGTTTGATCACCATAATAACTATCAAAGGGGAAAAGGAACAAGCATTAAGTGTCTATGTGCCAGGTACTGTCTAAGTGCCTTACAAACATCACCCCATCTCATGTATATCAAAAATGAACAGAAGGGTATCTTTTAACATAAAGAAAAACTAAAACATGTAGTAATGAAGCTAGGTTCACATCCCAGCTCTAAATGGCATCTGTAACTTTCCTTATTTTTAAATGTGGAATTCAGCTATTTAATCTCTAGGTTTTTTTTCAGTTTGAAATTATCACATGGCTTGATGATTTATTAGAAAACATGAACAAGAAGCACTAGGGATAAGAAGGTATGGAGTGTTCTCAAGAGACATGAATGGAAGAAATACTCATAGAAATAAAATCACAGATGCAAAGGGGCCAAAACAGGAAATGGGATATACTAAAATGAAGCTATTTCCTCCCCACCAAAAGACTTCTGATGCTTCATCTGGGTATGGAGCTAACCTGGGGTTCTCCAAGACTATAACAGAGGGGGACTACTGGCAAGTGGGCAGTTCTATCCAGATGGAAGGCCTGTAGTCTGAGCATAGTGATAATGTCTGTTATCTGAGGATGAGTGTAGCTAATTTCAGAAAAGCTCGTCATTGGAAGGTTGGTCCCAAAGATGATAATTTTTAAAAATTATGCTAATCTATTGAACAAATAAAATATCAAAGAATCCTCAGTGATATTTAATTTCCTTCACTTAAATTACTTTTAAATCACTTTACCACTTGAGCAGTAATGATGGCAGAGTGGAAAAGAGTAAAAATAAGATGGAGAATATATCATTGATTTAAGTAGTGGTATAAAGTATACCATCTTGACCAATGGCCAAGTTATTCCTGGAGAAACTAAAACATTTTCATATTGGCATGGAAGTGGTCAGTTGCACCAAAACTCAGATGAATTGACCATGACTGGAGAACAGCCATCCAAGTCACTCTTTGTACAATGAATAAAAGTGGGAATCGGAAAATAACTTGGTGAAATGATAGACTGAGACATAAAGGGAAATGACAGTAACCAACAGAGTAATCACATAAAACACAAGAAATGTGATGAACCTAGGAAAGGGAGAGTTGAGTCAAAATTCAGTTACTTAAATAGCAATCTGAGTTGTAAAACAAAGTGAGGGAATCACATGGGTACAAATGGTTAGTGACCAATTTGACCATAATCTTTTACTGTGAAGCATAGTAAAGGATAAACTACTTAAAGACTTTGTTTTGCATGTTGTTCACAGCATTACAAATCAAGATAATGTTAAAAATGGGCAAGTGTAGTCACAGAATTTTGGCATTTCCAACCTTAAGCCACTTTTAAGAGATTTCCGTTAAAAAGCTTTATTACCAAACCCATTAAATCCATTTTTCTGTAAATATGCTAAAGATAAATGCTCTATTTTAAAGAGCTGTCCTCAAAGAAATTTAACAAAATTTTCAAATACCTAGCCAAATGACTTTCATAAAAAAATGTGATTTGTGCTTTCTTAAAGTAACTTAATAAGGAAGTCAAGAGTATTTTGTTAAAATAATATATATGTTCAAATATAAATGATTTAAATTCTTTCTTGTCACCTTGACAAAGATGCTTAATTTTCTCAAAGGTTCTATATGCTAAGTTGGCAATGAAAAGGGATCTCTTTTCACTTAACTTCCTGATAGAAGTACTCTGTTGTAGGCTTTTGTAAAATCTGCAATAATTTTTTGAAAATAAGTTCTAGCCAGCTGTAGATTTTTTTATAGTTTAGAAAGAAGTTATTTTTGAATGAAATACTGCCTCTAAGTCATTTCAATTTTAATATAGATAAATATAATAGCAAAATATATTGGAAGAGGTAGAGGTAAATACAAAAACCAGAATACACTAACACATTTTTTATTATTAAATAACACCGGTATGAAGCATTTGTTTTTTATTTGTCCATTATAAATATTCGAGTAAGTTTTGCTTTCATCATTCCACAATGGATTGTAGTGATATAGATGTCACGGCAATGACAGGCTATATTGATGTCATGAACTGGATTATAAAACAAATACTTTCAAGATCACCCTTAGTTTAAAGAAAAAATAAGCCACTGTATTTCAAATACTCAAAAGTGTCTACTGAGGCTGAAGCTGAACACTCATGTTTTCTTGTCATATTGGTATGTTACAGTATCATTATATAAAGAAAGATGTAGCAGCTTTGGCAAGTTACTATATGTTTTCTGTAGTTGAGTTATATAAACCCAATGTGTCTCAACAGTTTTAGTGGTTTTTTTTTTTAAGATATCTTGGGACAGGTCTTCACCTGCAAAAAGAGTAAACACATGAGACTTATTAAAAAAATATCTGAGAAACTAAGAAGGAATGATTTAAGTCACTTTTTATTATGACCATTCAAATTACAACTAGGCCTATTACTCACAAGCTATCTTAACATGAAAATACACTATGGTTCTATAAAGTTGCAGTTATAATTAAATGAAGCAAACAGCTTTATCTAAGGCAGCATATTAATTTTCATTGTACTTGATAATTTATTGAGAAATATAATAAAATTATACTTTAAATTGTTATTTTTTCCACTGATTAAAATGGGGCATTATAAATTAATTTATTGCATTTTACTCAATAGTGAACTACTACATAAATTTTTGGTTTCCTTCATAAAGGGAATCTAGAGGAAAGTAAGCCCTTCATTCAGATATTCTAATACCCCACCAATGGCTCACTTTGTGACCTGAGACAAAGGGCATACATAGCTTGTTATACTTATCTTCTATGAGAAAGTTAGTTGTGTTGATGGATTTGGAGTCAGAAGATTTACATCACAGAATTTCAGAGTTGTAAAGTATTCAGTGGTTATCTGGTCCATTTTAAAGGAATTTCCTTCTATATAACATGCCTGACATGGTTAATTGGGCCTTTACTTAGGTATCTTTGAGGTGGCAGAATCCACTGTCTCTGAAGGCAGACCATTCTGCTTCTCGGTAGCTCTTGGGAAGTTTTTCTTTTCTTCTAACATTAAGTCTAAATTTGATGGATTTTTTTGGAACTTCTATCCAGTTCCTTCTCTGATACATCTTAGTTACATAATCCTGGGCAAGTCTCTTATACTAGAAGAGCCTCAGTTTCCTCATCTGAAAAATGGTGATAACACTGGCAAAAGTTTATCATGAAGAAAAGCAATTTATAAATACGTAAAGTGCTGCATAGAGGTGAGTTATTCTTTCTACTGAAAATATCTGTATCCAGGAAACCTGTTATCTTCTAGATTTAACTAAAATTTCCTAAAATTATTTCATTCTTTAAGCCAGTTTCTGCTGGAATTTCAACCAAACTTTTTTGGATAGCTGAATCAGAATTAAAATACCAACTACTTGAATCCTCTATATCTAAAATGAAAGTTATAACACTTTCTGGTTGAAAATCTTGAAAAAAATGAACTCAATTTTTTCTCTCCCAAAGATGTATTGCTTTAGAAACAAAATTTCAATGAATATAAATTTGAAAAGTGATGTGTTACATAAATTGTTCATTCAAAAACAAACAAACAAAAAGATTTAATTGACCAAAGTATTCAAGTTCAATGATGTTTTAATGGCTTCTGTTATACCAAATTTCTCACTTTTATAATCCAAATGATAAAAACTGATTGAACATGCAGTTGAGGATGTCAAAGTATTACATAGGTGTATCAGAGAACTTTCAGCAAGAAAATCACGAAAAAAATGATGCACTGCCCAAGAACATGCTGTGATAAGAGCCTCAATCCAGGTCATGGAATTTTACTTTGTTGCAATGGACTTGGCAGGAATATATTTCAGCTTATAGGCATGCAAGACAAGAGACATTGAAAAAAAATATCATATATGTATGATTTTTTTTAGGTAACCTGTGCAAAAGTTGTCACATTTGTTCTGCCTGGTTTAAAACACCAGAACTGCTTCCTTGATTTATCCACCTTGCTTTTTACCCCTGTGAGAAGTAAGAATGTAAGGTAATGAAGGTTACACATGTAGCCATACTAGCTTCAGCTTCTAGAATCAAGTTAGCTATTTCAGCATTACTGAAAAGTAAAGAAAATACTGTATCTGGGTGTTATGATTATTTATGCACTTGAAATAAATGATAATGCTGCTTATTACATACTTGAAAACTTGGAAAGTCTTTTGAAACCCACTCAATATAATGAAACACTCAACAAAAGATTAAAAGTCAATTAACAAAAGAAAAAAAACCAAATAGGCTTAGAAACCATATTAATATCACTTGGCAATACAAGAAGAGAACCTTATTAATGTAGGTATAATGTTCTAAGTGTTTTTTTTTCTAAGTGTTGCTTCTAAAGGAAGATTATAAATTTCAAGGCAGTTAGGTGGTACAGTATATACATAGACTACTGGACCTGGAGTCAGGAAGACCTGAATTCAAATCTAGCCCCAGACAATTACTAGCTCTGTGACCCTGAGCAAGTCACTAGACCTTTCTGTGCCTCAGTTTCCTCGACTGTAAAATGTGGCATTATAATAGAACAGGGCTTCTCTGAAGATAAATGAGGTAATATTTGTAAAACACTTAGCACAGTGCCTGACACTCAGCAGGTGCCATATAAATGCTTATATCCTTCCTCTCCCTTCCTCCCCAATATTCCCTTCTATTTAACCCAATGAGAATGTTTAATTATGGGGGCAGAAAACTTTCCATTTTTGAAATATCTGAATAAACATTTGATTACAATAAAAAAAGTCACAAAATAACTAGGATCAGATGAGTGGAAATCAGTTATCCAAGTCAAAACCTGTAAGGCATCCTTTTTCTTTTAAGAAGTTCCCTCTGTTCCACAGAGATGATTCTCACACCACCACTTGAGCCTACATTGATTACAGAATCAACTGGCCAAACATTAACTAGCTAATAACACTAATGTCAAAATATTTGCCCTAAATTCTAAGAATATTTAAAGAATCAACACAAATATGGAACCAAATAATAAGATTACATATTTACTTTTCAAAGAGAATATATTAAAATGAAATATATTTCCATGGTAAGCATAATGAAATACACACAAAACAAATGTGCCTTGTATAAAATTTCTCCCTTCTTCTTTACCCCATCCAAATCAATTATCGAGCACTAGACTGAGGGCCTCTGAAGTCACCTTATCCACTTTTGTACAGTAATACTTGAGAGGAAGTTTTTGAAGCCATTATTTGCCCCTCTGAAATATCAACTGGCTGATCCTACTTCTGTTTTTCTGCCCTTAAGATATTTGGATAATTATCAGTCCTCACCACCTCTAAGCTTCTGCATGTCTGCGGTTGCAGTGGATAGAATGCTGGGGCTGGAGTCAGGAAGACTCCTCTTCCAAAATTCAAATCTGACCTCAGGCATTTACTAGTTGTGTGACCCTGGGCAAGTCATCTAACCCTGTTTGCCTCAGTGTCCTCATCTGTAAAATGAGGTGGAGAAGGAAATGGCAAACTCTCTAGTATCTTTGCCAAGAAAACCCCAAATGGAGTCATGAAGAGTAAGACATGATTGAAACAAGTGAACAGCAAGGATAAAAAATAGCCTTACTTTCTTCAAGCAATCCCTATATGACACAATTGTAATTTCCATGGTTATTCTGATAATCTTCATTTGGCCATGTTTCCTTCTAGTAAAATGGAACTTTTTCACTGTTATATCACTGGTGCCTAGTAGAGTCTCTTGAGCATGAGAAGGGCTTAACAAATGTTTGCTAAATTGAATTTAGTTCTCAGGGCACACAAGCAAGAAGGAAGATGGCAATGATGGTTACTTTGGGACAATAAATAACTTAATGGAATATATCAAGGATATGGTATTTGTTTCTGAAAGGAGGTACTATCAATAAATGTTATATTCATCATAATTATCAATGAAAGAAACTTTTTTCCCCATTGATTTTTTTGTTAAAACTTAAACCAGGTTCATATTTTCCTAAATACCTGCTAATGCCATGCAAAATCTTTAAATTATGGGTATCTCTATTTTTTTAAACCTTTTTCATATACATTAGCTGTAAATAATCTACCAGAGTAGCAATCCTTTGGATCAGAAGAGTAGAAAAGCTGATTAGGAGGGAAATAACTGATACATACTAATGGTTCATGAGCTCTTAAGAAAACCAAAATTGTTACAAATAGTAGAGCTTGAAGACAAATCTGAAAGACAAAATATGGGTGCTATTGGAGAATCACTGCAGTTTTAAGAATTCATGCAGACTGAGCAAAGTCTCTGGAGACATTAAACGTAAAGTTCACAAAGGAGAAAATATGACATAATACTTTTAACATAAAACACAAAACAATAGACCTCAGGGATCTATAGACCATGGAGTTGGGAAGTGATGGTTCAGATGTTCTACCACTAAGTGACTAATCATTATACTTAAAAGTCGATTTGTTTTCAGTGATTTAGCAAGTTGGGGGAATGTCTGGTGGTATCCAATAGATGCCTAGCATATGTTCATATAAATTTAACATGAATCACTGAATTATGTGAAATAAGTGAAAATATTTATGATGTTAAATATCCTTGTTTAGTCAGTAAAAAAAGTATTTATTAAGTGGCTGCTATATTCAAGGAATGCTGTTAAGCACTATTTAGAGATGAGACATAAGTTATTCATGTCTCATAGAAAAGGAACCATATTCTAAGAACAACATTTCCACAAAGTTAAATACGGCAGCATATTTATGGGTAAAAAGTAAAAGCTTAGTGATAGAAGATAAAGAATTATTATCTGGATTTTTCAAATGTTTGGAAATGAAAATATACCAGACTCACTAAATTAGGCAACAATAGTACTTCTATAAATATGTGTATATATGTACATTATACATATATAGTACTAGGCTATATTAATAGAAATCTGAAATGCAAAAACTAGTAACTTACTCTATTCAGAGATAAATTTTTGCTACAGGTTTCCAAAATTTAAAAAAGGAACAAGAATTTCTATTCTTAAAAGCAGGAATACAATTATTATCTATATTAAACAGGATTAGGAACTTACCTGCCCAAATACAGGGGTCAAGATCAGAATATTTAGTAATGTGCAATCCAGTGCTATGATGTTATTACTTTCTTCCAGATAATGATAAATAGAATATTATAGACAACAATGAAAATAAGCTGGGCAAATATTATTTTTCAAACCAAAACAAAACAAAACTTTGGAATATTTTTAGAATTTTTCAGAGAAAAATTAGGAATTGTGTCCTTTTCATGAACTTAAATTACATGTGGATTTTGGCATGCAATTACATCCATTTTGGCTTACTATAGTAGTTACAGTCAAAGAAATTGAAATGATGCTAAACTAATTCTTTTTTTTGCTGGAAAAGATTTGCATAGATTAGTAGAGTTACTTTCTAATCCATCACTAACTCTAGCCAGTTCACTTTTCAAGGAATAAATAGACCAAAAATGAATCACCTTCCCACCCTGAAAAGATCCTTTCACCCTAACTTTTAAAATAAGTTCAGTGGAATAAACCCAAACTTCTCCTTTATTTTTCAAATTCAGTATGATGAGTCATTTAAAATTTACCATGCTCATGCTTAAAGGATAAAAGTTAACACTGTGGGTTAAATTCTAAAATTCTAAATTACAGACCCAGCCACGCTGCCTTCCTCAAATAAACTCCAGTGGTTCCCTGTTGCCTCCAATAAAATACAACATCTTGTTTGGTTTTCAAAGTCCTTTATAACCTCATGTCTCTCCACTCCACATTTCTAGTCTTCTTACACTTTAGTCCCCACCCTATACTCTTCAGTCCAGTCACAATGGCCTCCAGGGTATTTCTTGAACAAGATGCTCTAACTCTTGACTCCAGCCATTGTCTCCATCTGTCTTCTGTGCCATGAATACTCTCCCTCCTCACCTCTGCCTCCTGGATTCCCTGGCTTTCTTTAAATCCCAACCAAAATCTCATCCTCTACAGGATACCTGTCCTAACCACTCTTAATTTCAGTGCCTTTCCTTTGTTAATTATTTCCTGTTTTTCTGTATATAGCTTGTTTGTATATATTTGTTTGCTTGTTGTAAGTCTCCTCCTTGATGGAGGAGACTTCTCTTTTTTATAGCCCTGGCACTTAACACAGTGCCTGGCATATAGTAGGTATTCAATAAATGGTTATGGATTGATTGCCTAGAAAAGTAGCTGAAAAAATAATCAGATTAGAAAACTCAGAGTGAAGACCTTAATATTATTTTAAGAAATGATCGTATTAAAAATAAAGGTTCTGATTTTGATGTTATAGCATTGTATACTTCTTTAAAAGTATAACTCAAGTGTGACATTTTTAGCACACCATTTACTATATCATGTTTTATATTCTATGTTTTAGAAGAAATCATAACTTTGAATATATTAAATTTAGAGAAAATAAGTGTTTAAATGATTAGTCATCATCATGACAATAATTATAGGTAACATTTATATACTATCTCATTTGATTTTTGAGAAAACCCTATTAGAAGGCAGGTGGCTTTTTGATAGTGCACTGAGCCTGGAGTCAAGAAGACCTGAGTTCAAATCTGGCCTCACATATTTACTAGTTGTATGACTCTGGTTGTCATTTAACCAGTGCCTGCCTCAGTTTCCTTGACTGTAAAATGGAATAATAGCACCTACATATCACATTCTTTTGAGGATAAAAATGAAAATATTTCTAAAGTGCTTTGCAACCTCCAAAGAACTAAAATGCAAGCTTTTGTAATTATTTGTATTCTTAAATATAATCCCAAGAATAAGGTTAAAATGCTTTTAGTAAAACAGTTTGATGTGCCTTTTAAATAAGGGAGAAAGTAATCTATTATTGGGTGAATGGTAAGGGTATATGTCTTTATTTCAGAAATAAATGAGAATTTTGTACATTATGTGAAAGGCTTCTACATTTCTAAGAACTCTAGGTCCTCCTAATGACATAGCAAATCACAATAAGTGAAAAGTTGGATTTTCTCTGTTCGTTTATTTTAACATGTCATGACTACTGTGCTGTGCCAATAATATTCAGACTTAGGCCTAGAGATGGGCACTTGGAGATCTAACAGAGGTTCTATCACTATGTTCTGGATAGGTATAACAGTGGCTATATTTTAATGGTTAAACCACAGATGACAGCACATGCTTTCTAGTTCCAGGAGACATAAATTGTGTCTACATTAGGTCAATAGCCTTCCATCAAGCACAGACACTGGCGTCTGCAGAATGAAACCGGATTGATTTAGAAAGGCAGTATAGCTGAACATTCTGCTGGAACTTCACTTCAGTAATATTGGAAGAAGGTTGCTAGCCAAAAGAGCATTAGTGCAGAATGAAGAATCCAGTTACAGTACATAGAAGTATATTTCACTGTCTTCTCTATGTAGATCTCTTCAGCTAAACCAGTAATCAACAAGGAAACCTGCCTGGTTGAGAACTGTCAACAGATCAGAGCTGAACTTATTCCACAAAGCAAGGTAGGCAAATTGCTACATCTTCCAGTTCTGGCAGAGTTTCTGGGTCAACCAGGCTAGTGTTACTCCTCCCCTCTCTCAAAAACATAATAACTAGTGTTTATTTAGTACTTTGAGTTCTATTAAATCTTTTTCGTCCTCACAACAACTTTAAGAGACAGATAGTATTATTATCCCCAATTTACAGATGAGGAAACTGAGTCTCAAAAAGATTAAATGGCTTACCCAAGGTCAGTATGTGAGGTCGAATTTGAACTTAGGTCTTCCTGATCACAGGTCCAATGCTTGATCTGTTATACCACATAACTGCTTATTTATATACCCTTGGTGCTTAAAAATGAAAATTACAATTCTGACCAAAGAAAACTTCCAGTCCAATGGATCTTAAGAAGAACCAGTTATGGCCCCTTCAACAAAAGCAACAACAACAGCAACAACAACAAACAAACAAACAATCACATATACAGCAAAAACATTTTCCCCTTTCTTTAAAAATCATCTCAGCAGAGTTTTGGATTGCCTTACTAGTAAGGCTTCCTCGAGAGGCATGTGACTACTCCTATTTAAACAAAACAAAACAAAACAAAACAATCAAAAAAAGAACTTACAAGCAGTGAGTTTAGTGATATCTAAAAATTCACCACATATTCAGCTCTTGACATTTGTTTCACTCGAGAAGCAACACAGGGTAGTTAATACAATCCAGCCACAGAATCAATCGTGTGTCAAGAAGGCACATTTTAATAACTGCTCTAGGGAGGAAATACGTATTTCCATAAAACTGCATTTTTAATCCTTGCAGGAAAAAACATTCATTATTATTGAATACATGATCATATCCTGGTGTTTTTTCTGCATATAGTTACCAAACTGAAAAATCAAACAAGGACCCTCTTGATTCCCTTCTTTCCATTTCAATTCTATGTTCTTTTTGAATGGAAGAGTTCTAACACGGTAGCAAAAGATCTCTCAGAAATGAGAACTAATAGGACACATGATTTAATGGAAAGTATGCTGAACTTGGAGTCCAGAGAGATGTAAGTCCAGATACTGACATGTATTAGCTTAAGTGACAATCCATATAATTTAATCTGAACCTCAGTCTCTTAATTTATATGTAATTAGCATATAATATATAAAGGCTGAATAATTATAAAGCAGAGGTGGAGAATCTGTAATCTCAGGCCATATGTGACTCTCTAGGTCCATAAGTGCAACTCATGTGGCCTTGAGGCTGCAGAGTTTCCATCCCTGCCAAAAAGCCATATAAATAATGGCTATTACTATTATTTTGACATTTTAAATTCCATGAACTATACTCTTGCTTAAATCTGTCATAACTGCCAATGAAATTAAATCAACATACTATGTGGAAAAGAGTTTTACCTTAAGTTCTCCCCTTCCTAGAATTCCTTCTTGTCTCCCTTTTACTGATTCAATTCCCACCCATCCTTCAAGGCTTATCTCAAGTTTCAGTTCTTTCATAAAACCTTCCCAGAGGGCATCATTTAGCTCCTTCTCCTCTGAACTCTCACAGCATTTGTCCATCATGATTCAACATTTCATTATAAATAATTTTCAATTTTTTTTTCACGTGTCAGTCTTTTATCCCTAAGTAGACTATAAACTCACGAAGCCATTTCTTACCTTGTGTGAATCCTACAGAGTACTTATTAAATTCTACCTGATGATTATTTGAAAAGTCTCCTATCACATGACTTAAGGCAACCGAAATAATTTTCTTAAATAGAACTTGAAAAAAAAAATAAATTTTTTTCTACAAAGACAAGTTTAAGGATATTTTCTGTGCTAATCAACTGGATTTGTTATAGAATTTATGAGATATGAAATTTATTTTCTCATATTAATAAGTGAAATTACGAGCAGATTTGTTAAGAAATTACTAAGGGAAGACAAAGTTGGTAATATGACAAAAACTTTATAAATGACTATCCAATCTTACTATCTCATAACATCAAAAACATGCATGAAATAATCTTACCTCCTTGCTGCCCTCAATTTCTGAATCGCTGCTAAATTCTTCAGTATTTACATTTTCAAAATCAGACTCTCCCAGGGCAATTGGTACTGTGACTGTGAGGCTAGGATTGTGAATGATAGATTGATAGTCACTCTCATCCATCATGTATCTTTCCATGCTACTGCCAAAACCACTTGTCCCATCTCTATCTGGGTGAAAGTGTTGATCTTTGCTCATTTCAGCAAGTGTACGGTTGGGTACACAATTGTCCTTTTTAATATTTTGATCATCCACTCTTCTGATCTCATTTGAAATCTTTGGCTTCTTAATGAATGCTTTTTGAATGAATTCTCGCACATGTTTTTTCACATAATCAATTCCTTTTTTGATCCTCACTACTGCCAGCTGAAGATTGTTTGTATCGGTATCCTCTTCGATTGCTGTAAGATTATCTGAACTAAATGAACTCAGTAACAAAGCTAGAAAAAGGTTCAGTACCTATGAATAGGGAAAGAAAAAGTGCAAGGGTACCTTTTATTTTCTGAAGGGACATCAGTATGCACACACTATATACATGCAAATATATGTGTACAAGTATGTGTACATACATATATGCACATACATGTGTGTATTTTTAAAGCCAATTCTCTTTTTAAATCTGCAGATAAATAGACATGCCACACACACACACACACAAACACACACACACACACACAAACCCAAACTTTTCCTTATTTACATATGATATAAACATCAGTTCTCACTATCTATGGGAGGTCTTAGGTCAGTCTCTTGACGTACTATCCCCTGTGTCCAACAAGAGATGGAATTGTTCACACCTATGGTGTTACTATGTCACTATTAAGAGCATCTTTGGGTGATGCATGTAGAAGGAGGCCAGGTATCCTTGTTCCCAAAAGCCCATTTTAAAAAATTGTGAAAAGTAGGTGAGAAGAAGGAAAATCTTACAGAATGATTCCTGTTACACATATAATTATTTGGAACCTCCGTGCATTGTTTGTTTTTCTCTCTTTCGGCAATGAGAATGGATTATTTATTTGAAAATGCATGGTGATTTTTTTTTCGAGGAGAAATGTTAATGAGCAATGAGAAAGATGGACTACCATTTCCGTTTTGTGACATGGTAGTATGTACTTCTAAAAAACTAACAGAAATTGGAAAAGGGAAATAATATTAATCTAGAGGTTTCCTTTTCTCTGCAATATTTTTCCCCATGACAGTTCCTTTTGGTTAGCATCTTGATTTTAGCCTTTCAATGATGGAGATAACAACACCTTACCTGTCTGAATGCAGAGGATTAGACTGGATGACTTAATGAAATCTAAGATTGAGCTAATACAATTCTGTGCCAAGCTTTGTATAAAGAAAATTTTGCAGATCAATCCACATCTAATAAAGATAATAATCTAGGACAGAAAATTGACCTGTAGATTAAACTGAATGTGGAATGCTTTCTCTCCCTTACTTTGTCTGAAGGGATAATGCTTTGAAAATAATCAAACAGAAAATGCATTTGTTATTAACATTTAAGTATGACTGAGGCATGTAAAAATAAGTGGCACACAGATCTAATCCTCAAAATATCTTACCAATTATTTCTAAGGAGGATGATCAACTTAATTCCCACTGGGGCTCAATAATAATAACAAGGTATTTGTTAATGACAAAATCCTAACACCAGTAAATGCTTTATACATCAAAAAGCCCTGTCTACCTGCAAGTGCTCTCCTTGCAATACCAGTATAATGACCATAATGGCTTTGCCATGTTTAGTGTCTCAGGGAGAGGTAGGGAATAGGTTATATCAAACTAGGTACTTTCAACACTAAAATTCCATGTGGCTCAACTGGGCAACCTGATCATCTGATGAGGGGGCTGAAGACACGCTGAGACAATGAGTTGACTCCATGTGGTGCCATCATGGTAGGACAGAAATTTATGGTAGAGGGGAATCTAGTCCCAGTTCTTCTTGGGAACTAGCTTGAAATGTCTTAATAGGGAGCAAAAGAGAAGGGAGAGGAAGGGTCTGAAGAAGCAATATGCAAGCATAAATGTCTGCAAAAAGAGAGATGATGCAGCCTAACTAAGGTTTCCAAAGAAGTACTGATAAGCTTGAGAGCAGCTAGGTGTTATAGTAGGTAGGATGTTATGCCTGGAGTCAAATCTGATCTCAGACACCTACTAGCTGTGTAATGCTAAGCAAGTCACTTAATCCTCTTTGTCCCAGTTTCCACACCTGTAAAATGAACTGGAGAAAAAAATGGCAAACCATTCCAATATCTTTGCCAAGAAAACCCCAAATGGGCTCACAGAGAGTTGGACATGACTGTGCAACTGATAAGACTAAAGAATATCCTTTGCCTTTAACAGCCATTTTCATTTTTGACAGCAATGAGATAATTTCACCAGAAAAGTGAAATCTATAGGCATTATTCATATGATTCAACTATTTTTCACTAAAGTGGTAGTTTTGCCTTAGAATGCTATAGTGGGAAAACTAATGGAACTTTGAGTCAAAGGAGTCATACACAGGTTGCATTGAATCTCAGCCCTGACACATAATAGTTATGAATTTTGAGAAATTCCCTTAATGTGAGTCCTAGCTTCCTCTCGAAAGAAATTATTTCTCTCCTGTATTAATAACTAATTTTTTAATCAAGACCAAGGTTTTTCCCCCCTTTCTACTTCCTCATTCAGAAATCAACCAGTGTGTGAAATCTTGCTCAAAGACTTAACCAGGCTAAGATCTAATCAAGCAGTAAAATAAATTCTAAGTTTAGTCTAATGGGAAAATTCCTGCTCAATGTGTTTACCCAGACAGGTCTAGGAAAATGTATATTCTCCCTTTTGTCAGACAGGTGATGTGGAAATTGTTAGGTGTCTTTGACCAAGACTTGGGTGAAGTCATATACCCTAAGACCCTCACTGTAATACAGTCCATCTCCCATTATAATATCCATTCTCTCATTTATTATTAACCAATCAGAGTCAATCACCACCGTCAAAAACACCTGCTCTTCCAAGGGCATTTAAACTGTAAATCCACCACCATGAGGGCTTTTTGGCATTGGAAAGTACTACTGACCTCTTTTTAAATAATAAACATGCTAGCCTTTTTAGCAAAATTATTAAATTACCCGGAAAGTATATCTCTCAAAAATTTTAAATGTCACATCCATCAGAAACATGAGAATGCTACTTACATTATGTAGGTAACAGAATATCTGTAGTAAAAATGCTTTGTAAACTCTACTGTTGTATAAATATGAGTTATTACTATTACAAAAAAGAGCAATTAACATACATATAGTCAACCAGCTAAAAGACTATAGAATACTAAGAACTCAACATCATAAAAAAATAACAGCAGACCATGGAATTTTATGTGAGTTTTTTGAATGACTGTTTGAAGTTTTCTGATTACTTACCACAAGGTTTCCAATCACCATGACCATCATAAAAACAATGAGGCACATAGATTGACCTGCAACTTCCATACAGTCCCACATGGTCTCTATCCATTCTCCACACAGCACCCGGAACACAATGAGGAAGGAGTGAAAAAAGTCATTCATGTGCCAGCGTGGCAGTGTACAATCATCGGAGATCTTGCAGACACATTCTTTGTAGCTCTTGCCAAAGAGCTGCATGCCAACCACAGCAAAAATGAAGACAATGATGGCCAACACCAGGGTCAGGTTTCCCAGAGCCCCTACTGAGTTGCCAATAATTTTTATCAGCATGTTTAATGTTGGCCAAGATTTTGCTAACTTGAAAACTCGCAGCTAAAAAACAAGCAAACAAAGCACCATCAACATTAATTGAAATGATGATTTTCCTTTTCAAAGTTCTCAGTATCAGTCAGTACAAGTTCAAAAATCAAAGTCAGCACATGTATAACCTATATCAAATTGCTTGCCTTCTCAATGGGAAGCAGGGAAGAGAGGGTGGGAGAGAATTTGGAACTCAAAATTAGAAAAAATGCTAATATTAAAATTGTTTTCATATAATTAAAAATAAAATAAGAAAATCAAAATCAACTTTAGCTTGTCATCAGCACGACTCACTGAAAATGTATCTGATTTTGTAATTTCTCACTGATTCTCAGTATCCATATTGTAACAGTCTAATTTCCACAAGATAGAAATCTAGTGCATTTAGGAGTTTAGAATTTTATTTAAGTAATAATATCAGCATTGTTCATCTATACTCCTTTCCAAAAAGTTTTTTACAATATAACAGCAATATGGCATAGAGGATATAATGACAGATTTGAAGTCAGAGAGATTTGGGTTCAGGTAATATCTGTGAAACTAACTCTTATGAACAAGGGCAAGTAAGTCATTTAACCTGTCTGAAGTCTCAGAAAACTCTAGTAAGACTATGTAAGTTTGTTCATATGACATTCAATATTAAAGGGAGTTTATACACTGATGAAATCATAGGTCTTTGAGAAGTTGATATACTGATATAACATTTAATTTGGGGCAAAGATCAATAGGTTTTTTCTAAATAATTGTATAAATAATAAAATAATAGTTTTTATGGTATGTAGCAGCTATTTTAGGAAGCATTTTTAGCTTCCCAACTGCTCCTAATACATACAATAATAAAGTCAAGCTATAAATACTTTTTATTATCCATTCAGGATATATTCAACTTCTAACACTTACTAGATGCAGTGCTTGCTACACAGATCCCACTTAGTAAATGCTTGATGGATGCTGAGTAGTATAACTTACCCCTTACCTTATCTTAAAAAAAGTATTATGCGACTCATTTCTATCCCAGGCACAAATATCAAAGTGGAGGCTCTAAGTTTCTCTAAAACCTTAAGATTAACTTTGTATTTTCACTTTGAAATATGTTATTCCTTAATTTCCTTCACTCTCCCCATATCTTGTAAGGTCATATTCTTAGTTTAGCTTAAAAAGCAAACATTTTATTATGTGAAACGAAGTTCAAAGGCTGAGCAAATGCTACTTTAATTGTTTCTTTCTCAAATGTAGAATACAAACATAGGTCTGGTTTGTACTTACCAATCTGAATGAACGAAGGACAGACAATCCTTCCACATTGGACAGGAAAAGCTCCACTAAACTAAGGGTCACAATAACACTATCAAAAATGTTCCAGCCTACTTGGAAATACTCATATGGATCCAGGGCAATGAGCTTTAAAACCATTTCTGCAGTGAAAATCCCAGTGAAGACCTAAAGGCAAACAAATATGTTATTCTAGAACTACCAGAGTTCATACATTCTTATGTTAATAAAAAGCAGGATGTATCTCTTGAGTAGACTTCACACAGAGTGGCCATGAAAGCGCTCACAGCACTCCTCACTGCCCACATCACGTTAAGATCATACTTTGAGGAAAACAAAAACAAAAAACTTTATACTGCAGATGGTCAAATCTTCTGTGATGTCTAACAAAATATACACAATGTTGTTGTGAATTAGGCAGTCTGTCTGTAAGATGACACAAAGATCATAGCTCTTGAGCTGGAAGGTTTCTCAAAGGCCGCCCAGTCTGACATTTCCATTTAAACTGATGTGAAAATGGAGGCCCAGGGACTTAAAGTCACTTACCCAAGATCACACAGGTGATAAATACCAGAAGCAAGAATTGAATTTAGTGTATTACACTGCCTCCCTCTGAGTGAGAATCACAACCTTTGACACAATCTTATCTTCCAATGAGAGTACCTCTAGTGTTCCAAAGACCATTTCTGTGACAAATTGCTTATTAACAGATCAATGTGTAGAAAGGAGAAAAAAAAATTAAGTAAGGCTACCAAATTCTGACAAAGAAGCACATTGCAAGACATCATTAATTCATGATTTTTGCCAGAATTTGGTAAAAAAAAAACTTAGGGTTCAAGTCTTTCATCCAACTCATGAATTCTGTGACCATGGACAAATCACTTAAACTGAGGTTGAGAAAAAAAATTAAGACACTTTTCTCATGAACTTCATGATTGTCATTTAGTAAGTTTATGCTTGCAACAAATCTCTTTTTTTTATCACAGCCCCAGTATTGAGTTTTAGGGATGTTTAAGTACTCAGAAAGGATGCACCTGAAGTCAGCTAGCCTGGAAAGTGCCCTTCCCCAGGGTCAGAATGTCTATGCGTAGTACCTAGGGAGCAAGGTCTGTGAGAATATAAATGGAATTCTTCCTTTCAATTTCTCATCAGGAATCTGTAAGACCTGAGAACCAAGCTCTGTAGGTGTCACTATTTCTCCTCTCAAACACTCACTTTGACCTCTGGATCTCATTAATGGCTAAATCTTTTCTGTTAGTCAGTTTTTACCTACTCAGCATTACCTCTACATTTATTATTATTCTCTAATCAATTAATCTCTAATCTCTACAATGTCACTATATATATATATATATAGTAACATGTATATATGTTATATATATTATATATTATATAATTATTATAAATATTTATTAAATTTATAAAATTTATATTTTATATTTATAAAATTTATTTATAAAAATTATTATAAATAGTATATTATATATATTAACAGTTATATGTACTATATAACTGTTACTATAATAATAAAAGATAGGTTCATTCCTCAAATCTCTTCCCATATGAACTTCACTCTTCCTGGAATGTGCTCTAGTCCTTTCAGCCAGAGCTAGAGCTAGAGAACTAATGTGATCCTTCTTGAAATGGGTCTACTAAATTTTCAATGGGGGCATTTATATCTTGGAAATCAACAAACACTATAGGACATGGTTTATTACTTTGTTGATCATTTAGACTTAAGAAATTGATGGAGAAATTTAATAATACAGATAGAATTTAAACATGTATACATTTCCCCCCAGAGAAACAGTTACTAAACAATTATCAGAATAACTATCACTGCAGCACCTTCCAAAGTACTCACTGGAACCCTTACTCTACACTAAAGAAATTTGATTTTAATCTCAAACTTTCCCTGAAATACTATTATTTTCCTGAATGAACTGAAGTGTGACTTCTCCAAGAAGACAACCTAGAGAATGCTATTACAAGCCTTTCTTCCGTCCTTCAACCCATGAGAACAGGAGGAGAGGTGGGCATACACTCTTCTACTCTGCTGCCATCAGATAGGAATATAGTTTTCTCACTTAAAATTGCACAATCCAATAATACTACCTTCTACTAATTATTACTGTCACATATCATTCAGGATCTTCTAGAATATCTTTCCATACTGACTTCAGCATCTCTATCAGCCTTCTTTGCCTTTTGATCCCATTCCCTACAATAATCTTCAACAATCTTTAATATTAATGTTGATTAGCTTTCTAATGGAGAAGTAATCTAGAGGGGTAGCTTTGCAGTCAAGAAGACCTAGATTTAAATCCTGCCTCTGAAATACATTAGTTATATGACCACAAGCAATCCAATTGCTTTGCCAGCGTCCTTGGGCCAGTCTCTACGACCATGTATCAGAAATACATTGCAATTCAACATTGTTGGAGGAGACTTCCACACTGAGAGATGTGTACAATGATGAAAGACTTTGACCTTATATTTTCCCAATAATAATCTTCATCTCCATCCCCTTTGGTCACACATAAACATGGGTATATTTTAGACTTCACTATCTGTTGGGAGTCTACCATTTCCAAGATCCTTAACCATTAAATTCTACTGTTTGACCACAGCCTCTCGGCTTTCTACTCATCCCATGAGTCTGCTCTTTAACATTACCAGGCCCGTCAGTCTCTCTATTCCTCCCTGGATTCCTACTTCACTTGCTTCCCTAAGTATTCATGACCCTCTTCAATTCAGTTATAATCACTTGCCCTTTTGGACTTCTGCCAATTCCACCTTGCTAATCCTTCATCGTAAGTATCCCCCAGAATCTGACTTCTTATTTCCACTCAGGCCTCAAACATTCTTGGAGAAAGTAATACTGTGCTGTTATGTGCCTTATAAATATATGCTATATAATTTCAATTGAATCCTCACTCTTGTTTTGTAGTCACTTTCTTCAATATTTTATTCCCAGTCACATTCCCTAGAGACTGTTCTAAATCTTATCATCTCTCAAGTTCTCAATTCCAACTTCTTATACACAACCACAGCAGATGATCTTGCCTTATAAATTTATGAGAAAATTAGGTTGATATAAATTCCTTCGACACATCTCCTTGCGTATCTCAAAATTTTGTGTCTTTGCCCCTATTTTCCCTTTCTGTATCAGAGGAGAATGTGTTCTTCTCACTACCAAGAAAATCTTTTCTGCCTTTGGTTTCCATTTTATTCTCCTTCACGATCATTTTATTCTATCCTTCAACATCTCTCTCCTATGCATCTGCATAATCTTTCTCTCTCCTGACTTCTTCCATCTTTATAGTATAAAACCATGTTCAGGTCTCCCCTATTCTCAAGACGAACTAAATAACACAAAAGGTCTCTAGCCAGCTCCAATGCACTTCTTAACTGCCCACTTACTTCTCAACACCTTACAAGATGTGTTTTGTTCTTAAAAACATAACTGAAACCACTCTTTTAGAGGTCAACGTTGATGTCTTAAAAGCCAAATTCAACTACTCTCTTAGTCTTCACCCTCATTTGTCTATTTGTAGCATTTTGTCCACATTGAACATCTCCTCTTTCTAAATAGTGCTTTTCTTTTGCTTCTGAAATACTCTTCTGGCTTATTTCTCCCACTCCCTGAACGTGCCTTTTGAATCTTCCCCCCTTTCCCCCTTCATCCTTTTCTTCTTCCATCCCTTCAAAACTCCCCATAGTTTTGCCCAGTCCTCTCTTATTTCTATCATTCTTTCCTTCAATTATTTTGCCTGCTCCTTCTTCCAGTTTTGTCCCCTTCCAATGTATCTAACATATAGCTCCCAGATTAAACTTCCATATTCACAGACTTAATATTGTCCTTATTCTATTAAAAACATTCCAATGATTTCCATCCTATTGCCTGTTGAATAAAACTCAGGCTACTTAGTCTGATATTCTAGGCTTTCCACAATTTGACTTTGCATTCTTGTTTCACCTTATTCTTTCCCTGTTCCATATTATCCTCAGAGTGATCCACCAACCACCTCAGAATGTTCCTCAAGCTTGTACTGCCAAAGATATGATCTGGAACTGAACAGAGTCTAGATTTAGTCTGAATGCACCAAAATACTATGGAAGTGCCATTTCACATTACATGCTGCAATTCTATTCATTCATTAAAATGCTCAGGAATACAATTTTTAATTCTTTTTTAAAAAGAACAAAATTTGATGGTGTTGTCTTCAATATTCAGAGATAAATCTTTACAATGTCAGTTCAAAATTTTGTTCATAAGTGATCAAACATTCTCAATCAAAAGACTAGACTCCAAATCTCTCTGTCAATGTTCTTTTCCTTGTTAAAGAGTCGTTTATTGGAAAAAGTGGGCTGAGAAGGGATCACTAGATTCACCAGAGAGCAACAATACCACACAAGTTAGGAGTGATGGGAGAGGTCAGCACAAAGCTCTGGGATCTTAGCCTCATCCTGGACTGTGAGGGATGGCCTGCAGTGTTAGGGCATACCCAGATGGAAGGCTTTGACTTAGTAGGCATGGTTAGAGACAAAGAGAGACTCGCTGACTGGAGCTCCTGATTTTCCACTTGGAGTACACTTGCCTTGAGCAGCTTGGCTATTAGCTGTGGCCTACCTAATATATTCCTCTTTGGAAGCCTGGACATTAAAAGGTTTGGTGCAAGGGCCAAGTATTGATGACCTTGAGGGTGATGGAGGCATCCTCTTCACTCTGACCTCCAGAGAGGAAGGTGATACCAGTGACTGCAGGAGCTACAGTCCAGCAAAGGGCAGTTACAGTTACCATTGCAATCTCCTCATGTGAATAATTCTGGGTACAGGCATGGCCAGTGACCATGTTAGGTGTCAGCAAGGTCCCTTCCAGATAGACAAGGTGATCCCTCAGGGATTTGTAGACAGCAGCCAGGACGGTCTCAGTGACATTCTGACAAGTCTTCAGATTGTGTTATCTATCAGGCAAGATCTCTGCTCTATAATGAGGACAATGCCATTTTGCTGGCAAATGCTGCCATATTGGGCCAGCATGTTGGAATTTTCCATGATGGCAAGTGGGGAATTTGTATTATCCCCAATCTTCAGTACACAAAACCACTTTGCAAAGTCAGCTCCATCCCTCTTATACTGGGCACAGCACTCGCTCAGCCCATGCAGACCTTGGGTGGTAGTCTCTCCATTGGTCCCTGCCAGGGGCACTACACCTCTGTCCACCTTGATGCCCACAATGCCACCCTTTGCCTTTATGACTTTGGGGAAGGGATGACCATCATCGGCTTTCTGGTAGAGTGTCTTATGGAAAAGGATAACACTTCCAGTACAGGAGTTCACGCAATCATCTGCTGTCAGAAGTAACTGCCTAGAGAGGTGACAATTTTCCTCTGTGTTCTCAGTTCCAATGCACTGCACGTGCTTTGCAATGCAACAGGTGGACTCATCTGCTGCCAAGATTCCCTTTCTCGGAGCAACAATTCAGTGAGTTCTTTCTTTTGCTCTGTGTCAATGCTGGGTACAGGCAAAGCATGTTTTCTTTGGCTGTGTTTCTGGCAGAAAGCAAACTGCTTATGGTCAAGAACCCAGCTTCTTTCAGAATCTGAATGTTGCTTATTGAACTCAGGAGGGGCCTCTCTCTGTCAGTGTTTATGGTTTGGAATAAAGTCCAATACTTCTACTCCACAAATTTAAATAATTACTAATGGATGCAAAAACCATCAGAAGAACATACAGGACTGATTATGAGTGATGGATACATTAAGCAAAGTATTTGTAATATTTATACAGTAGATCTATCTGAATTATAAAAGTGAAATGATAAGGGTGATAATCAGAGTGAAAAACTGTAGTTAAGTGACTTAGGGATATTGGGAAAAACTTACCAGGTTTCCCACATAAAGTACATTTTTGAATCCTTCAGTCATTGGATGATGTTCCATGGCCATGAATAGAGTATTTAAAACTATACAAATAGTAATGGCAAGATCAATAAATGGATCCATCACGATTAAATGGACAATTTTTTTGAACTTCAACCAATGTGGCGAACAATTCCAGATGAGAAAAGTATTAGCAAATTTATACCACCAAGGTGGGCATTTCTGTCTGGATTCTTCAAGTTCTGGAGAGAAAAAAATGTGATCAATAAAATCAGCTATTTTATTATTTTGCACCTTCCTTATTCTATATTTTGAAAGATATTTGAAACCAGGTTCTCATTTAGAATTTGCAGACCAAATAATGCCATGCCGATTAAACTATAGTATCATGCCACAAAGGCCCATATTTCATATTCTTTCCCTAGTTGATTGTAAATGTGTAAATAAGGCAAACCAAAAACAGAAAAAAAAATACAGGTGCATCTACTTCAGGAAAATAACAATACAAGGTAATAGATACGAAAATTAAGAATTCTTTCAGTGGGAAACACTCACTCAAATACATAGGAAGACAGAGAATAGAATAAATAAAAGACAGATTTTTATTTTTATATCCAGCCTAGGTCCTGGGTTAGAATCACATATGAATCATAGAATCAAAGGGTTAGAAAGAATCCTCAGAAGTTCCTTGGTTCTGATTTGAACACTACTATCTTACTTTAATTTATAGATAAAAAGAGATGATTTTTCTTTTTGGTGTTCCCTTTTAGTGTTCAAAAACTAAATTGTCATGGGATTTTTCCTTTTATTATAGTTTTCCCCAATACTTTATGCTACTGTTACAGCTGGTTTTGATTTATTTTAAAAACAGAGAAAAATGCTTGATAACTTTGAAGGTAAATATTATCACATACCTTCCATTGTGTTTGTTATTATGCTGGCTATGCTCAGTGCTCTTTGTCTGACAGTGGGATCATCCAACATATCCATAGAAATGTGGTAAGAACTAGAACGTCTTTTATTTGGGTCTATTTTAGTTGTACCACCCTGCAAAGAAATCTGAAGAATTAGCATTTCGTCTCTAACTTATTACTAACTCTAAAATAAATGATAGGTCCTACTAATCTAGTTTAATCTAATTTGCCTCTCAACATCCCCCTCTGCCTGTCTCCAGTGGTTTTAAATAATTTTGTTTGGAAAGATTATAGACTATTTGCAAAAGATAAATAGCTAAAAGGTGCATGTTTATTTTTGTTCATTGGTTTGTTTTACAAAGAGATGGGGGACAGGGAGAGTGAAGTCTTAGGGGGACCCTGGTGATTTTTAAGTATTTTCTCTCATTGTATTAACAGAATCAATGAGGCCCTCTAACAAAGGCTATTGTGAGATATTTTTGATCTGTCTCTTGGAAGGGTTGTTTGAACAGTAATTTAGCTAAGCTTGAATCTTGGTATCCATCCTTGGTATCCATCCATAAGAAAGCAGTCTTATAAAGATATCCAATGCACTATAATTATATGCATCACATATGAAGAGAGTGAAATGAGCTTATTCAGGCTGAGTAATCCAAGCAATTGATCAATCGGAGGAATTTCAGGCTGTGGTTCTACAAATTCAGCTACAGACTTATAGTGAGGAAAGGTATCAGAAGCCTTTCTACATAACCCTTCAGTTAAACTTTCTAAAATTATAGAATTTAGTGGTAAAAACATTTCAAATAATCTCCTTGTGTTCATGCAAATTTTCTTCTATCCAGATTGTGATTCAAGCAGAAAGGTTATGTTCTTTTCTCATGCACTTTCAGAGCTAAGCAGCCTACTATGCCAGACTTTTCTTATTCATTGTATTCTTCATAGGAACCACAGAATATTTTCCTCTTTGTTCCCTATATTTTTACTTCTACAAAAATTTTATAGGACTTATTTTTTTCATAAAACAAAGATTTACAAAGAAAAGATTTGCAATTCACTTATACCAAAAAAGATAATTTCATATCATTGTAAGTGAGACCAATTTTACATTGTAGAGGTTGTGCCCATCCTAATAAGCCAAAAATAAAACAAAATACAACAAACCAAAAAAGTCTGACATTGGATATTTTAAATAATGGGATAAAGGTAATACAAATCGTATCATGCAAGCATGCAGGAAATACTCTACCTAAAATATGCTCATAAACTCATGGTGTTATTTTTAAGGTCAAATGAATCAATGCTTAGTTGATTCATTTTATTAATATTGTTAAGGTTTAAATCCAACCATAAGGAAAGTAAAATATTATTTTGAGCATGGCATATTAACATTTTCTTTTAAATTGATAAAAATGTATAACAAGCCACTTGAACACATGCGTATTGGAATCTGGTAACCCATATAGTGATAAATAAAGTCATTAGATATATTTGTGCTTCCTTGCATTTATTTTATACTCTTGCTGGGAATATAAAACCACCACTAACATGCAGCATAAACACAAGTAAGAAGTAAACAATGTTTTGCTTTCTCGGTCAAAGTTGCTTCTGATATTTAACGATGTGCTATGCAGCTCTCAGAACTATAGAGCTCTATAGTTAAATATTTCACTCTTGGGTTTTCTCAATTAGAAAACCCAAGATGAAAATGCTTGTATTTTATTTTTAGGGGGAGCAATACATCATATCATGCACTGGAACATTTCTAGGAAAGGAAATTGCTTCCTGGAAGGAGAGATGATTCCTGGAATGCAATCAAATTTTATTTATACATGGTAGAAACCAAACATGAAATAAAGACATTGGGAAGCTAGGAAACAATTTTAATTCTCTTTTCAAAGTTGTTGCATTAGCAATAGATGTTCTTCAGAAGTAATAAGTTCACGTTTTGATAGCACTATAAGGTTTGTAAAGTGCTTTCCTTCCCGAAAAATTTGTGAGGTCATGGAAACATAATTGTCCCCACTTAACAAATGTAGAAAGAGATTTGGCAAGTTAATTGATTTGCTCATAGTCAAACAGTTAGTGTCAGAGCTAGGACTGAACCTAGATCTTCTAACAAAATTCAATGAACCTCCTCCATGTGCTTAGAATACATTTCCATACTATCATGAAGTAGCACAATTATAAATTTTAAATATTAAAAGAGGTAATATGGCATAATTGTCAACCTTGAGGTCAAGATGACATGGGTTTGAGTTCCACCTCTGACATATACTACCTGTGTGATTGTGGACAAATCACTTAACTTTTCAATGCTCCCATGCAACTCTAAGATTATACCTAAAAAATAGCTGATCTGTATCAGTAAAGGGAGTTTCTGTACTGGAAGTTCCCTGTACTGATGAAACCACAAGTCCAACTCTCTACCCTCCCTCATCATTAAATTGCTAGTTAGACATCTGATAAGTATTTTGTTTTATCTTGTATTTATATGATTCTATTTTGCAAGTATGCTGAATAGTCTACTTAAGAACTATGGGGCTTAGTGAAAGACTGACAGCTAGTGGCTTTTTAAAGTAAAGTCATTGCAAGATCCTGGGATTGTGCAGAGCGATGATCTCAAGAAGGCCCAATTAGCAGAGTAATCAGTTGATGCAACAGTAATTGGCCTGGCATGCCTGGAATATTCAAAACTTTCTTACACTGTCATCAGAAGTTGCCTTATCTATTATCACCTCTGGCAAAAGCTGTCCATTAGGCAGCATGAGGGCTGTAGGACCATCAACCAGGGACACCACACCATTGCAATCCACGGCACTGTGCATCTTGCCATTCACTGGAAGCATCCGAGGAGACCTACTGGCTTGGCTGATGTTACTACTCCGCCGTTCTCTGTGCCTGCGTGGCACAAAAAGAGAACCTCTTCTGCTTTCATTATCTCCAAAAATACTGTGCTCATCATCGGCAAAGTCAGTCTCGGATCCAATATCTTTTCCTCGACCCCTGAAGCTAAAAAGACTTGTTCTACTGCTGCGTCTTGCAGAAAGCAAGGAGCCACGGATGCTAAGGGGGGACTGAAAGACATGTAAATATCAACAAATATTTCTGAAGGTTTTAAAATTATACATATGCACATATGCATATATACATATACACCCATACTTTTTATCACTAAAATTGTGAATACAAAGGACACATCCTTTTTCAATAAAGTAGGAAAAAATAAAAGTCCAAAATCAAATATTTTTAGCTAGCACTAGGAAATAACTCTTGTAGAGTTCACAGTATCATAAATTTATAGCAGGAAGAAAGTTCAGATCATTTGGTCCAGTATCTACCTTTTGCAGATGACACATTGTTTAAATTACTTACTCTTAAATTAATTACTTAAATTATTTACTGCCATACACATTTAAGTGGCAGATTCCAGATTTAAACTCAAATTCTCTGCCTTCAAATATTAGGTTCCTCTTAATATTACATGGTCTCAGAGCTTAAAAACAGTTTTTGTAACCTTAGCTCCATGAAGGTTTTTCTGATCAGCCTAGTTCAAAGCAGTCTTTCCTAATGTACTAGATACATATTGTCCATACCACTAATTTCGCAATTCTGTATTGCCTTATTACAGTTCCTTTCTAGACCCTTTCTACAGACCCTTTCTATTAGACTTCTCTCAAGTTCACGTGTTTTTCTGCTACTCAGTTTGGATTGTGTGCTCCTTGAGGGTTATGAGAGAGAGAGAGAGAGAGAGAGACAGACAGACAGACAGACAGAGACAGATAGAGACAGACAGAGACAGAGACAGACAGAGACAGAGAGAAAAAGAAGAAGAAGAAGGAGAAGAAGAAAGAAGAGGAGGAGGAGGAAGAGGAAGAGGAGGAGGAGGAGGAGGAGGAGGAGGAAGAAATGGAAGAGAAAAGAGAGGAGAGAAAGAAAAGAGACAGAAAGAGAAAGAGAGAGAAGGGAGGGGATACCACTATTCTTCTAGTCATTCAAGTTGGAAATCTCAGTTATCTTTGACTTTTACCTTTCTCTGACCTTCCACAGCCAATCAACTGTCCAATTATTTCAATTCTTCTTCCACAATTTTTTTCATATGCATTTTCTTCTTTCTAGAGAATCACACTGTCATCATCCTAGTTCAGGTACATGTCATTTCTCACCTACACTACAACAGTAGTTTTCTACCTTGCATTTATTTTTGCCTCCAGTCTCTTCCTTAATAGATCCTTTGTATGATACTTCCCCAATTCATTTTCCTAATGAACAGATCTATGTCATTCCCTTCCTCCAAAAAACTACCAGTGCCTCCCTATTAAATATAGAATAACAAATAAACTCATTAATCTGGCATGTAAAGCTCTCCGCGGTCTTATTCCAACTTGTCTTTACACCTAATTCTCATTATTCTTCTTCACATATTCTATATTCCTATCACACCAGATGAGTAGCTCTTCCCTGACCTGGACATGACAGTCTAGCATCTGTACAGGACATCCCCTGTGCCTAACATCCACTGCATCCTTGTCTCTACCTGTTTATATTCTTCAAGGCTCAGCTCAGAACACATACCACCCTTGATTAACACTTTTTTATGATACCAAGTACAATTATTCTGTTCCTTCTCCATTTTTTCCAGAAGATATTGCTTAAATTTTCAATTTATTCCCAGATATTTATCCAGGATACACCATACATATGACATATCAAGAATGGTAGAATGTAATATCTACTGATCAATGAATGAATGAATGTTTAAGGAGGTGGTACCTGATTGGGAGAAGACATCCTCTTTTCTCGAGATCGTCTATGTCCTTCAACACCAAGATGGAAACTTCTCCTCCTGATACTTTCATCTGATTCGGATTTAGATAATTTTTCATTGTCTCTCTTTTCCTCCCCGTTGGACTGTTTCTTCTGATTCTTTTTCTTCCTCCGGTTACGCCTTTCTTTAGCACTCTTTGAGCTCAATTTGGATGTTTCCGAAGAACTTTCTGAAAGGCCCATAACTTTGCCTCCACCAATACTTGTATACTCATCTGCTGCTGCTATTATTGCCTGTGAAGTCAAGAGGAAATTAAATAAACACAAGTAAAACCAAGAAATTTCAAAAAATCAGTAATAATAATAATAATAATAACAACTAGCTTTTATATAGCACTTTAAGGGTTACGAACTACTATATAAAGGTTATTTTATCCTAATAACAACTCTGAGACATAGGCATTATTATTATGCCCATTTTTATAGATGAGGAAACTGAGAGAGACCACAATTAAGTGACTCCCATAGGGTCACACAGCTAGTATGTTTCAGAGGTGGGATTTGGACTCAGGTCTTCATGATTCCTGGTCTGTCAACTATGCCATTTATCTGCCTGACATTTTAATGGCACTTTAACATAAATTAAACATAATATCTCATTTGATCCTCACCCTCCTCCCCTAATACACTTATGAGGTAGATACTATAGGTGTTATCTTCCCATTTTACAAAAGGAAACTGAGACTTTAGAGGAATGAAGTGATTTTCCCAGTGTCCTTTGGTTCATGAATATCAAAGGCAGAATGAGAACCCAAGGTCTTATTTCATGTTTAATGATCTTTATGCTAGACACACGCCAGCTCCATATAATAAGGATTTGATTCTCTCTAACAGAATCATAGACACAGATGTTTAGGAAGAAAGAGGCCATCTGCTCTTATAATTTCATTTTATAAAAGAGACAACTAAAGCCAGGGAGGCTAAATAACTTGCCCAAGGTCACACAGGTAATAAGTGCCAGAGGCAATATTTGAACCCATGTCCTCTCAATCCACAGCCATTAATCTTTCCACCATACTATTTTCTTCCTAAGGTCTGCAAGTCTTGATGGATTTTTTAAAAGATTTTCCCATGATTTAGGGGATGGTCTCCAAAAGTTTCAAGTGGACCAAAGACTCATCACCCCACAGCTAACAAGATGATTATCCTCACTTCCCAATTTAGCTAGATTGGTCCTCAAACAACAGATGTATGTCTGCCACTAGATTCATACCTCAGTATCGTTCAAGAGGTGTGGGGTTTACTAGACTCTGGGCTTTATTAGTTGGAATCCACTGTTCTTTGGGTGCCAAATTGAGGTACCAGAATAGGATTTTAGTGGGAATTTAACTATGATATGGGCTACAATCACATTTTTTTTGTTATATAAATGATATGCTGCAGTCTGTTTCCTACAGAACGAACTAATATTATAATACAACTGAGTGCTTAATAGTTTATTATTTGTATAACTGTATTGAATCGCATTTGTAGAATAGATAAAATTTTTGCTAGTCAAAACTGATATATTCATTAAAACAAGTTCAATTTCAATAATATTTCTAGTACACACAAGAAGTCATAGGTATTAAGAAAAATAAAATAATATAGAATATAAAATCTGGAATTAACTGATAATAGAAATTCATGACTGCAGATCAAGGTATCTGTAGTCCTTAGAACTTTTAATTAACAACAGCTATGAGGCTACAGAAAAGTTCTACATCTAGTGTTTGGGAAGTTTAAGTCCTAATGACTAGAAGGCAAGAAGTACCCTGACAATCAGTCAATCAATCAACTAGCCAATGAACATTTATTAAGTAGTCTATAACAAATAACAATATCAACTAATTATGACATATAATTAAAAATAATAAAACTAATAAGTATAAGTACCCACTGAGTGCTAGGTTCTGTGTTATGAACTTGGTATATAAAGAAAGGTAAAAATAGTATCTGCCATTAAGAACCTTACAACCAATTTGCCAACAGATATGGATGAACAAGCTAGATACAAGACACATTAGAAACAACAGAGAAAAGGCCCTAGAATTAACAGGGATTGAGAAAGGCTTCCTTTTAGCTGGGGCTGCAAAAAGCCAGGGAAGGTAGAAGTGAAGAGTGAGAACACTCCATGAATGGGGGTACAGTAAGTGAACATGTCTGGAGTCAGGAGATAAAGTTTCATGTTACAGGCATGACAAAGAAGCCAATGTCACTGGTAGTAGAGTAGGAGGGGATGGTGTCAGTGAAGGAGAAGGCTTATAATTAGCAAAAAGACTGGGGGAGGAGCAGATGATGAAGGACTTTGAACATCAAACAGAAGATTTTATGTTTCACCCTGGAGATAACAGGGAGTCAGTGGATTTTAGTGAATAGGGGAGAGGAGGGACACGGTCAGATCTAGAATCTAGGATGACCACTTTGACAATTCAATGGAGAATGGACTATAGTGATGTAGACTCTAATGAGAATAGCTGGAAACTGGGGAGAGGCAATTCTTTCTCTGAAATATCCTGTTTTCTTCAAATTGTGCTTCAAGCACAGTGTGAATTATAATTCAGTTTAGGGGAAGGAAGCCATTAGATAAATCTTGTTTGGGGGTCAGGGAACAGGAGTTCAGGAAGTAACTTTTAAGATGCCTATTTCTAGGAAGTTTTTAAAGTTAGATTTATGCTACCTCGGGGCCGCTAGGTGGCGCAGTGAATAGAGCACCGGTCCTGGAGTCAGGAGGACCTGAGTTCAAATGTGACCTCAGACACTTAACACAAAAACTAGCCAAGTGACCTTGAGCAAGTCACTTAACCCCAACTGCCCTCCAAAAAGCAAAAAAAAAAAAAAAGATTTATGCTACCTCTGCCTCCTCTTGTTCTTTTTTAAGCCGCTCTAACATCTGTTGAAATTCCAACTCTTTTTGCCGAGCTTCTTCCATGGTTGCCTGGTTCTGTTCTTCGTAGGCCATGGCGACTACAGCCAAGATCAAGTTTATCAGATAAAATGAGCCCAAGAAAATCACCACGACAAAAAATATCATGTAAGTCTTTCCAGCAGCACGTAGGGTCTGGAGGAGGAGAAAGAAAAAAAAAACCATAGTTCTATTTGGGTTCAATTTATAATTCATTTATAATTAAGCTTTACACACCTACCATGTAGAAATGCAAATACAAAAATAAAGCAGGATCTGTCCTCAAGGAGATTATACTCTACTAGGTATAGAACTAATAAAGCAAAGTTTTGTTAGCAAAATCATTTTTATCCATAAGAGGAAGAAAATGTATATACACACAAGCAGTTTAATATGTCAATATGTTATAATTTCATGTTAGGTGCTTTTTAGGAATAAAGTAAATATTTCAATGAAACCTACTAGTAGTAAAACAAAAATGTATATAGCACAAACATCTGTCCACCTCTCATATAAATTCTGTATTTAAGCATAATTCTAGATCTCTAGGTTCATTAGGTTACAGAAAGGTAGTCAAAATCAGGTATCAATGGGATGGCTAAGTGGTGCAGTGAATGGAGCATTGGTCCTGGAGTCAGGAGGACCCGAGTTCAAATCCAGACTCAGACACTTAACACGTATTAGCTGTGTGACCTTGGATAGATCACTTAACCCCAACTGCCCTCCAAAAAGCAAAAAAAAAAAATCTGATATCAAAGTCACAGCAGACTCTCCAAACTACCCTGCTGTGTGAGTGAGGAAGGAAACAGATTAAAATATACTTAGTAACCATTTTATAGGCAGGTAGGTAGCTCAGTGGATAGAGTGCTGGACCTGGAGTCTGAAAGACTTATCTTCTCAAGTTCAAATCCATCCTCAGACATTTACTTTTATGTCATTCACAAAATACAGTGTTTGCTTCCCTAGGCTCTTACCTGTTGGTAAAGATTTTCCCAGAAGTCTTGAGTCATTAATCGAAATAAGGCCAAGAAGGCCCAACTGAAAGTGTCAAAGCTTGTGTAGCCATAATCTGGATTGGTACAGGCTTTCACGCACATATATCCTTCTGGACACTGGCTACATGTAAAAAGAGGTATTAAATTTTAAACTGTCTTCAGAATATGTTCAGGGCCTTTGTAATGAACACTTCAGAATTAGGATACAAATGCAAAATCTCTTTCCAAAGCTTGAAATCTGCTAACAGCTACATAGGATTTAAATTTACCCAAAGCAGAACCCTAAGGCTCAGAGTAAATTAGATATGAAAGTGATATATGCTTCATAGAGATGTTCAAGTAATCAATTTCCCTCATGAAGTTTCTTGTCAAGTCTTTAAACTTTCTTAAAGTTTAGGTCAGCAGTCTCCAGCATAATCTGGGAAAAGATTCAACTATAGGCCTAGTATCAGACTTAATATATTGAAGTCCATTAAATTTTTATGAACCTGCCCTTGACTACCAAATGTCTAAGTGCTGAGGCAGCCAATAGCAAGGCAATTCAACAAATTGATTATGTGCCTTCTATGTGTAGAACACTGTACAATATATATAAGAAGATGGAAAAAGCATAAAACCATGATCTCTAGTTGTAAATGTCATGAAACCAAAGCCACACTTTCCACTTGTTCAGATCCACTTGTTTAGAAACATAGCTTTGTGGCAGTCAGGCCAACAGAAACAATCTTTAAATCATGGCAGGGAGTGGGAAGAATAATTATAATTATGCTAGACACCATCCCATTTCTTTTCAGGAGTGTCTGAAACTACATCACTACCTCTGACCACAGGATTCTGCTCTGCTTTCTCAGCCCTCTAAGTAAGGGGCAGAAAAAAACCCATAATAATAAATTAAGGGAGATAATTTATATCTTATTTCAAGCATTGCCTAGACGTATAATTTTCAAGCATGTGATTTTATTATTTTTTATGATTTTTATGCATTAGAACCTTAGATGAATGAACGAAATTGGGACCTGGTCATTGGTTCTGGTTCCCAGATTGATTCTCATTGCATGTCCATTTGTAGCTTGTGGAGCAAAAGTTCAATGTCACTTACCCTGCGTCAGTGCCATTACCACAAAGAAGAGCATCCTTTTGTCCATCCAAATGATAGAAATACCCTGTTTAGGAAGAATATTTAAAAGTACCTTAACTAATAAGTATGCAGAGTTAATATACCATGAAAGTACAGAGATGGAAGATGCAAGGAGACATGAAATTGGCAAAGTTTTATTTCCTAAGGTTGCGATTTCATTTTCTTTTTCCTTTTTCCTCTTTGCTGATATTCCTCAGTCTCTTTCCTCAGGTCTGTGTGTATGGATATGTGTACATTTACACAGACATTAAACATACATACACACATGCCCACTTCATTTGACTCTATACATGTCCATATGTGCATATACAGGTGAACAGTCTCTATACACACATACATGCACATAGTTCCCTATGTCAATGAGTTTATAGCTCCAGTCTCTGTGTCTGCAAGTTCTCCCCTACCATGCATGTATGTGTATGTACCTAACTGCACGTGTGTGCATGTTTATATATATATATATATATATATAGATAGATAGATAGATATGTATGTATAGATAGATAGATAGATAGAGATATATACACATGTATGGTTATGCATGAAATATGTTATATACAATATAATATTAGCATATACATATGTATATCTATATTGTATTCACATATATAATTCATTTGAGATTAAAGAGGCATGAGAGAGAATGAGGTTGAACTTTTGAAGGTAAGGAAATCCCTTCTACTAAAACAGGTTATATTGGTTATATAAACTTTGACTTCTTTTCAGCAATAATAATCTTAGAGACTTTCTCAGGCTCAACGTGTGTCAAATGCATGACTTACACCCAGGTCGTATCTGGCCTTAAGGTCACCTCTATTCTATACTGCCTCATTTATAGATGCAGAAATAGTTATGCCTATAGACAAAGATACATAAACTATTTTTTGGAAAGGATACGATCATTTCATTCACAGAGCTAAAGAATTTTAGTTCCTTAAGCAATGAGGGGTCGTTGAAAATTTTCTAGCAAGAGAAATGATATGAGCTTTACTATAGATGGGTAATAAAGCTTACTCTTATTTCTTCCAAATATATTTAACTAGGTCCAAGTCTCCTGTTTAGCTTAATCTAAAAGGAATGAAACTGCAAATGTGGCATACTAGGCATTTGCAAACCGGGTAGTTAGGAGGCAAGGTGCAAATTCACACTGCATATTGCCATTGGGCTATAACCAATGGCCATATTTTACATAATTATAATTTCAAGGAGTGTGAATTTAAGTTGCAATTCAGGATTAACTGGACCATAAATATTCTAGGATGAGAAAATATAATTGCTGATCACTAGCAGAAAAATATATCACCGAAATAATGCTCCTTGATTAAATGCAAAAATGATGAGCCAAAGAAATAAGAGTAATTAAGATTGGTCAGAACATTTCATAATAATTCCTAAACAATATAGTCATTAAGATATCATTTATCATTGGTACTATGAGAGTTTTAATGAATTTTTAAAAATTTAACTGGAAGATTTCTTTTCAATGAAAAAAAGGAAGAGTTGGATACTGCAAAGTGATCTATTAATAGACAAAAAAAATCAGTCTCTTTGAAAGTGTATCAAATCTTTCTGGCCTTGATATTTAAGGCATAAAATCAATGAGGATTTGGTACATCTCTTTGATCCTCTGGGAAAGTGAAAGACCATGACTTGAATATTTATATAAATATAAATTTATTTTAAATGTACTTTAATACTCTGTGGGTCCATAAAATTAACCATTATATTTATGGAAATGCAAGTGACAATGGATTATGCAATATAAATTCAAAATTAATTTAGTGGAAGCCAAAGATAGGCTGCAAATTCTATACAAATATGCCTGCACAAAAATCCGTCAAATCTAAAGTATCAATGAAATAAATGAGTGGGGAATGATTAAAACTGAGCAAATCTAGATTACTAGAGAAACAAGATTCCTAAGAAAGAAACATTTTGTTGTATTTTGAAAAAATCACTGTCAAAATCATTCATCTATGATGCCCTATTTTCTAGTTTGGATTCAGTAAGACGATTGCAATTAAAAATCAACCATTTAAACATTATTATTTAAAAAGTCAAGAATCAACATGGGAAAAATTAATGGATGGAAAATTAAGAGAGAAATGCAGACATATAGAAAAAAATTTCTCAGAGGAAATAACAGAATCAGAAAGATAGAGGGAAAAGTAACTGTCTTACATATTAAGTTTCTAATATAGGAAAACAATCAAAGATCAATTGAAGATACAACGAAAGTGTCAATGGATTATATTAAGTAATGTTTCTCAAGTAAAAACAAAAAGTTTATCTCAAACAACAGTATTGTACCAATAATGTTGCCTTTCAAGTCAAGAATAAACACACTCATATGTAATATATATGCAATATAATAAATGAGTGTTATGTATATACGTATATGTTCATTTTCACAATGTCTTTTGTCCTCCATGTATTATCTGCCAATTATGTATGTTCCCTTTCATTTCTAGAGATCATAGATATAGTGGAAATATGAAAATGGTATTGTCAGGCTTTAAGATATTGAAGTATTCATGGGGCGGCTAGGTGGCACAGTGAATAGAGCACCGGCCCTGGAGTCAGGAGTACCTGAGTTCAAATCCGGCCTTAGACACTTAACACGAAAAACTAGCCGTGTGACCTTGGGCAAGTCGCTTAACCCCAACCTGCCCTCCAAAAAAAACAAACAACAAAAAAAGATATTTAAGTATTCTTACCAGTTCATTATGATAAAGGGTTATATGGATTCACTGTGATATGGTTAAAGGGCACTAGAGTAAGAGTGCAACTTCTCTGGTTACTCTCAGCACTAAATCAATGCTTCTACAATCCATGATCAAGGCTCAGTAACTTAATCTGTGACATTCAGCATATCACTTTAACCTCTTTATGCCTCAGTTCTTCATCTGTAAGATTAATTACCTTCTTGATATAAATCTATACCTATATATATATATAATCAAGGATATTATGATATTGGTAACTAGAACACAGGGCAGTCAGGTGAATAGACTGATAGATGGTAGAATGGATAAAGATCTTAACCTGGAGTTAAGAAATGCATCTTCCTGAGTTCAAATCTGACCTCAGATGCTTACTATTTGTGTGATCTTGGACAAGTCACTTAGCCCTGTTTACTTCAATGTCCTCAGATAGCTGGAGAAGGAAATGGCAAGTCACTTTAGTATTTCTGCCAAGAATACTCCAAATGGGATCACAGAGAATCAGATATGACTGAAAATGACAGGAAACAACTAGGACACAGGATGAAGTCCACATTCTGTAAATTTTTTCCTCTTTTCAAAAGCTAACCAGTCCATACTAGAAACATAGTTGGGATTGACATTAGCATCATGCTCTAACCAGATAGGTTTTTTTGTTTTCTTAAACATTTTCAATGAATATGAACTTTATAAATTTAGTTATTTTGTTGATGGTGTTTTTCCTTCTTGTTTACTTGTTTTGTTTTGTTTATGTCGCCACTCAAACTACTAGGTGATACGTAAAGCATGATTGCTATTACAAGTAAACTGATCACTGGTAATAGGTGAATACATTTTGGGCATGTTGGGTATCTGAGAAAAAGAACAAAAAAATAAAAGAAAAAAATGACAAAATCTGACAAGTTTTTAAATGGAGTAACATCCTGAGGGGTGATATACTGAATGCTGTTCAAAGAAGATGGACCTCTTTTCTAACAATGCTTGACTTTTAAAGATCAGGAATTCAAATCTGTCTTCTTTTGGGGGAGTACAGAATTTATCTGAATGAAATATCTTTAAGTGACAGGTTCTCAAATCAAAAAATATCTTGAATATTAAGGAAGTGAATCAAGGAATTATTCATTTTAGCAGTTTTAAATGAGAGCTTCAAGGACAAATTAGAGACCACCTAATTCCAGCCCTCTCATTTTACAGATGAGGAAATGAGGTCTACAGAGGTTAAGTAGCTTGTTTAAAGTCACATAGTGAATAAGAGTTCTTACTCCTTATTCTGTTCCTTTTTATTCCCCTCATGCTCCCCACAGCCCAAGTTGGAGTCAGTTTTTCTTTTTATTATTCTCTGATCTATCTTACCTTTCTTAAACCTCCCTCCATCTCTCTACCTCCATATATTTATTGTATTCAGTGTATTTCTTCATTATGCTCTGTCTAAATGTGTCTGTCTGTTCAATCCTTTTTTTGGTTTCAAATGAAAATAAGGTTCATGGTATGCTTTTTCTCCATAACCCTTCCTTCATAGTTGAATATTCCTTATGTTGTGTCTCTATCATGTGAGACAGTGAGTTCTCTCCTTTTCTCCTCATTTCCTCCTTAGGAAAATCCCTTATAGCTTTCTGCTTTCTAAGGAATCAAAATATAAATAAATGATAGATAGATGATAGATAGATAAGACAGACAGACAGATAGATAGATAGATAGATAGATAGATAGATAGATAGATAGATAGATAGATGATAATTAAATCCACCTCTGGCCTTCTACCACTATTTAACTTTCTCTACAGATAAGATTTTGAGAAGACTTATTTCTTCTCCACTATTAGCATATAAATTTTTTTCCCCAAATAATTCCTTCCATTTGATCAAATATATATAACTTTTTATGTTTCTCTTGACTCCCTAATTTTCATTCAAAAGTATGTACTCAATTATGGTGTACTCATCTGGAATGCTTAGAAATCTTCTAGTTCATTAAATGTCTATATATCCCCTATAGCAGTGGTTCTTAACTTGTGGGTTGTGACCCCTTTGGGGTTGAACGATCCTTTCACAAGGGTCACAGGAGTCATCTAAGAGCATAAGAAAACACATATTTCCAATGGAAATATGGAACTGAGACACAGCTCCTCTATCTGTCTCCAAGTGGGTCCGCCCTCATGTAGATACGTGCATATATGAGTATTAAAGAATCCCAGCATTAGGAAGGTTCATAACCACTGCTCTATATATTATATTCAGTTTTGTCTGAGAGACCATTCTTGGTTGTGGGCCTATGTCTTTTGCCTTTGGGGATATCATATTCTCCAAACTCTAATCCTTTATATTGACAACTGCCAAGTCTTGTGTGATCTCAACTATAACTCTTTGGCACTTGGTTGGGGTTCTGGGGGCTTTTCTCTTGTCAGCATTCTGAAATCACCCTTTGTGTGTACAAATTCCATTCTTAAAAGACCAAATCACCTATCTGATGATGCAATTGAAATTATAGGATCATAGCCTTTGAGCTGAAATAGCCTTTCAAGGATGTCTAGTGAAACTGTCTCATTTTATAGAAGACGAAATGACATGGAATCCCAGACACTTGCTCAAGATATTATATCTAATGGGCAAGGGGAGTGTTGGAGAAGGAAAGAAGATAAGGGAAAGAAAAGAGAGAAGGGAAAATATTACACAGTATATACTATGTGCCTGGCACTGTGTTGTTTTTTTTTAAACAAACTATCTTATTTGGTACTCAAAATAATCCTCAGATATGGGGGGAAGAGGGGTTATTGCCACCCCTATTTTATAATTGAGGAAACTGCAGAAATTAGAGGTTAAATGAGTTGCCCAAGGTCACACTACCAGTTAAATGTCTGAAGTCAAATTTGAATTCGGGTCTTTCTGATTTTTGGCTCTGTGCTCTATCTAGTGTGGTACCAGTTGCCTCTCAAATATTATCATAATGAGAAGAAGGAAAAGGAGAGGAAGAAGGGAGAAGGAAGAGAGCAGGAGAAAGAAGGGGAACAAGAGAAGACATCCCAAAGGTAGGATTTGAAACCAAGTTCTCTTCTTTCAAAGCCAATCTACTGCACTACACTACCTTGCAGAGTTCTATCATCAAACATACGAAGGAAGGAAAACACAGATGAGTTGACTGAACTAGTCAATGCATCTGAACAGCTTTGACTGTGCTGGAAACTCATCATTTACATATTTCTCACAAGACAACATGCTTTGAGTCTTATTTCAACAATAGCAACACTTCTTACTTTTATAATCTTCTGTTCCACAAAGAACATTAATGTTTTCTAGTGTTATATTTTCGTCCTCCAGAGGCCATCTCACACATTTATGCCTCAGGTTGCCCATGAACAGCTGTAGTCCAATGAGAGCAAACACGCTGAGGCAAAACAGGGTCAAGATCATGACATCAGAAAGCTTCTTCACTGACTGGATCAGGGCCCCCACGATAGTCTTCAATCCTGAAAACAGAAGTGTTAATGACAGTAAAATCAAGCACCCTACCATAACATTAGACATTCACTCTCCCACAAGTTGTGAGAGACATGCAGTATTTTCTTATCAGTGAAGCCATCTTGTTTACACAAATAGTTCAGAGAGATGAATGTGTAGCTTAATATTTTTGCTTATGTGTTAATTATAAGGGCTTGATTACACACGGGGTAAGACAGTCCCAAATGCTTATCCATGCTTCATCACAAAATGAGGCAAAGAAAAACCATCACCCTGTCAATGCTTTTCAAACAAACTGACTCTCTTTAATTGTACATAAACGATTCAGTAATAAAGGTGGTGACTTGTAACATGTAACGAATAACGTGTACATGCTCAGTTAAGAAGTTGTTTATAGAGAAAAAGCATCTTGATAAAACTATGTCATGCAATATACCTCAGGCTAATATTTTGCCATATTTTTGTTTTCCTAATTCTACTAAGAGCTAAAGTATGAAAACTATTTGAAATTTTCAATCCTGCACGTATATTAAAGGGACAAATTTTGGAAGGAAAGAAAATTTCAAATGGAGATGCAAGCCAGAGGGCTGCATACCTTCTGCAAAACTCATGCAATAATTGATTAAACTCAAAGGCTGATTTTCACTCTAAAGCCAGTGTGTTGAAAGATATTTTCATTAAAAATCTATAGCTATTTGATTTCTGAGTTTAGGTGTTATAAGTAGTGATATCAAAATCAGCATCGGTGTTTAATCTCACTCTCACCTGGAATGACTGAAATTGTTTTCAACGCTCGGAGAACTCTGAATGTTCTCAACGCTGAGACGTTGCCCAGATCCACAAACTCTGTCACATATCTGTATAGGGGAGTTCACACACAAACACAATGACAACACACTCATACACACACACACAAAAAACAACCCACAGGTGGAGATATGAAGGGCCTAATGCTTCACACCAATCACTTCTTACCTGGGATTACAGAAATAGTTTTCAAAGCTCTCAAGACTCTGAAAGTTCGAAGAGCTGAAACATTGCCTAGGTTTACAAATTCTGTTAAAAACCTGTAGAATTAAACCAGAGTTATTCAGAATTTAGACAATTTATGTTACTTACCATGCCTTTTATCAGGACCTTTTTATGTTTTTGAAATTCATTTTTTAAAAACTCAGTAATATTTTACATGCAGCAGAGATGGTGTTTCTTTCATTATTACCAAGGGAATTGATTTTAATAGAAAGAAAATGAACATATAACTATTCATGTATCATGAGCCACATAAAATTTATTTACTAGGGATAATTATAAGCCTCAAAGAGCTAACAGGATGACAACTTAACTTGCTTGAAAAATCTTTTTATCTGTAAAACTATACCATATAAAAACTAGGACATCCTCTTTTACAGCCATTCCTGTGCTGAAAAGAGGTGAAGAAAGTTAATTTTCAGTATTTGAATTCTAGTGCATTTTAAGACAGTAATTATGAGGGTTTGATTAAAATGAGAAAATTCTCAACACAGAACACTCAAAATATGCTACCATTTTTTCATTGGAAATGAAAACAGAAAGTATATTAAAAAAGGAGTGTGTGTATTGATATGTAGACTGTACCAAAATTTTTGCATTAGTGAAATTTAAGCTGTATATATCTATGCAAATGTGTATATGTGTATGTAATATTTAGATAGAGCACATCATTGTATATTTATTAATATACAGAGAATGCTCCAAAGATCTAGTACAAATGTAGCTATTAAAGCTGTATACATATATGCAGCATGCATGTGCACACAAAATGCTTATATGGATAACATGCATATACCCACATATGCACACATATGAAAATGGATAGCGTCTATATACATTGTGGACATATAAGTAGCACATAACGCAATTTTTGTGTATCGTGTATATATACCTATTATATACATGACACATATAGAATATGGAAATGTATTACTATGTGTTAGTATACACATATAACATACCTAACATGTTTGCATAGATGTGCACAAACCTATGTGCGACCATCATTTTACATATGTAGCATTCATGTATACATGCATGCTGCATGTGTATGCATATATGAAAATAAATGTATACATATACACATGCTTTAATAGTTCAAAACTGCACTGAGACTTTTGAAACACCCTGTATATAGATATATGCATACACACATTTCTATTAAATATACTTTATATTTTTATTTCCAAATGAAATAATATATCAAGATATTTTCTTGTAATTTCATTATGTATATGCGCAGGAATGTGCTGGAGCCAGTTCAAAGCAGTTTGCAAGAGTCAATTGTTAATCTTTCAATGTGAGCATTTACATCTCGGAAATTGGCAAATGATGAAAATCAGGGATTGTTTGTTGTTTTGTGAATTGTCTAGAACTCTAGATTTAAGAGAATGATGGAAAGAATGTTAAAACATAAAAGTGTGTTCTGAACAAATTTCTCCTCCTGGAGAGCCATTTGTTAAGCATTTACAAGTCTATATTTGCCTGTGCATATGTTTAATTCTTTTAGTAGGAAGATAAGCCTCCAACATTGTATCCTAATCAATTGATTAACCAATAAGCATGTATTAAGCACTAATTATGTGGCAGACACTGCACTAGAGATTGGGGGTATTGGGTAAAAAAAGAAATACTGGTTGACCTCAAGCTGCTTACATTCTATAGAGGGAGACCTACAATATAAATATAGGGTAATTATTTTGAGGGGGATAACATTAGTAGCTGGGAGAGTTCAAACATATATACATATACACATACATATTTGTACACACATGTATTAAACAATTGCACATATGTGATACATCCTATATACACATACATATACATATACACACATATACAGAGTGAGAATGAGAAAGACAAACACAGAGATTAGGGTTCAAGCTCACCACTGTTGCTACTGATGCTTCTCCTCCCCTGAAATACCTTATATCATTTATTTATGTGCATGAATCCCCTTAGAGAATGTAAACTCCTTGTGCTTACAACTACATAACTGTATACAAACACATTTCCAGTTCCTTATATGTTGAAAATTTTCTTCTGAATTTTTATGTAGTTGTTGTTACCCAAACAATGTGCTTAGTGAATTTTTCAGTACATTGATTTTCCAGTTATGTTTGCTAACTTGCATAATGTATGTAATTAATCTATGCATTATTCTTTTAGATATGAAAAATGGATAATGCATAGTTCCTACTTTACAATCAAGTTCTGATAATTAAATACAAATAACTTGAAGATCTTTGGGTGATATACATGTAATTTCAAAATAAAAATTGACTATACTTACGCAAAACAAATGACAATGAAGTCAAGCCAGTTCCAGGGATCACGGAGGAAAGTAAATGGCCCTATACAGAATCCTCTTGCAAGGATTTTTACCAGTGATTCAAAAGTATATATTCCCGTGAAAGTGTACCTGAGGGCAAGTATCCAAAACAGCATTACAACCCCAAATATCAGAACATCTCTCATCAAAGGAACTGGAAGTAATGTGAATCTATATAAATAAACCACTTCCCTAGAGTAGTAACCTAAAACTCATTACATTCTATGGGATCAATGTAGTGTCTATCTTTTCTGGAATATGCTGTTAGCTTCTGAAAAATCTGTAATTTCACTGATGTGGCTATTCCCATCACCAATAGAGGTTGTAAACTTCTCTATAACTTAGTACATTGTTTTAGAGAATTATAGGAAAAAAAATGTATCACCTTTGACAAAATTGATGATAAGTCTCTCTGAAACTAACCGGGTTGGTACTTGTTTCACAGGACCACAAACTTAAATCCTTAATAGTTCAGTGATATCCATAATAATCCTCATTTCTCAAAGGTGAAAAAAAGTATAACAATTAAATACTATAACAAAAGGAGAGATAAACACCAAGGCACTGACTTCCCTAATGGGATAAATGACAATCTAATTCAGAACAGACTAAAGAATATCCAGCATTTAAAATGTGCATTTTGGGGGGCAAACTTACTCAACATTCTTTGTCCAATCTGGAGGGTTACTCATCGTCATAAATATACAATTAGTCAGGATAGTACACATGATGAGCATGCTGAATAAGGTAGGTCAGAATCAAGGAATGTAGAATAAGCCACCTTAGATACATCACATGCATTCAATGAAGACAATTATCTAAGTAATGAAAATTAAAAACCTTGGATAATATATTTTTTTCTACAAAGATCCTCTTTCCCCCACCTTACACAGTTGTGCATTTACAATGCCAAATATTTTCACAATCTCTAAATGTTGACGGAGACTATATGTCAATGCATATCCAAGAAGATACTGAATTCAATCAAGTTGAAAAGTGAAAATGAATGATTCTTTCAAAGTGGAAAAGCACTATTTGAAGATTGAGAAAGAATTCTATTCATTCAGTATAAGTTTATTTTTATAAGAAACACTCTCAAAAAATCACTGGAAAAGGATATGAATGAACCAAAATCTTAATAGAAATTCTTCTAATCAGGTTGAAAGGTGTTAAAATATACAAGGCAGGGGTGGCACTGAATCGGAAAATTGTTTTCCCTTTATTCAATACTATGAATGTCTGTAGGAGAAAAACAAATATGGTATGAAATTGAAAATTACAATTTTAAATTAATTACATTGCTTTTATTTATTTACAACAATCTGTTTCAATCACTGACAGTCTCTCACAGTATGGGTGGTGTAGATTAAGGAATATTGGATGAATTCCAGCTATCACACCAACAATAATAACAACTGACGTTTTTATAGTTCTTTAAAGTTTGCAAAAGAGTTTGTCTACATTATTTCATTTGATTAGCTAGTTTTGTTACCATGAGCAAGTCCCCTTTCCTCTCTAGATTCCAGTTCCTATACCTATACAATAAAGGGGCTGAACAAGGTAATAATTGAGGGGAACTTCCATCTGTATTCTGATTCCTTTGACTGATAGTGACTGATATTCCCTTATAATTCAAATAAATTATGATGACTTTTGGTTAAAATGATTATATTAAATTTATCATGCAACTTTCTTCTCTGCTAGTATGATATATTCAGATAAACCAACTAGATTTTAACCGTATACTTTTTCTTTGCTTTTTTTTTGGAGGGGGGAAGGCAGAGTGATTGGAGTTAAGTGACTTGCCCAAGATCACACAGCTAATGTTGTGTCTGAAACTGCATTTGAACTCAGGTCCTCCTGACTCCAGGGCCAGTGCCCTATTCACTGTGCCACCTAGCTGCCCCAACAAATACTTATTAATGGGCCAAAAGAGAGAGCTGTACTTTTGAAGGAAAAATATATGCTAAATTATCATGAAAATTAACATTAAGTAAAATCAAGATGCAATGGCATGTTACTATTCTTAGCATGAGTTATGGTAAGAAAATTTTCTTCTTTAAAAAACTAATCAGATATAAGATTCTAAGTATCACTGAAAGCACAATACATTAAATTAATGCTCACTGAAGAAATGACTGCATTACATATACTATTAGAGAATAATTATGTGAAAAGCCAATAAGAACTTTCTATATGGCCAGATTCACAACAAAAATAACTTTTCTTTTTACTGCTATCCCCAAATCAAACATCTATATAGAATTAAAATTTCATAGGCTCATAGAATTTTAGAATTGGAGTAGTTGGATCACCTAGTCCAGACACCTTATTTTTCAGATGAAGAAAATGAGAGATCAAATTTCTTAACCAACTTTATATGGTTAGGTGTTTTAAGAGAAAATTAAATAATACTAATTGGGTAGAAAGTAGTATTAATACACTGATGAAAATAATGTAATGTAATAAAATAATGTACAATATATGTAATACCTGCAATAAAAATATTCATGCTTAACCTCTTCTCTAAGAAAATATATTCCCACCACACAATCCCTGAAGTCATTTAGAATGGTGTAAGGGTACAGATTTTTCATTTTAAAATTGTGATCTTTTGGTTATTTTCTTCCCCTTTCTTCACTAGCCTTCTCTTGTTTCCAATTTGGTGGGAATGAGAAAGAGCAGACTGAGAAAGGTGGTTGGAATAGACTCATATAGTTTCAAATCATGAAGTTACCTGGTCTGATTCTCTCTTGTTAAAAGGGAGTCAGTCTGTTTCCCAGAGAATAGAAAACTTTCCCTAAGTAATCATTCTTACTATTGATCTCACTTCAGGTACTACTTCTGCCTTCAAGTCTTCCCTGATCCTACTTCCAGTTTTTAGCACCCTTTTCCTCATTAAACTGGGGCAGGCAGGTGGTACAGTAGATAGAGTATGGACCTGAAATCAGGAAGAATCATCTTTCTGAGTTCAAATCCAGCCTCAGACACTTAGCAGCTGTGTGACTCTGGGTAAGTCACTGAACCCTGTTTCCTTATCAGTAAAATTAACTGGAGAAGGAAATGGCAAACCACACCAATATCCCTGCCAAGAAAACCCCATATGGCGTCACAGAAAGTTGGACACAACTGAAAAATTACTGAACTCTTCTTCAAATGCCCCAACATGTATATATTTCTATGTGTACTATATCCTCCACTAGAATGTAAGTTTCTTTTGGGCAAGGGATATTTGATTTTAGTCTTTTTATGCCTGGTACCATAACACTGCTTTATATGCAACAATTGCTTAATAAATGTTTACTGGACTGCTGATAAAGCAAAAAAAAAAACAAAAAACCAACAATATGTAAATCCCTATCAGCAGATTACTTTCACTGTAACCAAAACAACATTTCTTCCCTCACACTCCTTTCAATTTATTTCTTGGGTTATGGCAATTGTAAAATGAGAACTAGCTGTTGTAAAAAAAAATAGCTAACCCCAGCTTTAATAGACAAATCATTCAGAATATTTTCCTTACCCCATATTACCACAATCCTCTACAGTCAAATGCAAGTATGTAGTAACCAGCAAGCTTGCTCCACAATTCCATTTCAATAGTGTGAGCTGATCAGACTGGGTACAACAAATTATCATTATTGTTGTTGTTGTTAACAATAATAACAAGTGGCAGAGTAGATAAAGTGCCAGACCTGAAGTCAGGTGAGGTGCTCTCAGACACTTATAAGCCACATGACCCTGGGCAAGTCACTTAACCCTACTTGTCTCAGTTTCCTCACCTGTAAAATGAGATGGAGAAGGAAATGGCAAACTACTCCAGTATCTTTGCTAAGAAAAGCCCCAAATGGGGTGGTGAAAAGTCAGATACAACTGAAACTAACCAACAATTACAACAGAAAACAGTAACATCATTTTCATCATTACATCCTCTTGATAGTTCAGGGTTCTTGATCCAATTTTCTATTTTCCATATCCAGGAACTTCAGTTATGGTGTTACATTATTCTCTTTTTAATATAATAAGTAACTTTCCATATTCAAAAAGGCAAAGAGCTTTACCCTCCTAATGTCTGTATGGACTATGAACCTAATGAAATTGGTTAAGATTTCATTTCAATAATCCTGAATGATTTTATCTCATTATATGAGAGTCATAATGGGAATGTATTCATCTCTCCAATTTAATATATTCTATCAAGATTTAAATCATTACAATTGCTAAAAGGGAACATATTGACATTTCCAGCTTCCCCACTGCTAAAATGCTTTCTAAATTTCAATATTTGTGC
>CM053596.1:174138062-174159526 GCA_028646575.1 Pseudocheirus occidentalis
GAACATATTGACATTTCCAGCTTCCCCACTGCTAAAATGCTTTCTAAATTTCAATATTTGTGCTTTTAAAAATGTCTTCAGGTCTTTCTATGGTGTGTGAACTTTCCTTTCTTAATAATGTGCTAGGTTTATGCTTTCCTTTAAGAGAAATTGTCATCTTACGACCTGTCACTTGCTTTGTTTTTCTTCCCCCCCCCCCAAATATTGTGGTTATGGTATCCTGCCATCAAATATTTATTCTGCATACTGAAACACACATTTCGGACAGACAAATCTAATTCATAGTTTTTTACTGTTTGGCTACCAGAATCTGATACTTACCCTCTTCAAAAATCCCCTAGAAAATTTATTTTTAATCTCTAGGCAAAAAAAAAAATGTATCTCCTCCAGTAGGTTATTTGAGGGGTAACAATCAACATGGTTGCACAACATGTTATTCTAATTTAGATGGAAAACTGAAGACTTGTAAAGAATATAAATTCATTATCTTTAATTAAAATGTAAATGATGCTATATTTTTCATGTTTAATTTTATAACAAAGATTTTCCTTTTTAAATAAACTTTAACATTCATGGATATAGGGAAGTCTGGTATGGAAAATCCACCACTCAGGCTGCCTCTTAACTTTTCTTCAATTTAAATAGTTTTGAAGATTCTAACATCATTTAACAGACAAACTGTAGCAAAACATTAACTAGATTAAATACAAGAGTATAGCTAAACCATTAGATATATGCTTAAATTTAATCTCTAATCATTTTAGAAATTATTGGTATTTATAGTTTTTGTTTAACCTTGCATCTTTTTCTTCCTGCTCTGTTTAAAATGCTTTCCTAAGGTCTAGTCCATGAAATTCTGCATTCATTAACAATAAGGCAAACAAAAAATATCACTCTGCTCTTTGCTCTAGAAAAGGGATGCATGCAGCACAAATTCTATGACATATATTGAAGAATTTCTTTTTTTAAGTAATGGGCTGAATTTTGCAAGCCTCTTTGAAAATATTTTCATGGTACACTCTTAATCCTCCTCCTCATAATAGCTAATTTTTGTCTACTTCCTGCTTTGCTAAGTGCTTTACAAATATCTCATTTAATCCTCACAATAAACCTGTGAGGTAGACTCTTATTAACCACATTTAAAGATTAGGAAACTGAAGCAGACAGAATTTAATTAATCTAAGCATCTTGAGGGCAGGAACTGTTTCTGTTTTCCTGTATCACCAAGTGCTTGACACATATGAAGTAATATAGTATACTTATAAATGATATTATAATATATATACTATGATAACTGCCATTAATATAATAAATGCATATTGATTGATTAGTATGAACAATCAGATTAAAAAAAGAAAAGGCAAGCAATATACCATTTTGGCCAACTCACTATGAATTCATCATAATATCTAGATATTGAGTGTTCTGCTCTTTCCTGACTGGTACTCCCAGATCCTAGGCTCACATAGCTAGTAAGTATCTGAGACTGGATTTGAACATGGGTCTTCCTGACTCCTACTTAAGCACTCAATAGACCATACTAGCTAGCTGCTCCTACAAAACAACTAGCTCAGATGGCCTTTTAGTTTTAATCTGGGCTCTTATTTCTTTCTCCACAGCACCTCTCCTTTACATCCCCTTCCATTCACACAATCACTAATCTAATTCAGCTCTCATCAACTCTCATTCAATAGCAGCCCAGTTGGCCTCCCTCTTTGAAATCTTTGTGTACTGAAATCTGTCTTCCAACACAGCTTCCAAAGTGGTTTTCCTAAAATAGTTCTATATCTCTGTCCTACTCCATAAACTCCCTTGCTTCCCTATATGACAAAATAAAAATATCGCTGGCATTTGAAGATCTTCACAACCTTGCCCTTGTCTGTGTACCCGGAATTTTTATGCAATACTCTCTACCAAACACTCTATGAACAAACCATGCTGTTTATTTATCCTCCATCTCCCACCTCAATGCATTTGTACTGTCTCTCATTACTGGAATGCTCTCTCTCCTCATCCCCACCTTATAGAATTACTATCTTCCTTTAAGACTAAGTTCTAACATGACCCTTTGCAAAAAAAAAAAAATCTTTCTAACTCCCTCAAACTGCTGGTCCTCATCCTCTAAAATTATGTTGTTTCTAACCTGCATCTTATATATACCTATTTATGTCATGCTGTCTTTTCCATTAAAATGTAAGTTTCTTGAGGGCAGGAACCATTTCTGCTTTCACGTATATCCTCAAATGCTAAGCAGAGTGCTTGATACAAACAAAATACTATACTTATATACTATATATTATAATACTATACATATGATAATAAATGCCATTAGTATAATAACAAATGCTTATTGATTAGTATAAACAATTAGATTAAAAAAGAAAGGCAAACAATATATCAATTTGGCCAACTCACTATGAATTCATCATAATATCTAGATATTGAGTTTCTGCTCTTCCTGACTGGTGCTCCCAGATGCCACATTGGTTTCTCTCCTGGGTCCAATTCCCACAAAGCTTTATTCTCAATTAGCCAGCAGTAGAAAGCAATCTGAAAGCAATTCCTACTTTTGATAATGGCTTAAGGTACTTCCTAGGGTTATCTGTATTTTAATAGAGAACTACTGAAAACAGAGGAATGATAAACATTCTAAAGCACTGATTCTCAACCTTCCTAATGCCGTGGCCCTTTAATACTCCTATGTGGACGTATCTGCATGTGGGCAGACAACCTGGAGAGGAATAGAGGAGCAGTGTCTTGATTTCTGAGACCATCAGAAATAGGTGTTTTTCGAAGCTCTTAGGTGACCCCTGTGAAAGGGTCGCTCGACCTCCAAAGGGGTCGCAACCCACAGGTTGAGAACTGCTGTTCTAAAGGATTAATTTATAATAATTGAATTTCAGACCCTGTGAATAATGTGAGAGATATTTGGGTACAATATATGTCCTTGCTTCTTGGGTTCCTTGAAGTTTTAGTTAAATACCTACTTTATACAAGGAGCCTTTGTTGGTCCTCAATCTAAGTGCCTTCCTTCTACAACAATTTCTGCATATTATCTAATCCATTTGCCTATGATTTACTTGATACTAGGGACCATTTTTCGCCTTTCTTTGTATTCCCAGAACTTAATATGGTGCCTGACACATAGTAGGTTCTTAATCAATGCTTACTTAATGACTGACTGAATGAGTTGATGAGCCCTACTCAAAGCTCCTTACTATCCAGCTTCATCTTAGTTCTGAATGGAACTTAGCAGGCCTGTTACTCCTCTCTTGAAAATACTCATTAATAAATTATTGCATTTACAATGAAGATTCATACCATTGATACAAACTCCTCCCACCTCCATATTCATCAAATTCCCTTATCATAATTTAAAATTTCTTCCTGTAGGAAAAGTGAGACCAAAACATTATCTTTTGGGTTACAGGAAATGCTCACTTTTTGATCCATGTAGTATGGGTCCATATCTTCCAAGGGCTCTGACACCATTCCTGGAGGAATGTCTCCATAAATAAATGGAAGCTGTTTACCAGCTTCCAAGTCACTGCTTGGCTTTGGGCCTTCTTCTTCCTCATCTGTTTTCTCCTCTTTAGGTTCCTTAGATTTTCCTTCAGTAATGCGTTGTTCAATGAGTGCAAGAGACTGTTTGGTGAAGTAGACAAAGCTCTCAGGTCCTGGGGGAGGCAACATTGCCATCTTTTCATCCTGTAAATGTCAATTCCCTTTCTTTTCTTTATATAAGAGGCCTGCATGAAATAGGGTGGGGAGGAAGAACAGAACACATTTTCAAAAATAATATTTTAATTATAACCAAAAAAGCAGCACTTTTTCTGAAACAGAAAGTATCACATAAACATTTAAAACTAGGATTAAGAGCTTCAAGTGAATTCTCCACCAAACTTGATTTTTGAAGCTGAAAATATTTTAAATCAATCCAAAGACCATAAATTATTATGGTTTGTGATTATTTCCCTCTAGATCAGGAGATTGTAACCTCTGTGAACTATTAAAATGATATTTCAATCTAATTTATTTCCTTTATACTTCCTCAAACTGTTGATCTTCAATATATTTTTATTAATATATCTCCATTAACCCACTTTACTTAACTTTAAACCTCTTGATGGCTTAACTATCAATATTTGGATTGTACTATGCTATCATTTTAGGTGTCGTTATAGATGTCTATAATTCATAGAGTAGAGTCGTTCATTCAGAGAATACTACAAGCTGATGAACATAGAAGTCGGTATCTGACTTTAAGCTCTTAAATAAGCAAATTCTGGAAAATCAGCACTGTTAGATCTTGACCTCAATTGATGACCTAGAAGTCTATTCACTTGCTGCTTTTTGGGGGGTATCCTAAGTTCCTCTCCCCCCTTCCTTCCATACCTTTCCTTTTCCCACCCCCCTTAACTCATTTTAACTCACAGCCACCAAACTAATAATTTGTATGCATAGATGTGGTAATACTATTCCTCTGTTAAAAATTCTGAAGCAGATTTTTACAGTCAGCCTAGTCAAGTTACATAGCCTTATGTAGACATTGAAGCCCCCTTACCCTTCTCTCACATTCCTCCCTTCTCATACTTTATGCTCCAACCAAATGACTAGTCTTCCTCATATTACTCATACAAGTATTCTATGCCCATTGATTGCTAGGGTACAGGACCTCAGAGACCTTCCCTTTGGGGAAGGGACTCAAGAATTGCACCCCAGAATACTACTATTGCTGATCCTGTCATACACAGCGACCACTGCTTAGTCCTTAGATATATTCCATTCCCCAGATCTTAAGCACTTCACAGGGCAGCTCAATGCACAAGACTTTGCTCAGGGACATTAACAGCTCAAGGGAACATAGACACAGACACTCAGGGAAAGCCAACCAGGTAACCAGACTCCCCAGAGCTGCCCTGCTGTGCCACTGCAAAATGTCACCTAACTTTCTTGCTTTCTCCTTCCTTCCAAAACACATCATCCAACCACCATAATAGAATAAACCAACATACAAGGCAGTCTAAATATCTAGGCTCTTCATTCTTTGTGTATTCTTCCTAGAGACAACTTCAGAGTAAGAGAAGAGTTGATGCCCCCCCCCCCCATTAGGTTAGTTAGCAGTAGCTTTTGATTTCTTGCTCTACAGATGAGCTACCTTTCTGATTGTAGCTACACCCTGAGCTTTCTGAATGCTACATCTTTATTCATGCTGTTTCCTACACCTTGAATTCACCCCCTAGCTGAATTCCTACCAGTCATTTAAAATACAGGAAAAAAGTTATCTATCATTTCTATGGATAAAAGAAAAGTTTATAATCAAACAAAGAGTAGAGAAGATTAAAGAAAAAAATAAATAATGACATAAAATTATTATTCTTCTATACAAAGAAATTCAATAGGCTAAGATTAAAAGGGAAAATGACTGAGAAAAAAACTTACAGGAAGTTTCTCTGATAAAGGTCTCATTTTCGAGATACATAAAGGGTTGATTCAAATTTATAAGAATAAGAGTCATTCCTCAATTGATAAATGGTTTAATAAAAGACAGTTCTCAAGGGAAGAAGCCCAGTCTATCTATAGACATGAGGGAAAATGGTCTCAATCCTTGCTAATTGGAGAAATGCGAACTAAAATATTCTGAGGTTCCATCTTGCATCTATCAGAATGCCAAAGATAACAAACAAAAAAATAAAATGATACTTGTTGGAGGACCTATGGGGAAAACAGGCACCTTGAAGCACAGTTTGTAGACCTGTGAATGAATGTAACCATTCTTAAAAGCAATTTGCAATTATACACAAGTTGCCAAACACTATGTGCCCTTTGACACAGAGCTACTACTACTACACCTATGCCCAAAAGAGATCAAAGAAAGATGAAATGGTCCTTTATGTATAAATAGTGTTTATAATAGCCCTTTTAGGTGGTGCCCCCAAAGTGGAAACTAAAGTGATGACCCTTCCTATATGTAACATTAAAATGTAGCCTTTTAAAATTGCTACATATTTAAGTCTCCTCTTGAAATTACTTTGTATTTACTTATCTGTGTATATATGTATATCCACAATAAAATGTAAGCTCCTTAAGTAGAAGAACTTGATACTTTTTTGTCTCTGAATTCTCATTTTCTACTAAAGAATAGATGTTTAACAAATACTTGTTGAATTCAATTACTGGATTATCCTGCCAATACCTACTCTGACCAAAAATGGAATTTAAGGAGCAAATTATCAAAGACATCATTTATAGGACAAGAATTAAGAAAACCAATTAACAGTGTCTTTGGAAAGAAAACCCTAAATGGGGTCACAAAAAATGGGGTATGGATCAAAATGGGTGAACAGCAACAGAAATACCAGACTATTGAGAAACTGGAGGCCACAAAAACCACGGCCATCATTTGCAGCCAAATAATGGCTGCTGAGGCTAACCAATAGAGGTCTCATGCCATCTGGCTCCCAGCCAGAACTCTGAAGATGAGGAAACTGGAGTATTTCATTGAATAATGTAGAAGGACAACAAACCTCTAGATAGGTAGAAGAGTTAGGCTAATTTGAAAGTAGTTGCTTCATTGATAAATCTTATGATAACACACTTGTGAAAACTATTTAGTTTTTGAGGGGTTATATCTGATTCTCTTTTGTGTGCTAGTTCAAAAAACAAATGGCTTGATTTTAGACAAAGTAGAAACTGAAGGTATCTTGGGAAGCAGTGGGATGGGATAATCAGAGTATCACAATATATTCCCTCAAAGTGCACTGTTACAGTCTCTTTTTCCTTCTATGTTAGTCTATAATCAGTTTATAATTCACCATTGGGTAATCCTTTCTCTCACTTTCTTATCCCAAATCACATATACCACTTTTTCTTGATCCTTAATGGCAACGATCATTCAATCAATATTTATTAATTAATTAATATTTATTGATTGAATGATCATAATAAGGGCTTTATCTGTCATGTCAGGAAAAAGAGAGGACTTCTAGGAATAGAAAGAAACTCCATGGAATAAAGTGAGGGAGAAGAAAAGAAAACAAAAGAAAAGACACAGGAGAAGAGAGATTTGGGTGGTATTCAGTATTACATCTTTTACCTATCTAAAATGAAGTATTATATATTTAATAAAATTATGGGAATATTTATATTCATAACAGGTGCATTTTAATATGTATGATTATCTACTATGTAATCTAGGTGTTATATAATGTAAAGTATATTTTATATAATATATACACATTTATGTAATATAATTTTGTAGTGATTTTATATTAAATATGATATTTGAATTAATTAAAATTCCTATGTGAATTTTGCATTAAAATAGGAATGCGTATGAGATAAGTGTAAAGAAGAACATGGAGTTGGAGAGGTTCGTTGGGGCCAGGAGTCTGTATGATCACAACCCCTCTTCCCTTCTATATACAGATTATTTTGAATCGGACTCAAAGTGATCAGAAATGAGTGAACCATCTGAACTTGATAATGAAAAAGCCAGTTCCACTAAAGAACATGCAGACTCCAGTCTTCCTGAGCGAGATTGTCAGATTGGACAGAAGCAATTGCAACAAATAGAGTGACAGTTAAAATCCTTAGCATTTCAAAACCCAGGACCTCAGGTTGCTGACTTCAATCCTGAAACCAGAGAGCAGAAAAAGAAGGCCCACATGTCAAAGATGAATAAGTATTTTTCTGTGAACAATAGTACCCCATTTATCTGGAGGTCAGGCTTATGGAATCCTCAACCATCTGGAGTACAGCCAAGAAGCAGAAAAGTGATGAAGAAATATGACAAGGATGGCCGGCTGCTTTATAATGGTGCAGACTTATGTGACTGTCTGGAGAAGAACTGCCTAGGTTGCTTCTATCCATGTCCCAAGTGTAACTCAACCAAATGTGGACCAAAGTGCTGCTGTAATAGAAAATGGGTCTATGATGACATTGTAACTGAGACTGGTGATGTTATTAGCACAACGCCATATTTTGTTCCCGAGAGAGGTCTTTCTAAGAAGTTTTGTGCTTTTTCACATAGTAACAAAGCACAGAACAGCCAGTTAGTTGTTGCCTAAACTTTTTTCATCTTGTCTTTTCAAAATATCTGATTAATACGAAAAAATAATTTCATTGTAGTGAACAACCAAAAAAGCACCTCTCCTTAGATGTGCTAATTCAGTTTTTCCTCAGTTTTCTAAACTTTAAGATGTCCCAAATGCCAACAAGGAAACTTTTTTATGCATAATGGGGTGGAATCATTCAATTTCTTTCTTGTTTTCTTTACAGTTTCATTTGTCACAAGAGACACCTCAAAAATTGTCTTAAAATTTTAAAATTTGCATATTATTTGGACTATTTTCCATAAACAAAATTTATTTTATTCATATACAATAAGAATTAGCAACACTTAGTTTCTAAAGCCAAGAGTCCAATGGCTTTCATTTTGTAACTACTGCTTGAAAGTGAAAACAAAAAGAAAGTACAAGTTGTTTTAAGTTGTTTTATATATTTCAAGCTATATAGTATATTAACAAATAGTTTCTCATAAGACATAGTGTGTAACTAAGTACTTTTTTCTCTCATGTTGCAGGTGTTATGGAAATTTTCCCGAGATTCTTTTGTATTTTAGATAGCATGATCTTCTATATGTTCTGAGTTATAGTAGAGTTAACGTTGTGAGAAATGGGAAGTAGAGTGATTGGATAGAAATTATGAAAGTCCTGGAGTTTAGACTAAATAAACTATACTTCCATGGTTAAAAAAAAAAAAGAACATGGTAAAGGACTCTTCCTTCTTTTTTTCTCTCCCAGCATCTCTCCCATCTATGCTGTCTCCCTTCATCACCATTCCTACTGCCCCAATCTAGGACAAGTCCTCACTAACATTCATGTGTACAATTGTGATAATCACTTAAGTTTTCCTACCTATACTTTCTTTCCTTGAAGCAACTGCCAGACCCATCTTCCTTATACATAGATCTGGTCTTGTTACATCTCTATATAAAAATTTCAGTGACTCCCTATTAAATAAAAAAATAAGGGGCTGTGGTCAGACCTCCTCTGTCTGGCATTTACAGCAGTCTAGTACTGCCAGCTTCATCCTCCAGACTTATCTTTTGATCTTATTTTTCTAGACACTCCACCACCATATGCCAGTATGATAAAAAAAAAAATGACAATGCTCCTTAAATTAATTCCCCGTTCCAATGTCGTGTCAATCAGACTAACAAAGGAATATTTTATAGAAAAAGGAAAAATAGTATCAAAAATCATATCAAGGAATAAAAAATCAAGAAGTTCAAGGGAAATCATGAAAAAACTGGGAAAGTCTGTTAGTAACAGATCTAAAACTATATTACAAAACAGGAGTGATTTAAATGATTTTGTATTGGTAAAAAAAAGTACAACACATTAGGTATATAATATAGAGAAGTAAAACACACACAGAGTAGCAAAGTCTTGGATAAATCCAAAGATCCCAGATACTGGGGACAGGACTCACTATTTGGAGAAAAAAATGCTGGGAAAGCTGTACAACAGGAAAATAAGCTCCAAATGGATATGTGATCTAGATATAAAAAGTCACATTATAAACAAATTAGAGGAGGAGGGAAGAAAATATTTTTCGGATCTATGGATAGAGGAAGAATTCATGATTAAACAAGTGACAGTGAGGATAAAACAAGATGAAATTGAGTTTTGATTATGTAGAATTGAGTTATGTTGAACTAATGTAATGCGGCAAAAATTACAAGCGAAATCATTAACTAGAAAAAATCTTAGCAATAAATTCCTCTGATAAAGGTCTCTCTTTGAGGTATATGAGGGGTTGATTAAAATTTTTAAGAATTATAGTCATTTCCCAATTGATAAATGTTCTAAGATATGAGCAGGCAGTTCTCAAAGCAAAGAACCTAGATATCTATGTGTAAATGAAAAAATGCTTCATTTCACTAATGGAGAAACCCCAATTAAATTAATGTTCCATTTCACACTTATCAGAATGGAAAAATGGAAAAATAGGAAAATGACAAGTGTTGGAGACACTGGGAAAACAGGCACACTGATGTACAAGTGTTAGAGCTGTGTTTTGGCCTAGCCGTTCTAGAAAGCAAATTGGATCTGTCCTGAGAAAGTTATCAAGCTATGCATATCCTTTTACCCAACAGCACCACTAGGCTGATAGATCTAAGAAATAAAAGATTAAGATGAAAAATAGCTATATATTTATATCAGTTTTTTTGTGGTAACCAAAAAATGTAAATGATGGGAATGTCCTCCTATTGGGGAATGGCTAAACAAATTATGGTATATGAAAGTAATGGAATATTATTATACCCTAAGAAGTAATGAAATACACAATTTCAGAAGAAATTGGGAAGACAATTATAGACTCATGCAGAATGAAGTGAGCAGAAATAGGAGAACAATTTATATCATAATAACATTTTACAGAAAATCAGAAAGACTTTAGAGCTCTAATCAACATAACGATAAACCATGAATCCAAAAGAAGATGAATTATTCCACTTATCTCCTTACAGAGAGATGGTAAACTTAAAATCAGACACAGATTTTTGGACAAGACTAATGTAAAAGTTTTCTTTGTAATACTATGGAGTTATGAAAAACTTTTATTCATTAAAAAAAATCCCCTACAGGGGGAATAATAAGAGGGACAGATTAATTTAAAAATACTTGCTACTCAAAAAGTAAAAATAAAAGATTATTTACAAATAGAATGCAAAGTCCTTGAGGGCAGCCAGGTGGCATAATAGAGCACCAAACTTGGAGTCATGCATGTCTACCTCATTAGACTGTATAGTTTTTGAAGGCAGAGACTGTCTTTTTGCCTCTCTTTGCAGCCCTGTCTTTAGGTCATTTCCCGATATTTCAGAAGCACTTAGAAAATATTTAGTGCCTTGATTAGCTATATTTGTTTTAAAAGGGGTGGCAATCTTCACCAATTCAAGGAATAGCAGTATTAATTAGCTCACAGATGTTTTGATTTAAAGTATTTATAATGTAATATTCCCTGTATAACTAAGGAAATATTCCAGAATTTTTCTTTTTTTTGCTCTCTATATTTCTATATATAAGACTGCAAGTTCCATTAGAGCAAAGATAGTGTCTTAAGTAAAGTTGTATCTTCACCAGTGGCCAGCACTGTGCAATGAAGCTAGTAAGAGACTCATAAATGTTTATTGAGGTGAACTAATTGAATTAATGGAAGAGAGGGGTCATTACACATGGGAGCAATAGCAAACTTAGTCAACTTTAGCATTTTGTTCAAGGGCATCCCTGAGTGTCAGGTCAACAATCCATAGGTGCTAATTCATTGTATTCTTAAACCTGAGCTAATTCAAGTTGAATAGGTCTCTCTTCCCCCTATCCCCAAAAAGAAAAAAACTTCTATAAAATCAAGATTTCTTTAAAGAACATAAAATCATTGAAGATGATATCATAAAGCTGTTTTAGCAGTATCCTCAATGCTGTTTTTAAAATTGCATTCCTAAAGCATGGGTTATAAATGGCCTCATAGATATATTCATCTCTCATCTCTATACATTTTTCACTGAAATTTCTTGAAATTCACTAGATAATCTCTTTGTCAAAACTTTCCAAATTAAGACAAAATAGGTCCAAGTATGTACAAGAGAATTTCCATGAAAACTAAGATAACACATACCTTTATACATCTCAAGTAAAAAATCATTGTTGAGAAATAATACATTGGGCAGATGTTCTAAGGAAAACTGACTGCAGTTTGAGAGTTCATTTTGTTCTTTGTTTTGTATTCTACCAAATAAGAAATAGTTTTTTCAGAGAAAAGACTATATTTGACAAATAAAAACAGGAGAACAGAAGTCTAAGCCCCCAGAAGAAAGAATGGCTCCAAATGGGATTCTACCTAATTCCCAAGCAGTACAAAACACTAAAAGCAGTGAGTGGCGCCACTCTATGACTGCATCAGACTTACCACTGGGGACACAACAACCTAGGATATATGGTAAAGAAATGGTAATTTAAAGAGAGTCTACGTGATCTGATGCCACCCCACACAGTCATGGAGGGAATAAAGTAACACTTCTTTTTTTAGGTTCATATTAGCAATTTCAAAGCTAAATACAAATAAATATAAATTGTGGGTCACAATAATGGGCTTTACAATGTAAGTAAGTATGCAAAAAAGGATTAAAGGTAATTATGCTTCTCCACCTTTCCCCTATTCCCACATCAATTAAAATAAAACATTAATTACATTTGGAACAAAATATTGACTTTCCCATCATGTGTTAGCACAATGACAAATACAAGTAATCCATTGCTGCAAGGTTTATAGGTTGGTTATAAACAAATTCAAAAAAATCAACTTACATAGACACAATGTTTTAATAATTTAAAATACTTGAAGAGTGTACAAATTCAATTCTTCTTTAAAATAGTTTACTGAAATTTGACATCATTTGAATTAATGGACATAGCTATGATTTTTATATTAGATGTTTCTTCTTTGAACCTAAAACATTTTCATATAAAAAAGACCGAATAATTTATGAGTCCTTTTCTAACTCTAAAACTCAATAACTTTAAGATCTAAGTACTCACAGTTTGTATGACAGCATAATAAATCCTATATAGATTTACAGAGAGTGGAAATTATCTTTTTTTCCCTTAAAAACCTTACACCTCATGAGAAGTACCTTCTCTTACAGTGTTTTTGTGAAGCTCTAATGAGATCATTTATGCTAGGTATTTTACAAACTCAAGAACATATTGTAACTATCAGCTAATGATGAGGAGATGATGATAATGTAATTTATGTGAAGTTAATGACTTGAATTCAATCAATTAACAACCAGTTAACAATTCAATTAATAACTGCCCATTGTGTTCCAGACACTATGTCAGTTGTTAGGGAAACAAAGATAGAAACTATTTCTGCTTTCAAGTAGTCTCTGTTCCATTTGAGGGCATCAGTTTCTTATATCATACTGGGTTTTGGGGGGGAAGGAGTGGCTTTGCTCTAGGGCACAAACATTCAATATTTAATTTTTTTCCCAATTACGTGTCAAGACAATTTTTAGCATTCATTTTTTACAAGATTTTGAATTCCATTTCCTCCTCCCTCCCTCCCTTCCCCTCTTCCTAAAATGGTAGGCAATCTGATATAGGTTATGCATGTGCTATCATGTAAAACATATTTCCATATTAGTCACAGTTGAGAAAGAAGAAATACATTAAAAGGGAAAAGACTATGAAAAAGAAAAAAGTAAGTGAAAAGAGCATGCTTTGAGCTTTATTCAGAGCTTATGTGGATGTGGATAGCATTTTCCTCCTTGAGTCCTTTGTGCATGTCTTGGATCATTGTGTTGCTGAGAAGAACTTGAGTCATTCATAGTTGACCATCTCACAATGTTGCATATACTGTGTACAATGTTTTCTTGGTTCTGCTTATTTCACTTTGCATCACTTTGTACAAATCTTTCAGTGTTTTTCTGAAATCTGCCTGTTCATCCTTTCCTATGGTGAGAAACAATTCATTTGGATCCCTACTTTATTCCAATCAGAATCAATTAGTTTACTAGTTTACATAAATCTTATAGGGACAGATTAGTTCTTATAGTGGGCCTCAAACTTTAATGCAATGCTCATTTCTTGTTTGCCGTGTTATGAGGCTCACTTGTACAACCACAGGAATGCTAACAAAGATATTTCCATCCTGTTTTGCTCAAATTCCATGACCATTCTAAACACCGATGGTGGCATGGTATGAAAAGTCCCTCCTGATAAGTTCTTGGAGCATATGCATATCTTAAACCATTTCCTTTTGCTTAACCTAAGGAGGAGTCCATCTATCTTGTGACTACCTAGTCAGTGGAGATATTCCTTGCCTCACCCAACTAATGACCCCACAAGCACACTATTTTTGCTTATTTTAGCTTATGCATCATATGTCAAACAATGGATTTATTCTGTATTTTGTATAGTTACTTTAGATTGTCTAGGTATCAAACTCTATAAATTTAAAGACCTGGAAGAAGGCAGCATCTCAGATTGTGAGGAATATGTGAAGTCCACTTCATTAGAAGGGACCAATAAAGAGCCACTGGCTCAGAGCTTTGCCCCAGTCTCTTATTGTAGATTGGACAATTTTAATCCTCACAGTTATTACATTATTCCATCACTTTCATATGCCACCACTGGTTCAGTCATTCCTCAATTTGTGGGTATCCCTTCAGTTTCCAATATTTTGCCACCATGAAAAGGACTGCTATTATTTTTGCACGTGAAGGTATCTCCCCTCTTTTTATGATCTCTTTGGGATTTGGGTATGCACAGTTTGATTGTCCTTTGGGTATAGTTCCAAATTGCCCTCCAGAATGGTTGGATCAGTTCACAATTTCACCAAGAGTGCTTTAGAGTCCCAGTTTTCAAAATTCTCTCCAACATTTATCAATTTCCTCTTTTTTTTGTTATGTTAGCCAATCTTATAGGTGTGAGGTGGTACCTCAGAGTTATTTTATTTTGCATTTCTCTAACGAAACATGATTTATAGCACTTCTTCATATGCTTATAGATAGCTTTGATTTCTTTATCTGAAAATTGCCTGTTCACATCATTTGAGCATTTATCAACTGAAAAATGGTCTATATTCCTATAAATTTGACTCAATTCTCTATATATTTGAGAAATGAGGTCTTTGCAGAGACACTGGCTGTAAAGCTAAGCAGATTTGCCTTCTCCTCACTTTATTTAACCTTATCCTCTCCCCTGATAGCAGCAGATCTATCCCTTCTTTGATATTCCCTTCCCAACTAGAGTTTCAAAAAGGAAACACTCCTTTTTGTTGTCTTTAGCTTTCCTTTCCATCCCCCACCCCCATGAGTTTATGATGTCTGATACTGTTTTATATATAAAAATACATATTTTATTATTATATAATATATGTAAATTATATATAATATATATTTCTTTTCTTTTTTTCCTTCTATGTATAAGCATGTATTTTGAGCCATACAACTTAACTTCTAGTCACACGTATCTTGAGTTGGTTGACTAACGTTCATTTGGAGGCTGAAAAAATATTGAAAAAACTATGAGGTAAAGGTTATAGATCATCTTGTTGCTTATTTGTTGTTTATCATTGGAATGTTTGAGTTAGGAAAAAACAAACAGGATTTTGGGAAGAATATATCCAAAGAGAGAATATTACATGAATACTGTGAAGGAAGGGAGGCCATAAAAACTCATATGGACATTGATGAAATAAGGATGCCTATCATAGGTGGGACAATCTGGCTTTGGTAGAGTTTGGGCTGGCATATTGGTGATTGATGCTTTAGAAGATGTGATAATGTGGCACTCTGTAACGATAGGGAGAGTCATGCCATAGAGTGAAAAAATTACTTTAAAAATCAGAATCCTATTCCATTTCAAAGCTATCAAAGATTTAAGATATTGTGGTTATTTTGCTCTCCCTCTCTCATTTCTGACTTCTCCATCTGCTTCTTTCTTCATTCTTCTTTCTCTAATTTCTTCTCCTTCTTCCTCCACTATTCTAGTCCTTCTGCTTAAATGAATCTAAAACATCCTATATGTTAAAGTCTACCCTAAAAATTGGTATTTGATGAATTAACAAGTCACTTCACCTTTCTGAGCTCCACTTTCCTTATTCATAACATAGAATGATTTTTTAAATCATCACTCCATGGTATGTGTTATCTCTTATTAAGGGAAACCGACACACTTTTGAGAATATTTTTTGCATGATTGTTTTTGTTTTTTGTTCTGGGACGTATTTTTTTACAATGGGGTATCAATAACATGAATTTAAACATATCTTCAAAATACTTCATGTAATTCAAAGTGAGCAACATTCACATTTCTGAACAAATACTCAGACATGTACTACATATTTAGATGGTGTAATTCAAGTATGGTGTAACACCCACCCACAACCATGCACACACCCACATAGAGCTGCTACTTTCATATTTGGGGGATATAGCTTATTCCTGGCCTCCTTAACTTATGCTGGAGTGATAGCATGCCTAACTACTGTGTAATAATGCCATCTAGAAGATAAACAAAATAGGTTTTTTTAAACGCACTTTTATATGGTTTAATTTGCTTTAATCTTGAGAACTCTCTTAGATAATTAGTGTTATTTTTGAATGCTCAAAGTTCTACAATAGAAGAGAGGAATATAACATATGATAACATTAATAATAATCATAATATTTATATAATACTTTAAGGTTTGCAAAGCACTTTACACATGTTATTTCATTTGAGATATACAATGAAATAGGTGTTATTATCAACATTTTACAAATAAGAAAACTAAGACTGAACAATGTTAAGTAGCTTGCCTAGGATGATAGCTAGTGTCTGAAGTAGGATTTGAAGTCACATCTTCCTGACTGCAATTCCAAAACTATCCACTGTACCACCCGTATTTGAGGGATGACCAAATGTCCAATATTAGGTATGCTATGGCCGATATGTGGAAAACTATTTTTTGAAGAAAGCAGAAGAGGTCTCAGGACCCCTGTTCAGATACTGAAAGCCATTCCAGCCACCTGAAAATGTCTTTTTTGGAGACCATTCAATACAGAGGAGTAGTCAGAAACAGTACGGCCTAGCTATTTGACGCAACTACTCAAAATTTTCTTTTTAAAGTGCTAGACTGAATAGGCATCAGGATGCCTAAGAAAAAACCACAACAGGTCACCTTTCCAGGCCAAGATTATAACTTTTACTCACAAGCAAGTGACAAGAGCAGGAAATATGCAACAAGGGTGGGCAGGGGTCATAGCCTGTGCTGGGGCTTAGAGTAGGACCTCAGTGTCTGCTACTCTTACCAGCCAGCAGATCCTGGACTTACTTCTTGGGTTCAGAACAAGTTTAACCAACTCAAATTATTATACAGGTATAATTGTACAAATATGGTCAAATACTCAATGGATTTCAAAACGTCGACTCCCCTTCAGAACCTGCCCCTGCACTTCCTTCTCTTGCCACTGCTTTCCTTCTTTTTTTAAATTTAAATTCAATGTTAGTCATATTCCTAGAAGATTATCTCAATAGCATTTAAAGCCCATAGTGAGATCTAAGTTAAACAAAACAAAAAAAAAAACCTTGGCCTAGTTCTGCTGACAGAGGTCCAACCCTTTCCTGAATCTTTTAGGCAGTCTGATGGTTTGAAAGTCTTTGGCTAAAGATGAATTGCCCAAGAAGCACTTCTCACATTTGTGGCAGGGATATGTCTGTTTCCCAATGTGCTACATAGTTAGCTAGGGATCCATTTTGCTGAAAGAAGCACCTAGTCATGACAGTGGTAGGTTCCAGTGTGAAGAAGCTGATGTTGCTCAAGGTTCTCCTAGTGACAAAAATGAACCCCACACTATGCAAAAGCAAATAGGCTCTGGAAGGAAGACAAGAATGAAGGAGAAAGGAAAGAGAAAAAGAAAGAAGGAGGAAGAAGGGAGGGAAGTAATAAAGAAAAAAGGAAAGAAAGAAGAGAGGGAAGGAAAGAATATAGGAAGGAGGAGGAAGAAAGAAAGAAGGAAGGAAAGAAGGAAGAAGGGAAGGGGAAAGAAGGGAGGAAGGAAGGGCAATAAGCTGTAATTAGAATATGAGTGTAGAGAAGAGGGACAGGGGAATGGAAGTAGATTGCATTCATCACAGAACACTAGTGCTGACCCCATGACCCCCTTAATTATAAAGAGGGAAGGAAAAGAGTAAAGAAAGGGGAAAAAAGAAGTGGAAGAGAACAAGGTGAAGGTAAATGCATAAGTCATGATCATAACTGAACATGAAAGGGATGAACCCAAACTCAAAATATAAGTTAATAGGAAAATGAATTAGAAATAAGAATTCAACAACATATTGTTTATAAAAAGTACACTTGAAGCATAAAGACATGCAGAATTAGAATAAGTGAATGGATCAAAATCTATTACAATACTTCAGCTACTCTCAAATACTAAATCATGAACTCAGACAAGGAGATGGCAAAAATAGCCTTGATTAAAGGAGATAAACAGGGGAACTACATTTTGCTGAAATGTGTCATGGACATCAAAATACACATATATATATACACACACATATATATAAATATATATACACACACAAATATATACAAATATATATGTATATGGTGTATATACACATATATTATATACACACATATATAGACATACGCACATGCATATATACATACACACATACATGCACATACATGTACAAACATACATAGAATTTGCCAGTCTTTCTGTATATTGCCAAGAAAACTCGGCAGGCAGAAAGAGATAGACATATTCTGTTTAAAATAACTACAAAATGTATAAAATATTGGCAGCCTACTTACCAAAATAAATACAGAAACTACATGAATTTAACTAAAAACAATATTTATAATAATAAAATTGAACTAAATCACTGAAGAAATATTAATTTTATATAAATATACTTAGACAATAATAAAAAATAAGAATAGCTCACAAATTAATTTACTCATTCAGTGCTATATCAAGCAGTCTACAAAAGAATTACTTTAGAGAAACAGAAAAAAACAAAATTCATTGGAAGAAGCAGATAGTTAAGAATGAAAAAGGAAATAGTGAAAAAATAAAGTCAGAACACAGTGGTCCTAATAGTACCAGATCTCAATGTATAATACAAAGCATCTTCAAAATAATTTGATACTGGTTAAAAAATAAGAAACATACATCTGTGGAAAGGATTAGGTATACAACACATAGAAACAACCTGATCTAGCAGTTTAGTGTTTGAAAAGTCAAGACTTTTTTTGAGACAAGTTATTGAAGTAAGTACGGTCTCCACAACTTTTGGAAAAACTGGACATCAGTCTGATTGAAATTATGTTTACACTAACAACTCACACTATATACTAAAATGGATTTCAAATGATACATGACTTAGATATAAAGGGTTACATCATTTAAAAAATTATGAAAAGGGAAAAAGCCTTTGGACCTGTGAATACAGAAGAGTTTGTGAACAAACAGTCTCGGAAGATAAAATAAATATTTTTGATTTTATAAAATTTAAAAGGTTTTTTTTGCATAAACAAAACCAGTGTTGCTAAGAATACAAGGTAAACAGTTGGGAAGAAGGAACTTTGCAGCAATTTTTTCTAATAAATGTTTCATTTCCAAGATACATAAGGAACTGATTTAAATGTATAAGATGAGTCATTCCCCAATTGATAAACTGTCAAATGATATGAGTTGGTAATTCTCTAAAGGAGAAATCCAAGCTATGTATAGCTGTCTGAAAATATTCCACATTACGAATATTTAAAGAAATAGATGGCTGTTGTCCTTTATTCTTGAAGAGGACCAAAATAACATCATTATGTTAGAGTCAAGGCAGAGTGTGCCCAGTTGTGGCTGATCAGATCAATGAGCTCAGAATGCTCTACCACAGGTTGGATACAAATAGTCCATGTGAACATTTGGTGTAGATTATCTGAATGTGTGCATCTCATATTTCTTTTGATATAATTCAATTCTCCTTTGCTCAGAATATAGCACCTTCTCCAATTAGAGTACACCATTCTGTTCAATCCTGTGTAAACACCTCCCATGTTACACAATCAGTTCCAAAGTTGTTAAGCAAGACCTTGAGAATGTCCTTGTTCTGCTTTTTCTGACCATTATGTGAATGCTTGCCTTGTGTGAGTTCTCCATAAAATAGTTGGTCTTTTTTATTTTTTGAGAAGCATACATTTGGCATTTGAACAGCATGGACAGACCATTGAAGTTGTGCTCTCTGCTGTAGAGTTTGAATAATTGGAAGTTTAGTTTGAGAAAGGACCACAGTGTCTAGTATCTTATCCTGCCAGGTGATCTTCAGAATCTTCTTAAGACAATTCAAAGGGAAGGGATTCAGTTTCCTGACATGGCTCTGGTATACTGTCCAGGTTTCACAGGCATTCAACAATGAGGTCAGCACAAAGGCTCTGTAGAGCTTCAGTCTGGTAGTCAGCCTAATGTTTCTTCTCTCCTACTCTTTCCTTTGGAGCCTCTCAAACACTGAGCTAGCTCTGGCAATGAGTCTGTAAACCTTATTATCAATGTGTACATCCCTGGAAAGTATGCTTCCAATTATACTGTTATGCTGATTGTAACAATTCAAAGCACTTTTATAACACCCTGAAGGCTACTTATGGGCCAAAGACCTATGGTACATCTCAACTACTCAGTGCTGATGAAGCCACAGTGATTAGTGACAAGGACATGATCCTAAAGAGATGGACTCTTCTCAACAGACCATCAATCAATGCTGGAACCAATGATCTGTTGTATCAGACTGAAGTCTTTCAAGCTGAAATTCCTTTCTAGCTGAAGTTCCAATTGAAGAAGAGATCTTGAATGCCATTAGACTCCTTTTGTGTTACAAAGCACTTGGTACTGATTCTATTCCAGCTGATTTTTATGAGATGGGAAAGTTCATTGCTCATCATATAAAGGCTGAATAAAATTTTCTGGGTTATATGGCAGGAAGTAGTTATCCCCCAGATGCCTCCATTGTCCATCTCTACAAAGGTAAAGGAAGAAGATTGTCCTGTGACAATCCTGTCAGGGAGTGGATTGGGGGGAGTGAAGGGTTTCTTAGTCATTAAAGATTCTTGCCAGAGTTCTCCTTAAGAGGCTGATCCTTCACCTGGAAGATGGTCCTCTACATAAGAGACAATGTGGCTTTAGAAAGGACCAAGGAATGGTCGATAGGGTATTTAAAGAAAGGCAAATAAGAGGAACTCTGATAGTCTATGTCATACCAATCACAGGTGCAAAATTGAAAAAAAAAAGGGAAAATGGCATATTTTGGAGGTCTATGAGTAAAGTGACTTTTTTTTCATTTAGGTGTGACTTTTATTACTTTAGTACATAAACCAAAATTTATGCAACCAGAGCAGAGTCTGTGGATGATTCATATTTCCAATTGGGTGGGAGCACTCTCTTGGTCTTGTAGTACCAGCTGGTGAATTCAGCTCTCATTTAGAATCAGACTGAATTTAGAGTCCTTATCCTTTCTCTTTCTCTCAAGATGCTTTCTAACAGCAACAGCTTTCTTGATCAAGTGATAAAAATCTTCAGGGAGATCAGAGGCAAGTCCCTTGGACTTTAGAATTCTCAAAATTGTGTTGCCAGTTACAAAGCAGACTTGTGCCACACCATGAGAATCCCTCAGGATCACACCGATCCAAGTGGGCACGCTGCAGTGGTATGGCAGAGCCAACTGGGACAGGCCCTTCCTGGGAGCATGCATGCGACCCATGATGGCGGCGAGCAGGCAGCAAAAGAGTCGTAAAGTGGCTTTTTAATGAACTTTTGGTAGAGCTGTGGTTTGGTCTAGCCATGATGGAGAACAACAATGTGGAATTGTGTCCTTAAAGTTAACAAACCGTGCATACCCTTTGACCCAGTGATACCT
>CM053596.1:174160026-174177268 GCA_028646575.1 Pseudocheirus occidentalis
GGTGTCTGTCTTTTAGCTTTATTTCTTCTGGCTTGATAAATGAGGAGATTGCCCCAGGTGCTTCCAATCCACTCTCCTCTCAACTCCAGCTGTGGCTTCTCCTAACCACCCTGGGGCCAGGCCTCAGTTTTGGGCTGGGCTGGCTTCGGCTCCCAGCCTGCTGCGATGAGCCCCTCCCTGCTCAGCCCCTTCCTGTTAAGGTGTGAATTACTCCCAAGGAGTTAACTGGAAGTAAGGAGCTAAGCCTTTGAGGTACTAAGTGCCTTTAGTAGGTGCCAATAGAAAGGGGCATGGAAGATCTTCTGATTTCATTAACATTACACATGATAACCACAAAGTATTCAAAAGACCATCATTTGTAAGAGTTATTACACTTGTTACATTAAGATAGATATTAGGATACAATTAATGTGCAGAAGTTATGGGGAGGTAGATTTCAGTTCATCACAATTATAATTTCCTCACAATTATAGCTGTCCAACCATGGAATGAGGTTCCTCAAACATGCTGCCCCCTGGCTGTATGCAATATAACACTCCTGAGTGTATCTATAACCAGATTAAAATATAATTGGGAAATATTTAACAAAATAAAAACACAATAAAAATATAGATAACATTTCTTTTTAAAACTATGTCACTACGTGGCCCACAGGGATCTTTAGATCACACAAATTTGTAAACTGAAATGATTTGCTTTGGTGTAGGAACTGAAGATTCAAAAATTGGTCTCCCCTTAATTTCCATCTCAGGAATCGTTTTCCCCTTAAGTATATATTCTCAGCTATTGTAGACAAAAATTTCCCTAGTTCTTTTAGAAAAGACAATTCTACTGTTTTTTTTGTCTTCATACCTGCTACTTTCTATATTGTAGATGAAAATTTCCCTAGTTCTTTTAGAAAAGACAATCCAACTGTTTTTTTCTTTTATCTTCATATCTGCTACCTTCTATAATGTAAAATCTTGGGGAAGAAATTAGATGTCCTGTTGGTTTCTTCTTAAGTGTCCCCATCCTCCCCACCACCCCACTCCTCAGAATACTGGGGATGCAAAATGGGATGGATTAAAAATTGATGGAAACCAGTACCCAATTTAATAAAGGTAGCTTATTGGAGTGAATGTCTCTTTGCCACCCTCCCTAATCTGAGCAACCGTGGCTTTGTTTCACAATCCCCTCAGGACCAGCAAAGGCAATAGGCAGGGGTTCTCAAAGAGCAAGATAAGCCTGTTTTTTGAGAGCCTTGTCATGAAAAAAAAGTTAAAGGAAACAAAATGGGGAAACAAGCATGAGAAAAACTTCTGAGCTCCTCCTAGGACTAGGTCAAAGCCTACATCCTATTTTTGCTCCTTTATTGTTACGACAGCTTCCTTCTATAATTTTCAATCTAAGGGTGAAAAAGAAACAGATTAGTTTTATTAGTTTATTAGTTTATTGTTAGTTTCTTCTAAGTGTCCACCATTTTCCAACAAGACCATTTAAAAGTGAGCCTGAAGTACAAGGCAGATGAACGGCCCTTCCAGTACCTGCCTTCTATCCTCACAGTGCCAGACTGGTCCTGACAACAGGTTTTCCAGAGTCCAGTGCCTTAACCACTTCATCAAACACCTAATGGAAGAAAGATGCGTCTGGATCCCAGACATTACATTCTCCTCTAGCACCAAGAAATATTTTCACAAAGAACCCTTCTAGTCTTTACCCATGCACTTCTTCCAAGATCATTTCCTCTCATTGGCCTCTGAATATCTCTTCTGCCTCGGCATGAATTTGCTCAACAGTTTCTGAGAATAAGAATCGACACTGCTGGGAAGGAAAGACTCATCAGCCCTCTAGGGTTGAAAATTACTTGGGGTGAACGGAGGGGGAAAAGAGCGAGGGCGCCAGAAGAAACAGAAGTCCAGCTCCCGGCATCCATTCCTTTCCTTATGCCGCAGGGTAGAGCAGATGTTGCTGCTGCAGCATTATCGCGGCCACCGCCCAGAGAGCGAATCAGGAGAGGGAGGGGGCACCAGAGTGGAAGGGTGTGTGTAGTGTGTGCCTGTGTGTAAATCTGTTGTGGGGAAAGAGACTCGGAAGGGCGGAGGAGGAGGAGGAAAGGATGAGGTAGAGTAGAAGAGAAAAGCCAGTGGCTGCCCTCCGGAGGGCGGGGTCTTACAACCGCCGGGGCGCGCCTGAAAAGGCGTGGCTCAGCCTCTGTGGCTGCTCTCTCTGGTCCAGAGGCTGTCGTTTGTGTTCCCAATTCGGCAGAGACCAGTGGTGAGCAGGTGCTCCCGTGGGTTGAGGTGTCAGCATCTGGCAAGAGCTTCCTTCAACCTCAGGCGTCTGCTGAGCAACAGGAGCTCGGAAAAAGAAAGGAAAAGAATAAGAGGGAAGCAGTAAAACAAGAGGGACAGAGGAAGGAGTTAAGGCAAACGGAACCTGTTCACGGGTCAGACACATTCAGGTGGAGGTGGTGGGCATAACAACGCACAGGCATGCAAGCAAGTAAGTGCCTTTTTTTTCCGGCTCGTCTGGTCCTGGGTGGGGTGGTGGCTAGTTGTTGCCAGCCTCTCCCTCTTGTGCCGTCGCTTCCCTCCCGGTTTTCCTTCACCTGTTAGTCTTTTCACTATCATATTTCACTGTGTTCATTATGGTGAAGAAGTTAGGCGGTGGAGTGGGGGGTGGGGGTCGGGAGACGGTGTTCGAGGTGGCGCTAGAAATAGAGGAAGAGGAGCAGAAGCGACTCTTTCTATTTCGAGATCAGTCCTTGCCTGTTGCTCAGTAGGAGTGCCTCTGTTTAGTGCAAGGCTTTCAAGTAGTGGAGAGAAAAGAATTGATGAAAGCCGGCGAAAGAGTTGCTTAATATGGGATGGTTTTAGACACATTTTCAGTAGTCATGTTAAGAGGGGTGTTTATTTATTTGTTTACTTCTTTTACATTTCTTATCTGCGAAGTTAGAAAATGCCGCATCTGTAACAGTTGGTCCTCCCTTGGGAGAAGCAGAAGGGGCACCGAAAAGGTTTTTTGCATCGACATAAAAAAAGTTGATTTCCAAAAGGCTAGTTAGCCTTCTATAAATCAATTAGTCCTTCATCAAGGAAATGATTTGCTATTTTGATAATGGATAAACTTCCAGTTGAAAACATTTTCCCCCTTTCCTTTCCATGGATCTTCCTCCCAGAAGCATTATTTAGATGGAGATTTTGACATTAGTTAAAAATAATGAGAGGTTAAAGGATTAAGACTGAGGTACTAAAATATTAAATGTGCTTCAAGGTGCTATTCATATGGCCTTAAAAGATGCCTTTAAAATAAATTCTACCTCTTTTGTATGAATTTTCAACAGGAAACTTGTTTTTCTTTACCTCCTTCAACAATAGAGATATACCTAGTACTTTATTTTAAGGGAAGATGAAAAAGAATTTTAGTTACTTATAATAACCTGGCATTTATATGGTGCTTAAGATTTGCTTCGTGCTTTACATATGTTTCCTCATTTATAGTGTTTCCTAGACTCTAGGAACCTAGGACCTAGAGGATCATAGAGTTGGCACTGGAAAGGACCTCAGAGGCCATCTAGTCCAATCCTCTCTTTTTTTACAGATGAAGAAATGAAGATTAAGTAAACTGCTTCAAGTTACACAGGTATTAAATGACAGAGGTAGAATTGGAACCCAACTCCTCTGATTTGAAACTCTGTGATCTTCCAATTGAATTATTATTGCCTCTCTTATATCATTATTTTGATTGTAGTACCTTAAACATCTCTTCTCTTATAAAAAAAAGTAATATTCTTCCCTTAGATATTTCTTCTCCTTCTAAACTGATTTATCTTTGCATTTTTGGATGCTGTTCCTATAAACAATATTCTTGTTAAAGCAGTTGGATTATTTACAAAGAAAAAAAGTATTATATAATTGTAACCAGAAACATTCTCATCATCACCACTAATTCATGATTTCCAAGTCTTTCTTAAGCTGTGATTCATTTTCCTAGAAATCTTGGTAAGCATAATTTTTAAAACATTTCCATTGATTAATTGTAGACTGATATTTGATCCTGATGCAATGAGCTGCCCATAATGCTGAAACTGCAGTACCATTTACCCTTAAAAAAAAGAACAATGATGGGGCAAATTTCATATTACATGTGATGTGCATTTGGGCACATTCACTTGGGAAAATCTCATTCCTGTTTGTAATGACATGTTTAGGGCATTGGCATGATATGGATCTTTATCACTCCTTTTGTAGAAACACTGAGCAATAGTGACTTTGTGAAGAAGCGTAGTGTCCTGCAGCCTCTGCCTGATCTTAATTGACTTAAAGGGTACAATAACAAGTTACCTACACATAGAGCATGGAATGCAGATGGGCCACTGATATTTAGTGAGGTTGATTAGTTCAAGTTTGGCCATATGCCCAGAAAAAATCTGTCTCAGACATTCCACTTCTTAGGTTGGGGGTGGGGGTGAGGAGAGGTGGTTAGATGACCTTTCTCTAGTTGTAGTGTTTCTGTTTTCTTGTTTCCCTTTCCTTTCTTCTTTTCTTTTCACTTCCCCTTCCCCCTTATCCATTGTGACCATTTAGTGTTCTCTGTGAGGGAATAACTTTATTTATTAAAAATAGTCCCATAATTGTACATTTCATATTTCCTGATACCAAGTGAAATTCATGTAACAGTCGAAACTTAAGTGAGTTTAATCTTCCTTATTATACTTGATGAATATATATTGCTCTCCTCTTGGCTATATGGCCTTGGATTCAGAGGTGTGTGCGTTATGATATTATATATGATGCAAACAAAATAGGCCCCTACTTGTGGAGACTCTTTAAGTCTGCAGTCTAACTGCTTCTCCCTAACGTTCCAGGGCTGGTGATTTATAAGAACAGAGCATTTTAAAAGAAGTATTCTTCAGTGTATTCTAATCATTTTCATTAAATATGCATCATTCTAATTCTTTGCAACGTGTTGTGCTAAGTAATATGGAAGATTAAAAGGAATTTTGGGGCACTGGTCATTGTCTTCCAGAAGTATGTAGTCTGGTCAGGATAGAGAGTCTCAAAAAACAATATAAGATACTATATAATGTGTCAGTTGAAGTGTACTGGGAGCTGTGGAATGAAGAACTATTTCTGTGTGTCCTGACAAATCTAAGATAATTTTAAGGAAATTCTTAGTTCAAGAAACAGTCAACTGATTATACTTTGGTTCTGATATGATATATTTATTAATATGATAGAAACTGATTGCAGCAAATATTTATTAAGCATCTATTGCACATAAGTTATAGTATACAATACAAAGAGGCAACATGGAATAGTATAAAAAGTCCAGGACTCAGAAATGAGGAGACTTGGGTTCATATTTTGACTTTGACACTTTTTAGCTATGTGATTTGGGGGCAATTAATGTAAATTCATTAATCCTTGATTTCCTCAGGTGTATCCTGGGGATAATATGACTAACACTATTTAGTTCATAGGATTGCAGTGAAGAAAACAGTTTAAAATACTTTGAAGTGTCAACAAAGTGTCAATATTGTTCATTTTAAAGGTAAAAATGAGGTACTTCATGCCCTGAAATTCTCAATATAGTAGGGAGGAAGGGGCAGATAGATAATGAACTATTCAATAAGTTAGAGTATGCATGACTATAAACCTTCAGTAGAGAATGTTATCATTAGGAGGGGGAGGAAATCAGAGAATGGGCTTTTCCTTCCTTTTTTGTTTAATTTTTTATTTTAGTACATTATTAATAATATCTCTTCATTCTGATCATCTCTCCATTAACTTAAAACTCTGTATAGATAGCTCATTCTCTTAAAAAATGGTTGTGGTCAAATGGAATCAGATCATTTTAAAATTAAGAAAACTGGGACAGAAAACTTATGTTCCTGAGGGTATATATGAGTTCAATGACTTACCTCATATTAGGACCCAAATCTCTTCATTCTTACCCTTCTCATTATTTATAAGATTATCTTCTCAGTTTGATTCAGAAAAACTTTTCAAACATCAACTATGTGACAAACACCACTATGAAATGGGAGTACAGAGAAGAGCATACATTCTACCAAAGCTAAAAGATATCACAAAGAGAACGTACAGTAACACTTGAGTTGCAACTGGAAGAAAGAAGCAAAAAGTTTTAAAAATTTATTTCATTTTTAGTTTATGGAATAAAACAAGCATTTCCATAACATAGTATAATAAAAAAAATAATTGCACATTAAAGTGCAAATCTACTATGTGTAACTTGCTATTCCTTTTAAATATATAACAAAGTTATCATGTAAATTTATTTTTTTCTTTCCTTCCCCCCATCCAGTCTAGAGATGGTCACCATTAGACACAAATAGAGATGTGCTTGTACATATATGTATACATATGTACACATTTATATACATATATACACATGTATGTGTATTAATTATTCAATACACACAAAACAAAACAAAAAATAATGAGTAAATGTGCATGTTAGGAATGAATTGTTCAGACTCTGCAAGCTATCATGTACCAATGTACAGAGGCAAGAATGGACAGGATGAAATCAAGATACTTTTGTTGGGCTTAATCATAGAAAGTGTGACAAGGAATTTGGAGACTGTGTCTTTGTCAAGGATTTTAAGTATTTCTTGAATGCTCATTCAAAATCGATAATGATACTTTGTTCTAATTCTGGATGTTTGCTGCTGGCAAAATTGTATTAGCAGTCAGCCCAGTTGGTTAGAATGTGGGGTTAATGAGGCCAAGCTCATGCATTACATCTCCATATGTTGCAGTTAGTTGACTCTTTTCCATGGTCACAAAGATAAGTTATCTTTTTTTGCCATTGGTCAAAATATGTGTGATTCAATGCATCTAAAACACTATTACTGAAGGAAAAACCCCTCCAATTCCAGGGTTCTTAACTTGAGGTTGATTAATATCAAGTACTCCACTAATTTTTTTTTAATTTCATAATTATATGTTAATATAATTGATTTCCTTTGTAATACTACATATTTTAATTCATACTTTTAAAACATCATTCTAAGAAAGCTCAACATGCTTCACCAAATTGCCAAAGGGTTCCATGACATATATTAGGAACCCCTTCCTCTTAGTGCATACTCGACCAATGGTAGATTTTTACTCCAAAGATTAACTTGTACAGTATGATGTATATAAGCAAAAACATGCAACAAAAAAAGAAAGTCCTTTGTATATGCTTGATGGAATGTTTTGGAAGTTGTAACATGCAAACATTTCCTTTTCATAAAGAATTCTGTATTGAGGAAGCTTGATTTAGTAATCTCATTCAATCCTGAAACATTAAAAAGGGTGGATGAATTGTCACCAGGGATTATGGGAATACTGCTGGTCTAAATGATGCATTATGGTTGTCATAGTGCTGCAGAGTGGTGATTGAAATGGTGCTCCATCTTATATGCAGTCACTTAGCCTTTATTCCTCAGATGTACAGCTACTAAAAATTTGAGGGAAGGATTTTGGTAAGAATGAATCTTCTTCATAGAATTGGAATTATTCCTTAAGGTGAAGATAACATTGCTAAAGTTAAGGCCATCTTGTGCTCCAGAAATGATCTTGGATAAAGGACAAAGTGGTGGTAGTAATAATAATAATACTTCTACTTCATTATTACTTTACCCTTAAAAACTGGCATGTTATTTCATTTGGGAGGCATAATGGTGAAGAAGAAAGAACAATGGAATTTGCGTCCAAGAATTTGGATTTAAATGCCATCTATGCCTCCCCAGGAAAACACAAGCAATTTACTTAATTTCCCTTGACTTCAGAGTCCTCATTGGTGAAATAAAGCGCTTGAATTTGGTGATTTCTAAGGTCTCTTCTAGTTATCTGTCCTCTGATTCTCACCAGCACCCTGTGAGGTACCTGAGAATTGAAGATAAAGTATGTAGGGAATGTCACAAGAATGAGAGGAGAATATGGGCTGTATGAATGAAAGATCTATAATAAGCAGAAGTAGTAATTGGTTTACGTTCAGTTACCAAAGGAGCTGCCTCACCAAGAAAAAAAAAAAGTGGAGACATTTTATCTGCTCAGGCTCTGCTGAACAGTGAAGCCTCTTGTCCCAGTTGGGACCCATAACGTTTGGTGACTAAAAATGTCTTACTTTCTATCTTCTTTGCCATTAACATGACTAGAAGCACTGGTTGAATTTTTAAGATCCTTTCAAGCTTTATGACTCTATGACCTCCCCTTTTCCCTGTCTTCTTGGTCTGCTGGGTCTCCCACATAAATCAATAGTTCAATAATGATCCTAACTCAAAAGATAATTTGCATGACAATGTAGAGAGTTGGTCTAGAAGTTAAGGGGATTAGGCAAATGTAGAATAAGGTGGCATCTTTCTAAAAAGATCACAGTAGGGGATATAAAATCTCTTCCCTTGAGAAGCTTACAACCTGGTAGTATTTATGATAACAATGTAATTGCAAAGACATTTTGGCAAGTTGCTGAATTTGCATAATACTATTTTATTTTTTCAACTACACGTAAGGATAGTTTTCAATATTCATGTTTGTAAAATGTTGAGTTTCAAGTTTTTCTCCCTCCTTCCTTCACATTGATATAAGTTATACACGTACAATGTACAATCATGTTAAACATATTTCCACATTAGTTATGTTGGGAAAGAAGAATCAGAACAAAAGGAAAAAAAAAACATGTGAAAGGAAAAAAACCCTAATATAACAAGGCAACGCTCTCTTGCTCCCCATGCTTATAAGCACATAAACTATTTTTTTTCATGTCAAGCCTCTTTTAAGATTTTTTTAATTCATGTATTCTTTGGGGATGTGTACTCCAAAATTTCAGAGTTTTTTGAAGGGAATATTAAACTGCTAGTGCTGCATAGAAAGCTAAATGTTGTTGAAAAGAGAAAGACTGCTTATGATAATGTAAGATCTTGGTCTGCTACTCCTTGTACTCTACTCAATTATTTATTGTTTCTTTAAGACTGAGAAGTACTTAAGGAATGTACTGGGTTCTTTGAAATGCGCCCCCCCCCCCTTATTTCTAGCTAGTTACCTACTTTGCTATCTATTGATTTTAAATTATCTGGAATAATAAAAGAGTAGTATTTTCTTCAGAAAGGGAAGATTTTTTAACAGTAGATGGTTCCTCCTAAGTCTTTGTGTCTGAATTATTTGCTTTTATGGATGTTGCAGCATTATCAAAATTCCTCTGAGGTAACTATTAGCAGTGACTAAGCTGAATTAATGACCCTTTTAGGTAATGATGTCTTTAATTGTCAAATCTGTAATGAGTATGGATTTTGAAGCTTTTTCATTAAGATTATAAATATCCTTATTGCTGTGTGTTAGTAGTAGAATGTATATCAACCTGGATACAGAATAAGCGAGTACCATCTTGTAGATTGTCAATAAAGCAATCTGGGCAAAGGAATTTTTTTAATTCCCCTTGCTTATCTGACTTTTATATAGTTGAAGATATTTATTCTATAAACATTCAATGCTGATCCCATAAAAATGCTTTATTATCTTGAAACTATGCTCAAAATCTTTTGTAAAATAGACACCAGCTATTCCAAGGAGCTGCGGGACAGAATCAGACTTTTAATGGGACTGTTTGCTTCATAGAGTAGAACGAAAGTGCCAGACAGGACTGCAAAGGACCCAGACAACCTAACTCCCATGTAGAAACGGAAACAGAAACAGAAAATGTAACTGGGCAATGTTTGATAAAATAAATAAAACCACAGTACAACATAGATCGTGTTCATTTCTGGTTTTCTAAGTCAGTAGACAGCCAGTGGGAATTCATCTCTATTTGAATTTGATGTCCTTGTTGTAGAGGATTGAGTATTGGACTTGGAGTTGGGAAGACAGTTCAAATCTTGCTTCATTTAGTTGTGTGGCACAACTGTTACTAATTGTGTAACCTTGGACAAATCACTTATTCTTTCTCTACCTCAGTCTGCTCATCTGTAAAATGAGGATAATAATATCCCCTGTCTCAAAAGGACAGTTGCAAACATAAGATCAGACAATATATGTAAAACTGTTTGCAAATCCTAAAGTTTTATTAAATCTTAGCCATTTTATTATTTTTAATGTACAGTGAACAAGATAAACTTGTGCTCTTTAAAAAAAAAAAACCTATCCGACCAAAAATTATGATGACTTCCTGATCTAGACATTTGGTAGCTTACTCAGCTAAATTCATTGCTGTATCTTAAGAGGTAATTGCATTTGAGATTTTATATAGTTAATTGGTTCCACACATAAAATGTGTAATCCATTCATCTAAAGTCTGCCCTTGTTCTTGCTTTTCAGTCTATCGTAATGAAAATGACAGTCATTTATCAGACTGTTTTTAATAGGAGTTAGGAACTTAAACACATTGCTATGGCAACATATCTGATAGAGAAAAAAAATCTCTTCCTATCGTCTTCTATAGTAGATTATATCAGTTACCCTGCACCAACACTGGATCCCTTTTATTCCCGACACCCAAGTAGTTGCCAAATACTCTAATTCTACTTTTCAGTATTCCTGGCGTCTGTTGTTTCCTTTCTGTTTCTGTCTCAATAATTCTAGTTCAGGCCTAGATTTCTGCTTATCTTTTTATTGATACAACCTTCTAACTAAATAACCTTCAAATTAATCCCTCTACTCCTTGTCTTTCTCCTTTCCAATTTGTCTTTCATACCTTTTTTATATTTATCTTCATAATGTAATTTATTTTACTATTATGTTCATGCTGTATGTCATGCAATTGCTCAAATATTTATATTCAGTCTGGTATTCAAGGCCTTCCACATTACAATTCTAACCTACCTTTGTAGCCTTAGCACACACAATTGTTTTTTACGTTACCAATTGTTGCCATCTTGGTCAACTCAACCATTTCACAAACAGGACCCCTCCTATCCACAGCTCCTCACACAATAATTTGCTTATTTCATTCCACATTCCTGGAATACCCTTCTCCTAATATTCCACTATTGAAATTCTACTTGTCATGCAGGATGCAACTAAAATGTTGTTGATTACTTAATCTCCCTTCACTCAACCATTTATCAACCATTTATACATCATAGGATCTTAAATTGAGAGTTGGATGGTACTTCAGATGTCATTTAGTCCAGCCCCCTCATTTTGCCAATAAGGAAACAGACTTATGTGACTTCTCCAAGATCATAAAGGTAATAAGTGGCACAGCACAAAATATTTTATGTGCACTAACTCATCTGATCCTTGTAACAATCAGCTTGCTCTCCATTCACTTAACTGTTTTAATTATTTTTCTGTCTGTAATAAAACATTTTTGAGACAAATAATTTTTATTTCTCTTTTGCTTTGTAGCACAGTGCTTTGTAGATAGGAGACACGTTAAAATATCTGCTGATCGTGGAAGGCAGATTAATTGTTCAAAGATCCAAACTGGATTTTAGAATTTAAAGTTGAAAGTGACCATAGAGATCATGAAGCTGAATCGCATCCATTTTACAGATAGAACAATAGGGCCCAAATAAACCACATGGCTTAACTCCATCTATATTTGTTAAGTTTCAAATTCAGGATTCACATTCAAGTACAATGCTTTTTTGCTTTTTTTTTTTTCTATGCTATATTTACTTTCTAATATCAATGAACAAATAGAGGGTTTTTTTTAACATGGCAAATTCATATGACTTACTTTTATATACCTCATCAATTACTTCACCATGGGTCATTTATTGTGTAAAAAGGAAGTTTGTTATCTCCTAGATAAATCTACTTTAAACTAATGTTATGTCTTTTTTCCCTTATAATTTCATGCCAGTAGAAGATGTAGTATTAAGAAACACAGCATAGTAATGTCTGACTTGTGACAATAAAGCATTCTGAGAAATGAGAAATGATGGAAAGAAGGTTTCTGAGGATGGAAGAGAGAATAATGGTGACAAATGCCATGTGCTCAAGTTTCTAGGAATGACATGGATCTGGTCTTGCAAGAGACCATGTTTAGGTTTTGTTAAGTCCCTTCCAGGTTTGAATCCTATGATGCTGTGACATAATTTACTTAGATTACTGATTTAACAATCACTATTATATGGTTTCCCCTTGCAACTTTCTTCTGTATGACAGATAATGGAGTACTACACTAGGTAGGATGCTGTGCAAACCCCAACCTGGGAATAAGAAATCCTGAATTATGGTCCTGATTGTACAATTCACTAGCAGAATGTCATTGAACAAGTGACTTCAGTTGTTATCACTTCAGTTCTCAGTTTATTCAACTGTAGAATAAGAGACTTGGGCTAACTCATTACATCACAGGATCATTCAATTAGAAGGGACCTTGAAGGTCATCTAGTAGGAGATAATCTCCAAGGTCATTTCCAGTTTCAACATTCATTGATTCTAAAAAACCACATAGGGGAACCCAGCGAAATAAATTGAGAAGCATATAGTGGAAAATAATAGCATTGAGCTTACAGTTAGAAGAAACATAGAAATGATTCTATATGTGGCACATTAGCTGTGTGAATCTAGTCATTGAACTATTCTTAGCTTTGGCTTTCCCAGTCGGTAAAATGGAAATAATGTTTGTGTTACTTACCTCGTATATTGATGTTGGAAGGATTGGGTAGGAGTTGAGGAGCCCATGAGGAAAATGTTAAATACAGGCCTTTTTAAGTCTTAGATCTTTGTCTTGATCGGAGTAACTAAGTATTTCATAATTGAACATTGTTACAATATTCCTCAGTGAACCATGATCTCCTAGTTCTGTTCAGTTTGCATCAGTTCATATAAGCTTTTCCAGGTTTTTTCAAAACCATCCTGTTCATCATTTCTTATAGTACAATAATATTCCATCATAATCACATACTCCAATTTGTTCAGCCGTTCCTCAATTGATGAGTCTCTCCTTAATTTCTAATTCTTCATACAACAAAAAGAGCCACTATGAATATTTTTGGTACATAGAGGTCATACTACTTTTTCTTTTATCTCTTTGGGATACAAACTGAATATGTGGTGGTATGGCTGTGTCAAAGCGCGTACACAGTTTTACACCCTTCTGGGCATAATTCCAAATTCTTCCCCAAAATAGTTGGACAAGTTCACAATTCACTAAAAGTGAGTGTCTCAATTTTTCCACATTTCCTCCAACAATTGTCATTTTCCTTTTCTGTCATGTTAGGCAATCTGATTAGTGTGAGGTAGTAGCTCAGAATTGTTTTAATTTGCCTTTCTCTACTTATTTAGAGCATTTTTTCCTATGACTATAAATCTTTTTGATTTGTTCTTCTGAAAACTTCCAAGTGTAGATAGGGCTTTGTAAATCTCAAAGTTTAATATAAATTTTGTTATTATCATAAGTGATAGCTGACAGGGAGAAAGATCAAAAACTTAACAACTAGAAAAGCATAATTCTAGGGAAAATATATAAATTTCATATAGTCACTGTGCTAATACAATTAAAAAAATGAAGCTATCCCTGCCATTGAAAAGCTTATATTCTTATGGAAGGAGATAACATATATAGAGGAATTGTGATCAGGTAAGAAGAGTCACAGGAATGAAGAGTTGGGTCCTTTTTCCATTAACTAGACATTCATTTTCTAGAAACAAGAGTAGGAGTGATGCTTGTGCCCAGAGCAAGGTAGAGTGGGAAAGGCTGGGTATATACATGTGAAGTCTTGAGTCTGTTGTGAAATCCAAGATGCCTATATATATATTGGTCTAGTAGAGTGCTGCTTAAGCCTCATTATTTCTCAGATTTATCCTATTTCTGAGTCTGAACTATGATATTTCCCTCTCTGGCTACCAACTTGCAATTTTTCAGTCTTTCCTGAGTCCTCCCTCTCTTTCTGAATTTTTCTTTCATTGTCATCTCATCCTTCCATCTGGGTTTAAATCCTGGTTACCATTGTGACTTGGGCTAGCCACTTGTAATCAGTTGCTCTCGTGCTGGAAAGGACCTTTGGAATAGTCTTGCAATTAAGGATGCTATTGCCTGAAATAAATTAACCTAATTGTGATTTTATGAAAAGAACAATTACAATTTTTATTTCATTATAATGCTTATTAGATTATTGCAAGTGTAGGTAGACTTGTTCATACTGCCATGATAAAAATGCTCTGGACATTTTTGCCATGTGATGCTATTTACAGATTGATCTATTTCTCTCAAAAATAATTTAATACATGTTGTGGGATTTATTTCCAAACCCCAATCTGTTCATAATATAAGCCAAAAGCAGGATCTATCAGATTAGCTTTAAAGTTTGGTGGATGGATTTTTTTATGGGAAAATTGATTTTAGAATATTTTCTTTTAGAGGGGAGATAATATTTGACTTGGAGTCAGAAGATTTGTTCAAATTATGGCTCTGTTATTTATTAGTTGTCTGCTTTGACATCTGTGAACCTGTTTGTTCAACTCCAAAGCAAAGAACATGGGTATGACTGAATAGTCTCTTCCAACGCTGATATTTGGTAATCTTTGGCTGCCTGTTTCCATTTGGAGATATTACATGGGGGAATTTATATATAGTCAATAATAATTCTTTTTTCTACCTTTAGATGACCTCTGAACCTAACTATATTAACTTTAAGAAATGCTTTGACTTCAGTTTCTGCACAGAATCACTCTTTACAAATGTAACGAGAAGCACTCTAACAGTGTATAGAATATTGTACTTAGAAAGACCTGGTTTCAAATCCCAACCCTGACTGTTTGTAGCCTTGTGACGGTGGGCAATTCTTTTAACTTCTCTGAATGTTGTTCTAGGCAGCTAAGTGGCCAGGTGAATAGATTAATGGATTTGGAGTCAAGAAGACCTGAGTTTGAATCCTGCTCCAGATACTTAGTTGTGTGACTTGGGCAAGTCACTTAATCTCTCTTAGACTAAATTTCTTTATATATAAGATGAAAATGATAACAGCACCTACCTCTCAGAGTTGTTGTTATTGTTAAGATCATATGAGAATGTAAAGTATTTTACAAACCTTGAAGCAACATATAAATATTAAATATTATAATCCTAGCTTTTATTGTGCCCTAAACATTTATTTTGCAAGAAAAATAATGGGGAATTTTATCTTTATAAGAGTACTGATCAAATGAAACAGAATAAGTATAAAAATTAAGTTTTTTTATTTCACTCTGATGCTTGAGTAAATGTATTCAAAGGCAGGAGGAAGATTGGAGGAAGAAGGAGGTTCTTGTAAAGAGTTTTATGGAGACTTGGTACTTTTAAGGACTTTAGAAATTGATGCATTCCATATGCTAAATTTCACATATCAAAATTTATTATTTTTTTTCTCTTCAGCCTAGGCATATCCTTAGCATTACAGGAGTGTAGGTTCAACTACTTTTGAGATTATTTTTGGCTTATGAATTGGAGTAAGAAAAGGGAGATTTTTTCAAACTAACTGAGCAACCAGCGGAAAAAAGAGGCAGAGGGTTAAAGAAAATAGGAGGAGAAGGAGGAGGAGAGGAAAAAGAGGGATGAAGAGAAGAAGGGAGAGAGGGAGGGAAAGGGAGGGAAAGATGAAGATGGAGAAAGAGAGAGAGAGGAAAATGAACATAAGTTTGTAGTCTTGAAGTAAAATAAACTTAATTGGGAGTAATGAAAGAGGGAAATAAAAACAATGTATGGACATGATTCCTTTGAGGAAAGAGGATAGGTGCTGGTGTGTTGCGAGAAGATGTCACTGGAATCCTTCATACCAGCCACCAACTGGTACTACCGACCTAGAACATGTTAGTTACTTACTTGAATAAACATCATGCATGGAGACAGAGTAAGACTTGGCATGAGTAGAAGAAAAGGCATCATACAACTAGGCATTTATAGCTAAGACATTAACAGATTACACGTTCCATAATTTGTAGAGTGCCAGTATTAATAATGTTAAATACCGATACACATATACATTTCCCTTCTGAAGATGTAACTGTAGTATTTGTAATTGGAGAAGTATTAAGGAGTAGTGGATAGAGAACTGGACTCAGAGTCAAGAAAACTGACACATTTCTCGTGTGACCTTTGGCAAATCACTTCACTTTCCAGTGTCCATTCGGCTTTAAGTTATATAGCAAATGCCAATCTACATTGGCACAGATTTTCCTCACCAAGAGTTCTGAATAAAAATGAAATCACAGGTCTGTTTAAAAAGTATACTCAGTGACACATACTTGACTAGTTAATTAAGTTATTTTTGAAAGAATCAGGATATTAGTATTTTGTTCCCAAGCTGTAGAAATTATATGTGTCTGACACACACATACACACACGCTTCCAAACTAAATCAAAGGGAAGTTTCTATTTAATATATGTGATTTATTCCTATGATTTAGATCACATATGTCAGACTAATAGAGGGATGGACAGTGACCAGAATAGCTCCTTATTAAGGTTTTGCTGATACCTACTCATTTAACACCAATGACATTGAGCATCCATTATGTGTCTCTGTTGTTTAGTCCCTTTTCACTAAAAACCAAGGTTCAGAGGAATGAGTAAACGGACAGTTGGTCACTATATCTTGCCCTTCACAAACCTAGCCTTTTGGACCATTACGGAAGTTCTCAAATAATAGTTGATTTCATAGCAAGTATCACTTAGTGAAAAGAGTATAAGATTTATAGTCAGAGAACCAAGGTTCCAATTGTGATTCAGCTGTTTTCCAATTCATGCTATTATTGAACAAGTCACTTAACTCATTTGATTCTCAATGTCTCGATTGTTAAATGAGGGAATTGGATTATATGACCTCTATGATCAATTACATGTTATATCCCCAAATTGTTACCTGGTTGTGTCAACTGAGGAAGGAATATAGACAAATGAGGTGTGAACTAGGATTTTTTAACTGACTGTAGGCAGCTGTAATGGGAATCTGAAGATCTTTCCTGCCCCTAGACCCTTTGATAGGCTTAAGTAGCTCTGAGAATGTTCCCTGATTTGAAAGTATTCTCTGCTCCCTAACAGGCTGAATGTGGTCATGTGGAGCCTGTGGTGGGAGGCTTGTTTTTTGGGAATGGCCACAGCTTGTTACTTTGTAATTGGACAGTGGGTCAAGAGGGCTGTGACATTCTCTGACCCAGGAGAAGCCTATATATACGCCCTGCTGTGAGGTTTACTTTGGGGCTCACTTTGAGAAGAGTTGTATGATTTGGCCAGATGAGACTCTGGGAAGCCATTGAGCCCCCCCCCCCGGCTTTGAAAAACCCAGATGTTGATGCTTCCCCCTCTGGTAACTTGAATAGGTAATGGA
>CM053596.1:174177768-174197601 GCA_028646575.1 Pseudocheirus occidentalis
CATTTGCCTGAGGTTATGAGCCTTAAGTTGTGGCTCTGCCCAAGTCTTTAGCCCCCTTTGTTCCAAAAGTTCCCACCCTTGAACTGGCCTGGCCCACCATTGTCTATGGTCTCCAGGTAGCCTCCAGCAACTTCCCACCCTTAATCACTCATTACTGGAGTCTGACCTCATCTTGACTCCTGAAGACCCTCTCTACTGGATTCTGACCTCATCTGACTCCTAAACACCCTCCCCAATCTCCTCCTCTGGACCACCCCTAGATTCCTCCCACAACCTTTCTGTATATAGAATCCCATCTTCCCTCCACGTGGTATGAGAGTGCCATGGGATAGCTTAGCACAGACTTGCTCTGTGTAAGAGTGCCTTAGACTAGCTCAGTAGAAACTTGCTCTGTAAGAGCATCATGAAATGGCCTAGTACTCCACATGGCGATCTTGAACTTTCAATAAACTTTACTTTTTCCTTGGCTGAGAAGACTTGAGTGAAATTCTTTCAGCAGGACCCATCCTCTTGGTATTTTGGGGTCTTAGGCAGCCCTAACCCTCTTTGGGCACCCTCTTCACAAGGAGTCAGACTCTGAAACATGCCTGATGCCAGGTCCAGTGGGCTGGAGAACTTGGGACTTAAACTCTGGAGGAGACAAACCCAGCTTCTCTTTAATTTGATTGAGATCCAAACTGGAGAATGGGACATGAACTCTAGTTGTCCCACCAGCATAGAGAGCTGCTTCCCTTAAGGGAAAAAGTCCTGGAGGTGCTGTAGGGATAGCTACTTGGGAAGGGAGATTGGAAGTCCCACTTCCTGTGAGAGAGTGACTGGAGGTTGCTGGCAGAACTGGATCAGATTACAAGAGTGGGGAATCTGGCTGGCAAGGGGGAACATCAGCTGGCACACTTCCAGATGAGGTATCTATCCTTGTCCTCTATTCTTCAGAAGCTTTGCATGTGTCCATTTTTCTCCAAAATAACCAAACGGGACTGAGAACCTGAGGTCAGGTTGAGTAAGAGACAGCCTCCTTCCTAGCTGTCTGACCTAATGGGACTTGAGAGGTCAGGCCCACAAAAACAAAACAAAACACAAAAAAACACTCAAAACATCCCACACCTCCAAGGTACTTGGAAAACAAGAAGGCAATGCAATAGGGAAATAGAGAGGCTTATGTACCTTCCAGTCCCACCTGGAGAAGAGCTTGAGATTAGCAGTGTTTCCTGTGTCAGGGAACCATAAAAATGAAGAGGTTACCCACAAAGAGGGTTAGGGTTGTCTGAGATCCCAAAATACCAACATGCCAGGTCCTGCCAAAAGAATTCGACTCAAATCTTCTCAGCCAAAGAGAAGTGAAGTTTATTGAAAGTTCACCATATTGGGTAGACTCTTAAGGAGCCTAGGTATCTGTTTAGCATGACTTTGTAGCTCTGTGTAAGAATTTTTTTGTAGTAGTAGATATAACATGATCTTTAGGAATCAATTAACTATTTTCAGGAAAGGACATTTAAATGTTCAAACATTTTAATAAGGTTATAATTAATAGGAAGCATTTGAGTGTTGTCTTGGAAAATTAAAATGTTTCATTAAACATTTTAATAATGCCACAATTAATAGAAACAATTTGAGTATTATCTAGAATTTATTGGCAATTAGGGTTTCTTTTTTTGTGGTGCTATTCCTGGAGGTTATAGCATTTGTGTCCATTCATTATAATTTTTTAAATTACACTATATTCTTGCTATTATTTTCTTGGATTGGCTTGGCTTACTTTAAGTTTACCTTCTTCCTTATTTCATAGCCTTAAAGCAAACATATAAATTTGTTATATTTAAAATCTTCTTTTTGACTACTTTAATAGGTCATTGTAGATGTAACCTTATTGATTTGCTTGTAATTTTCAATTAGATGAAATAGTTAAATGGATGCGTTCTGGATATGTAGATTTGGTGATATTATTGGGAGTGTTGCAGAGAGCTCCCCATTATTCTGAAACAGCACTTCTTAGATTCTTCTGGGTCCAGCAATGTACTTATTTTATAAATTATTATAGTAGATTTGATCTTGCCATGGATCATTTAGCTTTGTACAGAAAACAAAAACAAAACAAAACCTTTTTAACTGCCACAAACTTTGCCATTTTTCTGGATTTTCTGTTTTGTAGGTGTGCACTTTTGTTCATGAAGAGAAATAATAAGGGAGCATTAAAATCCACAGTCTGGTACTGAGCTAGCAGTTCTAGCATCTGAGTCTAGTGGGGCAGAGAATAGAAACAAAAAAACTTTGGGGAGAAGCTTCATCAGTACAAAAGTCTACTAAGGACTGGAACCAGGATAACACTAATAGAGGAGGTATAGAGACCCTAAACACACCAAAGTCACTGCTAGAGTGGTTGCTTGAGGGGAGAGAAAAGGGAGAACAAAGGGAAGACTCAGTTGTGGAATAGCCCACTTATGGTTTGAGAAGACCCTGGGATTGTATCTTCCTCACCTGTGGCCTTCCATTTCATTATGGGTTTGTCCCGGAGTGCATTTGTCCCTAGTTGTGTGCAGCCATGCTGGATAAGGGACAGCTAACCCTTTAGAGAGTCTGGCCCTATTAAGCTCTAGAAGTGACTAATCAAGGTATCAGAGTAGGATAAAGCAGAGGGGAAATGCACCTCAGTGGTTTTGAGTTGACTGTTGGGAAATTAAAAAAAAAGTTTTGATGGGATCAGTGTTGATGTAGGACACCTTCAGGGTAAGGTTCTATACTGATTGGATAGGTGGGCTGTGACATGTGGTTGGCAGAAGACCTCCAGGATATAGGAGGAAGAAGTTTGTCACCTTACTTCCCAGATATCAGATGCCATGTGCAAAACCCTGATCTCTCTGCATTGAACATCACTGTATTGGAAAAAAAATAACCAAAGTTATAGCAGGATCATTAAAAAAATTTACATAGACTACATTATTATAGTGGGATGCAGGTATATTGATGATAATCCTGATAATTACTTCATATTTCTCAGGTTTTCAATAAGACAAAACTGATGGTGTCACTTTACAAATTGGTGTGTTATCAATAATTAAGCGTGGCTATGTGTCCTGGCTTGAAGGGCTCTAACACTGGAATTCATGGTGTCTTTTCACTTGTCATCTAACCCTGATGACTCATGGAGGATTTTCTGCCTATGACACGGTGCCCATAGGAAAGACAGATGATTCAGCCAGGGAATTCTTCATCAACCCTGCCTCTTTCCAACCACAAAGCCAGGAAATGTAATCAGAGCCTTATGCTCTGCCAAAACAAGTGCCTTCATAATGGGTAACTCCGACTTGTGCAATAACATCCATTAGATAAAATGATTAAATATACATCAGTCCTTTGGCAGGAGAGACATGAAGATACTGAAATGAACATCATCATGTGATCAACCTCTCCTGTTTAGAAAAGGAACATGTTTCCACCTTTGACATTTATCATCAATGAATGCCTCAAATAACAGCAGGAAACCATTTTCTGGTGGCAGGATTTTATTCAGTTCATATTTTTCTTTGTGTTATAGAGTAATGATGTGATTGGTAAAACATTCTAAGGGACATATTTTTTAAAAGTCTGGAAAAAATACAATTTATTGTTGCCTTTGAGTAGGTTATTTATATGGTATTATAATTATATTATTTTCATATCTAGAAATCAGAATCATTATTTACTCTTCAGTAGTTTACGTAAGGAGCTTTCATTCATCATTCTGAAATTTTATAAGCTTAAGTAACAAATTTACATTAATCTTATGAAAATTTTATATTAGTATTCAAAACTTATATCCCCTAATGTTGAACTTCCATATGTAGCATATAAAATTGTGGCTGTCCCTGAATGTTTAGGTACTGGTGAATGTTGAAAGACCCCTTTTCAAGATATAGAAATAGCTGTCCTAATATTGTTCATTGACTCTGTGAAAACAAGAAATTAGGTGAAATAGTGTTCCATAGGCAGGTGGTTTCATAGAAGTAAATGTTATAAATGGATGGGCGTGAGATTATGAGATGTAATTGTGGTTTTTAAAAAATATATTTTAAATTTAAATACAAATTAAGAAAAGAAAAAGACAACATTGCCATGTACACAGAATAATATAAGAGAGGGTTCAATAAAGAGCAATAAATTTTCATTTCAAGAAAATCTATGTAATGAATACTACACATTTTCACAGCTGTCCATCTTGTTGCTTCCTTTTCTTTGTCCTCTGTTGTGCACTTTTTACTTTATTTTTCCCTTTCCACACCCCCCCACAAGAAGACTACAATTAAGCATGTGTGCATACATATACATATACACATACATTAAGATACACACACATACATATACACATATACAAACACATGTACATAAGACTGTATTATACTTGTTTCCACTTCTCATCTGTTTCTCTGAAGATGGGTGGCATCTTCCTTCATAAGTCTAAGTCTTTTCATACTTTTAGAATATTTTAGAATTTTGGGAATGTCCTTTCATTCTCTCCCCACTGCCCCCAACTCCTATCAGTCTCCCCCTCCCCCCACTCCCTACCTAATCCCACTCAAGCACTTAAGAGATTGAATGACATCTTGTCTGGAATTCTAGAAAAGGAAATTTTTTTCCCTGAAACATAGTGGACAAGATAGCCTCTGAGGTCTTTTACATCTCTTGGATTCCTTAGTTCTGTGATCCTCATCATTCACATTCTGGAACCATCAATTGCCAGGATTCCTTTATGCCTGGTGAGAGGGAAATGAAAGGCCTTGATCTTTCACGTTAATACCCTTTGCTGCCTCTGCTCTTTCACCTATTAAAATGCCATGATAAAGGAGAACAGAACTTTAATTTATCATTTACATTCTATTCATTCAATGAACTGAATCTGTGACTTTCTTAACTTTAATCTTGCACTCACTTTTTTTCCTTGACCTCTCTGACAAAATCATCAACTAGAATGGGTGAAATTTCTTGAATTCTTTTTACAAGAATACTAAATACAAAGGTAAGATGTAGTCATTAGCACCAGGAACCTTGAGACTAACATCCCTGGATGTCTTTATTACAAGTTCTATTTAGTGAATAGTTCACCTATGCTCTCATGTGTTCATAAACTCTGAAGATGATACAGAAGTACTAACAGCAGAATTCAGTTGTATTTTGAGTCTTAATTAGTTATTTGTTAGGAAGCACTACAAAACAGCATAACATGTGAAGATTTTGTACCTCAATTGGGGGTCCTTTAAAGAGCATTATCTGCTATATGAGGAACAGAGTGTAGGGTGAAATTACCTGATAAGGAAGCTGGCATCCCCAAGCTAATGTTTTGAGAAAATGTCCCTTGGGTTGTAAGGCTTTCCAAGAGCAATGATTCATCATAACCCTAGACTTAAGCAGATCTTATCTTTAGATACCACAAATTCTATTGAAATACAAATACATTAAGACTGAATTTTTTTTTCTTTATTTTTTTCCCCAAAGATACATTACATATTGAGGTCAGGATTTCCTGCAGAGTTTTGATATAAACCTAGCATGTACCAATGAATTGATTCCCTTCCATTTTTTTTTTATTTTGAATTTGAGATATCTATATAATTAAAGCAACTCCTACTTTAGAAAAGGTGAATGAACGACAGATTTCTTTGCATTTGCTTTGTGATCTTGAATTAGTTTCCAGTTTCAAGCCATAGTAGAATAATAGCAGGCATCCTCTGGGGTCCCTTGGGCCTTGAGTGTGATTGGTATTGTTACCAGGGTAGCAGCTGCACTGTTTCACAAACAAGTGATGGATTTTTTTCCACCTTGGGCTAAACACTTCATATTCATTAGAAGAAATACTTCTGGGAAGTTCTAACTTTGACACTAATATACTTAAGTATCAAATGCCATTAGATGCCTGGTTTTAGCCCCACCCCCTCCCAAAATCATTTAAAAATGATTACATTGTATTAATACATACCACAAATGTAGTATATACCGTTACTTTCTAGGCATATGTAGAAATTACATTTGTTTTAGGAAACTGACCATGGCAATATTATTACATGTTTTTGCTTGAGATTAGTTTTTTAAATGCTACATATCATAGTGTTTATGGTTCTGTAAAACCAAGCACAAGCAGCTTTCCAGAGGACTGCTGCTATGAACACCTTTCAAAGTTCTTATAACATAGTACAATGAACTATATTTATTCAATAATAAATCAGAGCAAAACATTCACAGAAAATCAAAGTACAGCATTCACAATGCAACAACTTATCACAGAAGATCAAAATACAGCATTTACCATGTCACAACTCAAAACCTATCACTAAAATGGCCACATAGTTTTCACCCAAGTGGTCACATGGTTTTGAACAAAGTATAATCATTTAGTAACTCAATCATTCAATCATCCTTAAGGAGGCTTGCCTTTCATCAATCACTACTCAGACAATTTCATCAGTCACTGCTCAGTACCCACAGAGAGATCTTTTCATCTTGATTTGGGGCAGGCTTTCAGCTACCATGGCTCTTCTTCCATGGTCCCAGCTCCCACCTGAATCTAACCAACTGCCACCTGAATTCAAAGGCAGACAGCTCCCAGTTCCTTGTCCAGCTCTCTGTACAGTTCCTGCTCCATATTGAATCTCACAGTATCCAATCCATCTCAAGTCATTCATTGTTTCTGTTTCTGAGAAAACTTATCAGAGCCATAGACAGACAAAGTACCACAGTCATGCTTCCTCTGGCAGCTCCAGCTGGCCCTCAGAAGTCTTCAGCAACTCCATTCTCAAAATCAAAATCACTTTCTCCACAGAAGTTCCAGTTGAGCAGTAGCAGCCCAGCCTTCAGATGCTTGCTGAAAGAAATTCTTTCTCTCTCTCTCTCTCTCTCTATCTCTCTCTCTCTCTCTTTCTCTCTCTCTCTCTCTCTCCCTCCCGTTTTCTCCCTGTTATCCCAAGAAGTTCTGACTGTCCAGCTTGTGCCCTTCCTTATATACAGTATAACCTCTCCCTGTTCAGCCCCTTCCTGTTAAGTCAGCAACAAGGGTTGATTCTTTCTGTTTCTTTAACAGAGGCTTAATTTCAAACAAGATGCTAAGTACCTCTCAGCTTGGCAATAAAAAGGGATCTTCAAATTTCATTACTATTACAGGTTCCTTGTCAGAAATCAATTCAAGCAAGAAAAAAAAGACCAAGTCTGATTAATAGTATAAAACTTACCCCTTAGAATATTGCTGGGGGCCCAACTCATTACTCAGAATATATATATTTTTTATTTTAGCTCCTTCAAAAAATATCTTCTGAAGTAAAAATGAGGAGTTTTGTAATAAGAACCAGAAGTGATTTCAGATCACAGCTCTGTCACTGGCTAAGAGTAACATTGAACAAATGCTTTGACTTTTGGTTCTCAGTTTCTCTAACCACAAGATGGCTATGATACCATTTTCTGCTTAATATAGGGATATTGTATTGACACCAGTTTTGTGGAGAGTGTAAAGCTAAGTTGCATATATGCAACTTCCTTCCTGTCTGGGCCACATAAGAGTGCTTTCAAGATTAGACCCTGACTTTATCCTTATTTTTAGTAAGTTTTAGAACTCATTTATACCAATAACGCATGTAAAATAAGTTGGAAAGCAATTCCAAAATAAGCATGACTGAACAAATTATGATATGTGAACTTCTGGTCAATAAGGAATTGAGAAAGAATTTTCAGAGAAACCCAGGAAGATTTATATGAATTGACGCAGAATTAAGTTAACAATAGCATGAAAACAGGGGTTTTATTCTATAAAATTAATATTGTAAAAATGAACTCTTCTGAAAAACTAAAGAACTCTGATCAATTTGGTGATCAACCATGATTACTAAGAACCCATAGTGAAGTATGCTAACCATTTCCTGACAAAGAGGTGAAGGACTAAAACGCAGAATGATGTTATTTTCACATGTAGACAAAATAGGAATTTCTTTTGCATGACTCTGTCCTTTTTATTATAAGGGTTTAGTTTTGTTGTCTAATAAAATGGGGAGAGTGTGGCAGATTTAAAATAAATCAGTAATATATAGATTTAGAAAAACAAATATACTTTCTGAATAATATTACTGAATTGAGTGTTCAGTCACTTATTCTCTATAGGTTCTTTTTTGTTTTCTTTTTGAGGAGAGGAGAACTAATTTTAAAGTCTAAAAGGTACAAGACATTTTTATCTTACAGGATTCAGGCAAGTAAAAGATAAAGGCCCTGTCCTTAAGAAGCTTATACTCTTTTAGGGGAAAGTGAGATATACACATACACACAGACACAGACATACACACACACACACTCCATGGGACAAAATAGCATAAAATTAGAAAAAGAAGGCAGTGGTTCCTCTTTTCTACTGTAGTTAGAGATGGAAACCAGCACTTGAGACTTAGGAGGTCAGGGAAGATTTCATGGGTAATGAGTGGTGGTGGGAGACATTCCAAGTAGGGGTGGGATAGAGGGTGAAGTATGAAAGATGATTAGCAAAATATAAGGTAAAGCAAGTATCAAGTCTTGTCCTTCACACTTCTATAACATGTCTTGTATTTGCATCTTCCTTTGTATTCCCCTGAAACCACCTCAGTTGAAGATTTCATTTCTTTTCCCTCATACCTAGCCTTCCTAATTGGCTTTCCTAACTGTCTTGTCTTCTCTCTTCCTTTCACACTAAAACCTTTCCTTTATTTTACTTCCCACTCCTTAATGCATTACTTTGATCATGAAGCTTCTATTTAGAAACCTTCAGGGGCTGCCTATTGTCCATTAAACTTTGTATCCACTCCTGATCTTAGCATTTAAGGTTCTCTATAATCTTGTTCTAGATTGCAGCCTTTCCTAACCACAGGTGAAAAATATCCTCCCATATTCAAATTTCTTCTACCATTTCCTTCACCCCCTCCTTTGTTACATATATTTCATTGCCCCCTTTCTTTGTGTTCTTTTCTTAATGGATGCTGTGCCGAGGAATTATGTAAAAATTGTAACTCTTAAGTAGCACACTTCAGTGACTGTTGTAATGACTCTTGGAGTAGGGAAGCCAAGCATTTCAAGGGGCTTTCAATCCCACAATGAACAGAATGAAATGTTGAAATACAGAAAGATTTGTGGGTGGAAAATAAACAACAGTAACAAGAAGTAATAAACTATTTCTATGAAACAGCCAGGTCTACTAATTTTTCTGTCTTTCTCCCCTAATCTATTATAAGCTCTTTTGGAGTAGAGTATTATAAACTCTTTAGGAACAGGATCTGTGTTTAATTTGTATTCATATGTATTCCCAGGAGATTAATGAATATTTGTAAAACGGAATTGAAAGTATAAGCATAAACTTCAAGATTTGCTATATAGATGCTATGTAGTTCTGTACATGAATAGTTTAGATATAGCAAAAAAATCAAACTGGAGTTATAGAAGTCAGCATGTTTGGATTTTACCCTCAGGGCAACCAGGAGTCATCAAAGGTTTGTGAGCATAGAAATGACAGGATAAAATCTGGATTTTAGAAGAAATTTATTTAGTGGCAGAATGCAAGTTGAATTGGAAGATCAAGATACTAGAGGCAGAGTAACCAGACACTGGGCTATTGTAATCGTCCAACATTAGTTATGAATTTATATTAGGGCCCTAGTCATGTCAGTAGGAAACAATGAAAAAGGAATATTAGGGCAAAGAATAAAACAATTTATTAATTGAATATATACAGTTAGTATAGGAGAGAGCTGACTATGACCTTCCAGCCCAAGCACTTGCCCCTACCCCCACCATATGGATCCTTTCTTTTTCTTTGTCTCTTGTTAAAATATGTGATATTAGTTCTGAAAACTGCTTTTCCCCCAAGATCAGGTCTACTTTTTGAAGAAGTTACTGACCACAGCAAAGTCAAACTCCTTGTTTAGCTCTTCCCACTGTTTCCATTTTTTTAATTGCCTTCTTCATGGCTAGATGACTCCAACATTGTTCCTGACAAGGTCTAATAAAAGCAGTTGTGTCTTCCATTGGATACTTTTTTCCAGCTGCATCTGTACTTTCTCTTTCCTCTCATCTTATTCTGGGAATGGTTAGCTGTCATATTAGCTCATAAAGATATTATGGAATTGATGAAAGCATTTTGAGTCCCTAAGAAGATTTATAAAGCCTATATGTTATTATTTTACTATCTTTCCCCACACTGAGATGTGTTTTTCAATATCTAGGTTCTACTTTCAGCCCACTAACTGCCCTGTGCTACATGGTAACTGTTATATTTTAAATCCTCAGGGTAATTGAAGCTACATTCAGAACAATATCAGCCTGAATTCAATTTATCAATTTTATGAGGAACTAAAGATAGTCAAAACTCCCTTTCAGTGCCTTCAGGACCAAATAGTTTGCCAATATAACAATAGACATGATTCAAATGTTTTCCAGCTTGTACCTCTGTTTCATATCAGTGGTAAAGTTTTTAATATTTAGTGATTTTTCCACCCACACATTTTGGATATTATCTAAAAGCACAACTATGACATCAGTGAAGTAAATTTTATTCTGCTATTGTAATGGTAATGGAATTTAAAGATCCCCCTGTACTGGCTTGGTTTTGGGCTTGAGTGTTAAAACCCAGAGAATGTGAATCCCAGTTGTGAGATGGCCTTATTGAGATTAAGAGTAGGGGCTGAACTGAGAGGAGCTGGTGGCTTGGATTTAGAGAGGAGCCCAAGCAGAGAGAGGCCAGAAGAACTTTTGGGGAGCATATCATGGAGGCAGAGAGAGAGGAGAATTGCCAGGGGCCAGACTTGCTGAGAGACTGCTGATGGTCAGTTGGAGCTGCCCAGGAATTTTGAGAACTGCCACCTGGATCTGCTGAGGACTGAGGAGGCATGGCTGTGATGCCGGTATTTTGTCTATTTTGATGTTGTTTTGCCAGATTCATCTGCTGGTGAAGGACAGTGCTGTTGTTGCAGAGGCCCTGGAACCTTGTTGTGGGTTCAGAAGCCCTGAAGGAGGATTTTCTTGTTGTATGTGTACAGAAATCCTGGAAAAGCATCTTGCTGATATTTTCAGGGGTTCTGGGACTGTTCTACAGGCAGAGAGTGAATTAATGAGGACACTGGCAAAGCATATTGTGGCATTGTCAAACTTTGTCTCCTCAGGAACAGAAAATGCTGAGAACTTAACTCAGGTCAAAATAGAGAAAAGACCTTTCCTTGGATATTAAATGCTGTTATGATATCTTAACCTTGTTGTAGCTTAAGGGTAGATGGCCTTTTGTGCTCTCCACTGCTCCTTTTGAGAAAAGTGCTTGACATTAATGGATGGTATTGTAATTCAGTTGTGATCCAGGGGTGGGAAACTTTTGACTTTTTTGTGCTCTGTGACTGATCAAATGAATGTGTTTTGTTTATGACTGGAAGCTAATCTCCATTGGAGAATAGAGACTTTGTGACTGACTAAATGAATTTACTAACCAAGGGGGGCTACTTTGACTAATGTATTAGCCAGGTTTGGGGTACTTGGACCTTGGTACTTTGCAATTGAATTGAGAACTTACTGAATTTTTGAGTTGTGCTATATTTTTATTCTCTGTGAATGTTTTGCCTTGGTCTGTCACTGAATAAATGGAGTTCACTATGCTCATAATCTGAACCTGGAAGTTGCTTTTATTAAATCTCAAAATATCCCTTAAAAGTTTAATGGCAGAAATTATCTTTTTAGAGTTCAAAGAATCTGGTCATTTGTAACAACAGAATGGGCCCCTTTTTTTTTTTAAACCAACTATCATACTATATTTTTGGATGGAAATCTTGCATTATGACAAATATCTAGCAGGGCTGAAATTGGAAAGCAAATCATTTTCTAGAAGTGACATTATTATTTTTTTTAAAAGGAAAAACAATGTGTGTCTTAATTGGGAGGTGAAAAGAATGGAAAATAAGGTAATTATTTGTCTTTAACAAGTAGCAAGTAGAAAGGGCCCATTGGATTGAAGTCACAGTTATGCCAGAGTACTGAAACTATACTCTCCAAGGTTATCAAGGATCTCTTAATTGCTAAGTCTAGTTGTCTTTTCTCAGGCCTTATCTCCCTAGACCTTTCTGCAGTTTTTGACACTATTGACCAACCTTTTGTCTTGTATATTCTCTCTTCCTTCTCCCTAGATTTTGGGGAGACTCTTCTCTACTCTCCTCCTCTTCCTCTCCTCTACTCTCCTCCTCTTCCTCTCCTCTACTCTCCTCCTCTTCCTCTCCTCTACCCTCCTCCCCTTCTCCTCTCTTTTCCTCTCCTTTCCTCCACACATCTCTCTCTGTCTCTCTCTTTTCTCCGTCCCTCTCTCATATGTCTTGGTGATCTCATAAAATTCCTTGAATTCAGTTTCAACTCTATGAACTGTAAATCTCAGTCTACATTTCCCTCTTTCATCTCTTTCTGATATACCATTCCCACATCTTCAACAGCATTAGGCATCTGACATTCAATATGTCCAAAATGGAACTCATCATTTCCCTAAACCAATCCCTGTTCCTAATTTCCCTGTTAGGGTAAAGTAAACCAACATTTTTCCAGATCCTAAGGTTCACAACCTCAGAGACATTATCAAGTCTTCAGTCTCCCTCAACCACAAATCCAGGCAGTCATCAGGTATTCTTACTTCTACTACCATGATTTTTTTTGTAGTCCTTCTCTCCATTCATACACAGCCCTAATTTAGGTCTTCATCATTTATTCCTGAGACTAATGGAATAGTCCCCTGTTTAACTACCTACATCTAGCCTCCACCCTTTTTAGTTCATTCTCCACATTACTATCAATTTGATATTTCTAAAGTACATCACTGTCCTAGCTGATCTAGCATAGTAGACTTAAGTCTATCTTCACCTCAGAACATAACACTTTTCTTGCATCTGGAGCCCTTTTATAGTTCCATTACCTCCAACAATTAAAAAATTAAATAAAACAAGCATGTGTTTCAAAGTGCTTTTCATGCATTAGAGTTACCTAAAAGAGTTGGATTGCTTTGATATGGACTCCTAAGAACTTTATATTGGCATAATCTATAGAGCCTTTTTTTATGTTTTATGGCCAATGGTTTTATTAGACCAGATTTAACATAATGATTGATTGTTGAGTGTGGAATGCTGTAATGCACACATGCATACACCTATATATTTATATATATATAAACAAAAACATATGTGTATATTCATGCACATATGCATAATATATAGTAACTAAAATATTGTCTTTATTTAGATTTAAGTATAGCCAGTCCCCAGTCCCGTAATTGTCTAATATATGTGAAATCTCCAGAAAGCTGAGTCCTTCATTGCTCAAAAACTTGAACACACACACACATGCATATATATGTATATGTATGTATGTATATATACATACACATGTATGTATATACACATGCATATACATATACAAATATAACTTTTGTTCTAAAATTATTTCTTTAAACTGTTTCCACTTAACTTTTGCATAGTTTAGTATAGGTTTCCTTTTTTAAATTCCCTTGCTATATTTAATTATATTTGTAACCTTTTTCTCTAGTACCATTTCAAGTGTTTTTGTTTGAACACTTTTTCAAAATGGTCTCTTGTATTTAACTTTTCTTTGAAAAATGGTTCCTCAATTTCTCCCTAATAGTAATTTAGTAATTATTCTTTTTTTTTTAGGTGTACAGTGTTTTGGGTTTTTATTTTAAAGAGTGAACAATAAATCAAAAATCCCCAACTAAATAACAAAGCAGGAATTAGGAAAATTCAGAAGATTAATGAAATTGAAAACAACAGGGCCATTTAACTGTTAAATAAAATGGGATCATTTAAAAAAAATTAATAAACTAGGTAGGCTAGCTGACCTGATTTTTTAAAAAGAGAGAGGAAAACCAAATTATTCATACCAAAACTGAAAAAAAGAAGTACTTACAATAATGGAAGAGGAAATAAAGGAAATTATCAGAAACTATTTTGTGCAGTTTATATGGAATCAAAACTGATAATTTGGAGAAAATCACTGAATACTTACAATATAAAATACCCATATTAATAAAAAACTGTTTAAATCACCTCATATTAGAAAAAAGAAGTTGAACGAGCAGGAAATGAAATCCTAAAAGAAAAAAATCTCCAGGGCCAGAAGGAATTTACAAGTGAATTTTACCCAAAACTGAAAGGTTAATTCCACTACATAAACACTTTGCAATAATAAGGAAATTCCATTCCAAACAGTTTATATGGTAGTGTACTTAGAAAACTCTGGAGAGTCAAATAAAAAAAACTAATTGAAATAATTAACTTCTGAAAAGTCGCATTATATAAGATAAATCTATATAAATCATCAGCATTATTATTATATAATAACTTCCATTCAAAATAACATAAAGGATTTGGAATCTACTGAGATTCACTCAGGAACTATATGAATTTAACTCAACAATCCATAAACTATAAAAATTAAGGGCTTACAATGTGCCAGGCACTGCACTTGGCACTGGGAATACAAATGAGAAAAAACATTGTTTCTGGAAAATGGAGAGTTACCTGTGAAGTTCTGAACCCTCCATCAAAGGAGGTTTGGGAGGAGTTTATTGCCACACCCTCCAGTGCTCCAATCAGTGGGGTGAGGTAGTTGAGCATACCCTTCATTACACTTAAATATCCAGTCTGATTAGATAGCTAGTGATGAGCTCATCCCAGGGAGGCAGGGTGTTTCTTGGGGGCTGGTGGAGAAGGGAGAGAAAATCCATTTGAACAGATTCCCCCACCCCAATCAGTTTCATGAATGTGACTGGATCACTTCCTAATTCTTCTTCCCCTCATTACATCCAAGACCTCACCTCCAATAGTAATTATTCTTGATAACTCTCAGGGAGATTACAATTGCATGCAGTCATCCTGTAACCTTTATATGTTACCATTTTTTAATGAAAAATTGACATCATTAATTCCCAGTTGTTCTTAGTGGACATATGTAGGTAGAACTGGGTGTTTGAAGAAGTCTTTCAAATATGTACTTTTAAAAACACCTTGTTATGTGTGTAGAGTTCTTCCCTCTGAAGAGGAACAATGAATGATCCTGTTATTACTGCTTTTAAAGTATGTAAGATTCTTTATTGTTAATTCTCTTGCAATGGAATGTACTTAAGGGCTATTGACCATAATACTCATTGTTCTTTTCCTTATGAATTCACAGGTCTGTTAATTGACCTAGTGAATAGAAGGTCAAGCTGATTCCTAATCTGATTACATTCTGACTATGTAAACCTGTTTTTCTCTCCACAATGGCCTGTCATCATGTCATATATGCATGTATGTAATATGCACATGCATGTATAAGTACGTATATGTGCATACACATAATATATATATATTATATGCATAGTTTAGGACAAGGTTCTTTTTACAGATATATGTGCATATGTAGGTATGTGTAGGTGTGTGTATAGGTAAACCTATAGGTATAGGTATGGGTATAGGCATAGGTATAGGTATATAGGTATAGGTATGTGTATATATTTATATCTTTTCATATATGCAGTAATATTACGTGATGACAAGTCTTACTGAAGAGATAACAGGTTAGATAGGTAGAGTATAAATAGATTTGAACACAGTGTGAGTTTCTGCTCATTAAGTCAATTAATAGACCCATGAATTTACTGGGAAAAGAATACAGAGGTATTTACACAATCAGTTGTATAGCGTCATGTGACTTCTCCTCTTGCCTGCTGTAAATAGCTCTACACATAGGGATTTCTAATTCTGAAATCCATGAACTAAACTATTTTCATGTGAAATCAATAATTATTAGAATACTACATTCTCTGTGAATTATCCACTTAAACTCTGAGCATTTGGCAAGATCTATGCCACAGGAGCCCCTCAATAGGGCTTGACGGTCAAAAAGGAGACATCCCACCTGTTTAGAATTTTTCCAGTGCCTTTATTGTGCTCCCTCTGAATTCTTCTTCACAATGTAAATGAACATGTTGGTGAAAAAAGCATGGCAGTAGCATGCTATTGAAATGTAACTATATATTGCTCTTTTCATTTTTTTCCTTTGTGCTCCAAGAACATGGTCACTGAGGTAGATGATAATAAAAATATTATCAAGTATTTAGGAGAGAGTAAACATTTTGTGGATTTTCCATTTTTCTGTTTTTCTTTACTCTTAGTTTTCAACTTTCTGATAATCTTTTTTGCTTGTGATCTCAGAGATCACCCACTTGGGCACTGTAAGGGATATAATAGAAATGGATGAATTGTAGAAATATTTTTATCATAACATAGTCCAGTGTGTTACAAGCCTACATTGGGCTTAAACACATGAAATAATAATAAGATCCACTTAATTCTCAATTGACCCTTTGTGAACTAGCTTCTGACCCCACCACACCAACTGAAACTGGTTTTGCATAGGTCATCAATGATATTGTTTTAAAAGCAGTATGTAACAATATGTAACAATCATCAATAACCATGAACATTTCACTGTATGAAGAACAGAAAGGGAGATTATATATAAAACTATGTAGTTTCATATTGTTTATTTTAGGTGCATATTAAATGTAATATGATAGTAATGAAATTACTCCATTTGTGTTCCCTTCTGAATTTTTTGCCTTCCTTGTATATATCTATAGATAAAAATATAAATATATATCTATTTCTAATCTCTCTCTCCTCATTTTCTTCCTCACTCCCTTTCTTCCTCTCCACTTTCCTTCTTTCTTTTCCTCTCCATCCTCTTCTTTTTCAGTCTTCTCCCTGTTTCTTTTTTTACTTTGCTTCTTTCCTTCCATCTCTGTCACTACCTATTAACTCATATGCCCTCACTTGTAACAACAAAATATACTCAATTTAAAAAAATTAAGTTGACATACTGGCTATGTCTGAAAATGTATCTGATTTTGTCCCTTTAAATCCATAACTTCCTACAGAGATGGTTGGCATGTTTCATCATTAATCTTGATTGGTTGCCATATTTACAGAGTTTTTGTAATCTTTCAAAGTTGATTTCCTCCTTCACATTATTGAAAATCATGCAAGTCATGTCTCCTGGTTCTAATTATTTCACTCTACATCAGCTCAGTCTTTCCAAATTTCTCTGAATTCATCATATTCATCATTTCTTACATTGCAATACTCCATTGCTTCAATATTTGACAGTTTGTTCAGTCATACCAGTTGATGAGTATTCACTTTTTGCCTCATGCTTTATTTCAGGAGAGTGTGGCTATAAATGCATACGAGTCCTTTTCTTCTATCTTTGAACTCTTTGAGAGTACTAGTGGTATCACTGAGTCAGAAGCTGTTGACTTTAAGTAATTTGAACAATTTACTCACCAGAATTGCAAACATAGTTCTACCAGTAGTACATTAGTGTACTTTCTTCCCATAACTCTTCCAATAATTATAATTTTCTCTTTATTATCTTTATCATTCTGATGGGTATGAAGTATGAAGTAGAACCTCTGAGTTGTTTTAATTTGTGTTTCTCCAATTATTTGGTGTATATTTATGTGATGGTTGAAAATTTGCCCTCATCAGTTTAAAAATTGACCTTTCATATATTTTTATGACTGTTGGGAAATGTTCTTGTCATATATTTTTGCATCTACTTCTCATGTATCATGGATGATAGAGCTGTATGATGAAAATTTGTTTGAAAATTTTATTCTGGTTATTAACTGTTTCCCTTCTAATTCTGACTGAATTGATTTTTCTTAGGCAAAAGGTTCTTTTTTCACTTTATTTAATCAAAATCAAATTACACATTTTATTTTGTTTGATCACTTTTTTCTGTTGGGGAAAAATCTCTTAGATTTCTCCCCCTAACCACAAATGTAAAAGTTGACATTTTTAAGTCTGGTGGCCTTTTCTTGGCTTTCAACTTTTTAAATTTTCTGTAGGTGCTGACACTTTTGACCATTGTTCTAGACAGATTCTCTTCTCCTGATTTCGATGAACCATTCTCTCTCTGATCATGCTTTCTCAATTCCTTATATTCCTCTTGTCCTTGGAGTCTCTTGTTCTGTGCCATCTCTTTTTTTCTCTGTACTTTCTCATCTCAATGTCTCATTAACATTTAAAGGTTCTATTTTTTCAATCCTATACAGTGATTCTCAAATCTATGTATGCATTTATAATGTCTTTATTGAACTCTAGTGTCTTTATTTCCAACTATTTACTTCATCTCTCCAACTGGATATCCTCTTGACATCTAGAACCTCATTTCCAGAATGGAATTTGTCATCCATACTAAATATGTTCATTATCTCAAATTAAATATGTCATTTGATAACACTTCCATAATACTAGTGAGATATAATCAAAATCTCAGAATATCTGCTTTTCCTATTCCTTTACCTTAACATTTGAGCCATTGTTTTAATTATACCTCCATATTTTTTTAAACAGATGGAAACAAGTTTATTTACATCTATTTTTTTACTGTCCACTCATATTTCTGCTACCCTAGTTCAGTTTCTGGACTATTATAACTGACTCCTGGTTGGTTTTTCTGTCTCCACTCTCTCCCCTTGTGAAACTTTCCTTCACACAACTGTCAATTTATCTTAAAGGTCTTATTTGATCTGGTTCCATTCTACTTTGGATTATCACCCCACATTTCTCCCCACCACGTATGCTGCTTCAGTAAAACTGGACTACTAGCTGTGTCCTGGCATTCTTTGCACCTCTGTATAGTCTCCCAGACTGGCATCCAGTTCTAGAATATGAATGCATTTATTTTGGCCGTACCTCATTTTCCCCTTCATTTTGGTCTTTGAGAAGTCTTAATTCATTCAAGAGATGGCTCAGTTGCCACCTTTTCACTGAATCCTTCCCTGATTCTCACCTCCAAACTTAAATGGTCCTTTTCATCTTCCAATATTGCTAGAATATTTTATTTGGATCTTTCCTTTACCCTACTCACATCCTACACTTCTCTGTCTACATGGTTAGACATATCAAAAAACATTGTATTTCCTTTTAGAAGATAAATTCCTTGAGTGCTGGGTTCTTCTTTTCTTTGTCTCACCAGAACTTGCCAAATAGTTGCTCAATATATATTTTTAAGCTTCTTGAATTGAATTGAGGGCTGTATAAAGATGTTAGGAATATTTTTGTGAATGAAGTTCTTCCATGTAGCCTGTCACTTATATTACCTTGTCTTTGTTTTTATCATAATTACCATGTTATTAACATTTGATAGGCATTTTCTAAACAACCACTCTGAAATTTCTATTAATAATGAAGAGGTTACCTAAACTATCAAACATCCTTGAGACACAAACCTAGGAATTCCTATGAAAATGATAACTGAACATCTTGGTTAAATTAGTAGGAAACATAATAATACAGGTAATGTCAAAGCAAAAGTGAGGTCATTGTCTGATGCTAGAATGGAACAAGATTTTTATACTACCATTGTATAATTTTATTATGCCTTAATTACTTCCTTCAAATTAAGCTACTGACGGGGGGGGGGGGGAACATCAGCACCAAACTAAATACTAAAACATGAAAAAAGAAGAGCTTTCCTATTCTTTGACTGACATTTTATTGAATCTGAAGTACAAACAATATAGTTTCCACTAATTATTGGAAATCTGTCAGACTTTGTAACTGAATCTCTCATTCTCTTACTCTCCCACTATACTTACCGACTAAGAGAATTCATTCACATATCAGTCATTACTTAATTTTACGGCCCTTCCCAAAAGCATGGAGTCATTCATTAATGACTCCTTAATAAGCTGGCTCAACAAAAAAGCACTATGGTGTGACATAGCCAGACAGAAAATATGACTATTAGAAAGTATAGTTTCGGGGGCGGAGCCAAGATGGC
>CM053596.1:174207199-174228376 GCA_028646575.1 Pseudocheirus occidentalis
GAAGTACATAGCTCCTTTGTTCCAAGTGGCCAGCTGCACTCAAAAACCTTGAATAACATTATTAGAGAGAAGACTCCCTCCTAGTATGGTACCTCCTGAATCCCTAATCAGTCTAGCTACCAGACTTGGCACCTCCTCAAACAATCACACCTGTCCTCCCATCAGTCATATTGGACTTATCTGAAACCTTAGGTATACTGTAAAAATCTTCTGCTTGAGCCCTCCTTTCTATCACCCCACCTGCCAAATAAGGGAAAAGTAACTGCAAGTTCCAGTCAAAGATCAGAGCTTAGCATGGGGGGTGGGGGAAGGAAGTGGCTTTGTAATGTTTCTTTATTTAAACCAACCTTCTGCTTCTGTACATTGGCATCCTCCTCTGGACATTTCCAGTGGTGTGGACTGCCCACTTTTTGCGAGATTCTAATAAAGAAACCTTTCTGCTTTCACCTGGAGAGATCTCTGTGTAGCTATTTTGTACCCCACACAATGTAATGGGAGCTAGTCCCATTTATCAAAAGGCTAGGGCTAATATTCTGCTGGCCTTGGCTAGTTTTGCATCCTCTTCCTAATCCCTTTTTCCTGTTTCACCCCAGTTCCTTGAGGTTTCTGGTCCTATTGTACAATTCTGTACTGGATGTAGGAGCTTACTGGTGCTTTTCCTTTGTCATATTGCTTATTTTTTTCATCTGAAAACCTTTAAAATTTTTGCTGGATTATTTGTCACAAGAATTGGGCTCAGGAGATTTTATGTTGTCACCATTTTTATCAGAAGTAAGACTCTTCCTTTACAGGATAGTTTTGCCCTCCTGGTTTCTCAATTTCCTTTGGGGTTGGGAAGGGAAACTGAGTTTGAAAGTGACTGGCACCCTGTAAGTCTGAAAGAGATCATTTCAGAGTCCCTGTGCTTTTCTGGAGGGGCTTCCCGGATATCCCAAAGAGAGGAAAATGCTTCTCCAGACCTGCATTTATCAGGTTTGATTTTCAGCCTGGTTTGCCTGGTAGAAGAAGAGAAAATTGGGTAGGGCAAGGCCAAGAAGGGAGTGATGGATGCAGTTTTGTTAGAAAATCCTAATCTTATCCACTCCCTTCTGCCTTCCTTAATTTAGGGATTACCTCCCTTCCTCCTCTCCCCCAAGCTTTGCTTTCCAAAATTACTCCACCTTTTCCTTAGATTAGAGCTCTGCAACATGTGTAAGGTTAGAGTTAAAGTTCACCTGGAAGGAGACAGGATGGCTGTCTCCCTGCTCAGAAAGAAGCCAGATTTCAACAACCTATATAAAAGAGAACTGAATTAGTATAAAATTTTAGGGCAAAACCATTTTCCATCTTTGATTGACCACATCTCCTATTGAAGGTGTGAGAAATGTACCTGAGCAGGTAGCAGACAGGATGACCAAACCAGCCTAGGTTTGATGTTTCTCTTTCTTCAACAGCAAGGGAGAATGGAAGAATCAGAGTCTGTAAAACTGGGGAAACCAAAATCCCTAATGCTATTAAACAAAAATCATTGCCTGGTTTATTGATCAGCCACTAGAAGTGAAAATTTGGGAAATACGTTGAATCCTATCAGTACAACCTTTGAGAAAGAGACAAGGAAGAGGAGTCTAAAGTGCAGGCTAAGTCTAAGGGGAATAGATAGCTGGGATGACCTATTTCTTCCTTTTATTTTTAGTTCATTCTTATTATTTATTGTTGTTTTTATTTAACAGATATATTATCTATTGGGAAGGTGGGGTGCAGTCAGGGCTCTGGAGTCAGGAAGACTCATCCTCCCAAGCCCAAATTCAGCTTCTGGCACTCACTAGCTGGGTGACTCTGGGCAAGTCACTCAAACCTCTCTGCCTCAGTTTTCTTCTCTGTAAAATGAGGTGGAGAAGGAAATGGCAAACACTTATGTATCTTTTACCCCAACTTAATAGTAACTTATTTTTTCCAATTATATGTAAAGATAGTTTTCAACTTTTACTTTTATAACATTTTGAATTCCAAATTTTTTACTCCCTCTCTCCTTTCTCCCCAAGACAGCAAGTAAACTGATATAGGTTATATATGTAAAACCATATTAAACACATTTCCACATTAGTCAAGTTGTGAAAGAAGAATCAAAACAAAAGGGAAAAGCCAAGAGAAAGAAAAAAAAAACAAAAGAAGAGAGAAAATAGAATGCTTTAATCTGCATTCAGACCCCATAGTTCTTTCTCTGGATGTGAGAGAGTCATCATGAGTCTTTTGGAATTATCTTAGATCATTGTATTACTGAGAAAAGCTAAGTCTACAAAAGTGGATTGAATGACCTTTTTCTTTTTTTTTTCTTTTTTATTTGGAGGGGAGAAGGCAGGGCAATTGGGCTTAAGTGAATTGCCCCAGGTCACATGGCCAGTAAGTCTGAGGCCAAATTTGAACTCAGATCCTCCTGAGTCCAGGGCTGATGTTCTATTCACTGCACCACCTAGCCACCCTGACCTGTTTTTTGGAGGAGACTTTCTGTTGGTCTAAGAACAAGAATTTTTTTTCAATATAAAATTTTATCATTAACATGATCATCAATATACATGAACATTTCAGAGTACAAAGAATAAGAGGGTTGTATATAAAACTATGAGTTTCTATTAAATAGTTCTTAAGCATATATTAAATTTAATACAATAATAACAAAATTTTCCTATTTGCATTCCTTTCTGAATGTATTTTCTTGTTTCTCTCTCTGTATATCTATTTATCTATATCTATCTATCCATCTATTGTGTGTGTGTGTGTGTGTGTGTGTGTGTGTGTGTGTAGTATAGAATGAGAAACACATTTTCAGACTTTGCCAATGTGCTGTTTTGCTTGTCTATGTAAATTATATGGTTTCTGAAGTCCGAAGGTATGGGTCCAAATTCTGGCTCTGATGAGACAAGTAATTTACTTGTCTGACCTTGGGTCAGGAGGATAACCTCCTTTAGGCTTCAGTTTCTTTAACTGGAAAATAACAGGATCAAAATAGATGGCCATTCAGAGAACTTCTATCTCTATATCTATCACTACATTATAAATTTACCTAGCAAAGTGTTATGTAAGGCATTTGGAAAATTATGAAGTATTGTTTTGCATTACTACATGGTAACTATTATAACAAATGAAGAATAGCATTTGAAGGGTAGTGAATAAGTGGATGGACATAGATACTGAAATTTATATAGTGGTCTCCATTGTCTCCAATCTGGCTTGTTTTCAGGATACTTGTTAATCAGTTTTGGGGGAGGCTCTGTGTGTTGGAGGAGGTTTCACCTAGTCAGTAGCTTTTGTATTGCTTGCTATCTAGCTAACCTGTTAGCCATTTATTAGAAGCTCATTCTCCTTACCTGTAATCTCATTTCCTTAAGATGCAGGAACTGGAGAGGACCTGCAATGCACTGGCCAATTCCCTTTTGTTGATGTGGATTTACTCAAATTGTCTTTATCTCATCATAAAAGTTATAAATAAAAGCTCGTTCCATCTCGAATCCCTTGATGATCTCTAGTGATCAGTCCATCAAAAATACCTTGACATTTAAAAAAAATTCCTTTTAATTTTTTTCTTGAGTTTTGACTCATAAATTAGGGTGAAAGTCTGAACAAAAAATTTTCCTTTTAACATGGAGATGCAAAAACGAAAAGAAAAAAGAACATAAATAAAACAGGAAAAGGACCTTTTTAAGAAGAAAAAGACTGTTGGTTTTAAGCTAAGAAAGCATGGGAAAACAACGAATTTAAGCTAAGAAAGCATTAATTTCCCAGAAGGAAAAAAATAGCAAAGAATTTCAGCTGAGCTCAAAGTGGGTGGTGGCAATCTAGAAGAGTAGCATCTAGCAGCCATTCAGTGGCAGCACAGGCTGCAAATTCAGCAGTAGCCAAGGGGTGCATGATGACATTACAGCCACCTTATAATCTTATAGTTGAATCACCCATCCCCCAAGTGCTTCAGCTATATGTACTTCCTCTGTGGCCTTTCTCTTCCTCCTACTAGCACTGTATTTATGGACTAGAGAGCGGTTTTGTTGCTCCTTTTCTTACTCTGACATTTCATTAAACACCTTGGTTATAAACTACTTGCTGCCTTCTACATGCCTAGGCACATCTTTAAGAAAGACTTTAAGGTAGAGGTCTCCTGTCTTGGTAGAGGGGATTTCCTCAGTGAGAGAGGATTCTGGGAAGATGGTGGAGTAGGTCAAAAAATTTAAACCTCTCAAGAGTTTTCTCCACAAAAAAACTTTAAATAGTTCCTCTGGATGAAAACAAAAAGGAATAGAGGCAGAGGTCCTCTTGGGACATTCAGAAAAGACTCGGAGAAAAATCCCTGTACTAAATTTCCTCCCGGTGAAGAGTAAGCACCTCCAGGCTGGCATCTACTTTAACTACAAGCAGCAAGCTGCTTAAACGACAAGGGGCAAGCCCTGGGGTTAGTTGGTTTGAGAGTTTGCCTCAGTCCCAGCCTCAGGAACTTCTTTTTTCTTTTTTGGAGGGCAACTGGGGCTAAATGACTTGCCCAAGGTCACATGGCTAGTTTTTGTATAAAGTGTCTGAGGCCGGATTTGAACTCAGGTCCTCCTGACCCCAGGGCTGGTGCTCTATTCCCTGTGCCACCTAGCTGCCCACTCAGGAACTTTTAACCCATCCACTTCTTCCACCCATCTTCCCCCACAGTGAGAGGAGTTAGGTGTCTGATCTGGGGAAGATCTACTGAGCCTCTGCTGACAAGGAATGCCAGACCCAACAGTGCTGTGGGGGCAAAATGGAACCAGCACATGCCTCCTGAGTGCAGAAGCTGGCTGTGTGCAGGCACTTAACAGAGACTGGAAGTCTTGGTTTGTATTCAAGGTCACAGGGGAGAACTGAAGAGGATCAGACAGGTCAGGGGCACCATCCCTAAGACCTCAGGACTGGAGGTGATTATAAAAACTAATATAGTGCCCCCTAAAATGTGCACAGGTCAAGGAGAAAGCATCCAACCCTAGAGAGCTGCTATGGACATAGAAAAGGCCAGGGTTCATCTTCAGAGGAGGATATTGAAGTAAAGAACCCTCTTCTACTCCAAAGAGTAATGACAAATGGTCACCTGCCCCAAAAGAATTCATTGAAGAACTAAAAAAAAAAAGACTTTAAAAATCAAATGAGAGAGATACAGGAAAAATTAAAAAGAAAAAATAAGAATAATACAAGAAAACAAGAAGAATAAGACAAGAAAGTCAACAAATTAGAAAAGGAGATCCAGAATCTTAAGGAAACAATGACTCCATGAAAGTCAGAATTTGGCAAGAGGAAGCAGTGAAGTTATAAGAGATGAAGACATTTTTAAAAAATAATGAAGAAAATAGATGAGAATGGAAAACATCTCATAAGAAAAACAGCACATCTAGAGAGTAAGTAGAGAAAACATAAGAATAATTGGACTACCTGAAAGTCCTGATCAAAAAAGTATCTTAATACAATAATATTAAGAAATAATTAAAGAAAATTGTCCTGGAGTATTAGAGCAAGAGGGGAAAGTAAAAATAGAAAAAAAATTCACCAATCACCACCTGAAAGAGATCCTACAAAGAAAACATACAAGAATGTTATAGTTAAATTCTGAAACCCCTAGAAAAAGGCAACTATTATGAATAACAAGAAAAAAATACATATGATACTACCACAATTAGAATCAAACAAGAACTAGCACTGGCAACACTAAAAGATCACAGGTCTTGGAACACTATATATGGAAGAGTAAAAGACCTGGTCTGCCAGCTGAAAATATTGTACCCAGCAGAGCTAAGCATTATTCTAAGTGAAAAAAAAATGAATGTTTGATCAACTCTCAGACTTTTAGGACTTTGTTAAAAACAAACAAACAAACAGCAAAAACCTGAACTAAGAGAAATATAAGGTACATACCAATGACCAATTACAAGGAACTCAATAAGGACAGAATATTTACCTTGTATATATGGAAAATGTCAAACCTATGTCTAAGACTTTTAGTAGTAATTAGGTAACTTATAAGAAAGATTGGGGTAGACCTGAGTATGATATGACTTAGAAAAGCATAAAAGTCTCCTAAATTCAAAAAAGAAATATACCTTAGGGGATAGGGAGGTGGGGAGAAGTTAAAGGAGGGATCTTTGGAGGGGATGGTGAGGGAATTTGTTAAAATGGATCATGTTTAGATTTAGGGGAATGGGAGGATAAGGGAGGGATTGCTAGAGTGGAGATAGTTTAAGTAATAGGAGGGCAAGGTATCAGGGTAAGGTAACTTAGAGGAGTTAGGAGAGAGGAAAAAAGAGATATGCACAAACATCAAAACAAAGACTAGAAGTAGAATCTCTTAGGGAAAGTTTATGTTTATAAGTTTATGTATATATGTATGTATATATGCACAATTGTATGTATATATGTGTATGCATATGTGTGAATACATAAGTATATAAAATACAACCATGTTCACTTTTGTTATGGGAATCTGAAGATCTTTGCTGCCCCTAGGCCCTTTGATAGGCTTAAGTGGCTCTGAGAACCTTCCCTGATTTGAAAGTATACTCTGCTCCATAATAGGCTGAATGTGGTCTTGTGGAACCTTGTGTTTTGGGAATGCCCATACCTTGTTGCTTTGTGATTGGGCAGTGGGTGAAGAGGGCTGTGACATTCTCCAATCCAGGAGAAGGCTATATATACTCCCTGATGTGAGGTTTTGCTTTGGGGCTCACTTTGAGAAGAATTGTGTGATTTGGCCAGATGAGACTCTGGGAAGCCGTTGAGCCCCCTGGCTTTGAAAAACCCATTATATTGGTACTTCCCTCTCTGGTTACTGAATAGATATGGATATAATGGTCAGATGGTTGGAAGCCCATCTGCTGATCTGTTTCTTGGTCTGCTTATAATTTGTGCTTGTAATTTGTGTTTGTATTCTGTTTGTATTCTCTGAAGTTCAGGGTGCTGACTTTTCCCTCTGAACTAGGTAAATGATATATGTTTGATTGATTAAAGTAAGATTGTTAATCCTTTTTGAGTTGCTTTCCTTTAGAAAAGCAGATCTAAGAACCTGTGCTAGCAGCTGCCCTGGGTATGCTAGGGTGCTTGCTGATACAACTTGTAGCCTTGGGGTAGTGGGTAGGAGGGTGGAAAGGGGAAAAAAGAACAAAGTAAAAATTGTACAGCAGAAAACAAAAGAAAAGCTAAAAGTAAGCAAAGAAAAGATGGAAGGCTTTCATCTCAATGCGCATTATTGAATATATAGTTTTTCTTGATATGATAAGTTATTGCTATATATTTTGAATCCTTTGTTATGTCCTGCTGTGCACATGACATGTTTTTTTCTTTTCTTATTTTATATTTAGGTTTAATATTTAAGTTTCAAGTGTTTTTCTTTTCTTATTATGTATTTATTTTTTAAAAATTAAATTAAAAAAAGAGCCATGGGCAGGGAAGGGAGTTATTGCCTGGCAAGTCATAGGGCAGTGGTAATTTGATAACAGCTTTCAGAGGTTGGCTTGGGGGAGGCTTTGAAGGTAACTAGATAGATCCCAGGAGTATGAAGCCAGATGAGTACCTCAGTTCTTTCTAGGCATAGTAGGGGTTGTATAAATATTTGAAAGGAATAGATTTAAATGACTTGAATACCTGAATAACAATGGAACATTCAGTTACAAAGAAAAACAAGGGCAATTAGACATAAATTTTAATAGTGCATGATTAATTTTATTTATTTAAAGAACATATACCTCATTGTGTTATTTTTTTAAAATACAAAGTTTCTATTGGCTTTAACAAAGTAAAATAATATTTAGTGTGAGACATGTAATACCTTTACTATCTTACTAAATGCAGAATATCTTCAAAAGCCTTGCTGAAGCTATTTTCAAAGCACTTAGGCAATCAAATGCTGGCTTTAGGAGACGGAAAAAAAAAACCTGATACAAGTGTTTGATGATTCAGCAGTTATTTTAGAAATGTAGTTTTCATAATCAGTTCAATTCAACAAGCACTTATCCAGCATTTGACATATGCCAGGCACTATGAAAGGAAGAGGAGAACATAAAACAGCAAAAAAAAAAAACCAAAAAAACAAAAACCCTGCTGTCAAGAAGCTTACATTCTACTAGAGAGAAACACATAGAATAGGTAAGTGAATAAAAAAGACATATAAAATACTAAGAAACTTTTGGGGGTGGATGGAAGGGGACTCTGTTTCCAAGTTAGCTACCATTGCTTGTCATGTTATATCCCAATACAGCTATGATTATAACACTTTATTGTAGAAAAACAGAGTGGTACTTGCCTAGTATCTCTCAAAGGTATAATGGTTATCACACTCTAGTTCTAGGAGGTGAGGAAAGAAGGATGAAGATATTTAGACAACACATATATTGATTCGAACCTTCAAACTTTCAATACATGCAGGATCCTGCATACATTCTATTAACTTTACAAAGCTTGCCAATGATCTAATTGACAGATGTTTTTAGCTCATGTATATTACATACCTGGAACTACATTATACTGGTAGATATGTAATGTGATAACCATTTTCTCAGCTATGCATCATACTATCTTATATCTATTTCTAAATAAGCAAGCTTTTCACAGAAAGCTAAAATCTCAGCTCTTCTAAGAGGCAAAGGGTGGGTAAGACATACCTGTTGATGGGAGCAGAAATATTTGTATGTTCACCATTCTAGGTATTTTAGAGTAATAAGGTACAGTGCGATGTTTCATTGAAAACATTCATGTTATTTTTTATTTCATTGACTTCCTGTGTTTTAATGAGAACAATGCAGCCATACATTACAGTATGGTCCCTTACATCATGTCAAAGGCGAGGGTAAAATGTGCATCAATTTTTTACCTGGATTCCTTGAATATACATATATGCATGCATGTATACACACATATATGTATGTATATATTCATATGTCTAAATTTGTACTTCAATATAATTGATTGCCTTTGTAATCCTAAGTGTTTTATGCATTTAAAACATTCTGTGAAGCAGTTTATAAACTTTATCAGCCTGTGAAAGGGGTCTATGACATACACAAAAATATTAATGACTATTGGGCAGAGGAAGCTAGCAAGATGGGAGAAAAATTGGGTACAAAGTCTTTGGGAGTGATTTTTGCACTTTTGAGCATGACTGATTAATATATTATCAAAAGTCCACAGCTTATTTATTTGGGGAATTCCATGGAACTTAAAGGCATAAAAAATTTAAATGCAACATGAAATACATTTCAGATACCTCAACACTGAAAAAAATTTTCTGTGCAAAGACGTGGTTCTGATATATGCTTTTTCTGTACATGAGCTAAACTCTCAGCAGCTGCAACTACTTTTATCGTTGCATTGCAGGGAATCAGAAAACCCATTTAATTTTGCTGTTTGATAAGCAGAACACCTCTCTTCTTTGATAATTGTGTTTCTTAATCCATATGTAGGGGTTGGGGGAACAGGAAGTGAATGGGACAGATACTACAAAAGGAGCATAAAAGGCAGAAGTAAAACATTCTACTCATCAGTTTTATTAAATGCAACAAATTTAGATCCTGCCTTCCTTAATCGATGGTCCCTGTCTTTCTGAACTGTTTTTGATCATTCGTCTTTTGCAGGACAAACAGTGCAAATAATGCTGCTATATTAAAGTTGCTTTGATATGGAATCATAGTCAATAAAGTGTAACTACTATTAGAAGCATCAACCTTAAGCTTAAGTTAGTAAAAAAAAAAAAACAACAAAAGTTGTTTTGGCACAAACTTACTAAAATAATCCTGTCTTCAAAATTGGTTATTTTTAAAGTTTTAACCAACTGCTGACAAGATAGAATTTCTACTTTTCCTTGTCATTTTTGCCTGTCTTCCTTTCCTGTCTTGTCAGTTTCAGATTCTCTCTCTCTTCTTCTATTATACTATTTGATGAAGTTATTGGAGTGGAGGAATGGCTTACATCATCTCCTTTCTCTAGATCAGAGCTCTCATTAACCTGATCAAAATTTATGCTATCTTTAATAAATGGATCCTCTCTGTTTCCATCTTGTGTACCTGATACATGTTCCTCTAAAGAATGCTGAATGGCAGGAGCCAAAACTTGCTCTTGCTTTTGATTGATAGTAACTGGTTCATAGGAAATTTGGAAAAGACATGATGACAAAAACTGCTCTCGCATTGGTAAATGGAGATGATCAAACTCTTCACTTTCACCTATAACACGTTTTGCAAGAGCAAACAGGACATCAGGACAGAAAACTCGATTGCCTTTTGCCACAGGCAAATCCATGGCTGTGAGCTGGACTTTGTTTGGCTTTGCTATAAGAAGAGGAGGATTTAATGAAGCAGCAAAATCAGAGAGTTTATTGTAATCTATGAAATGAGTTGTGTCCGGATCAAATTTTTGCCAGATCTCATAGAAATTGTCAAAGGCTTCTTCATTCAGGGATTTAGCATTTTCTTCAGTCACAGCACTGAAAATCTCAAAGATAACAACAATGAACATGTTTACAAGCAACAGAAAGGATAGGACAAGATAACTCACAAAATAGAAAATCCCAAAAGAGGGACTTCCACAGTCTCCTTTTACAGAACTTCCTGGGTGAAATTTTTCAGGGTCACAGTCTGGTGGTTGTGTGTTAAGGATCGGTGCTAGCAGACCATCCCAGCCAGCAAATGTGGTGACTTGGAAGAGGCAAAGTATGCTGTTGCCGAAGGTTTCAAAGTTGAACATATCATTAATTCCAGCAACTTTCTTAACATAGGCAAAGTGGGACATTCCAATGATAGCATAGATAAACATGACCAAAAAGAGCAGAAGCACAATATTCAACAAAGCAGGAAGGGACAGAATCATTGCAGAGAGAAGTGTTCCTATGCCTTTCTTTCTTTTGATGAAATTCAAGACTCTTCCACACCTGATGAGACGGATTACTTGCATCTGGGCATAGGTCAGGAAATACATGTGTGTCAGATCAGTAAGTAGTATAACTGTGGAAAAACAAACAAACAAACATAAAGAGGAAAATATTTAAACATATTGTGGATTCACAAATTGCAGATTTGAGTGGTTGATCCCTGATGGGAGCTACAACAGTGTGAGGAGGAGGAGGAGGAGGAGGAGGAGGAGTAAGCCCTGACTGTTCTCTCCTCCTTAAAATCCCACCCATAGTAATACTGCGAAGCACTGAAATATGAGATCCAGTGGAAAGGGGAAGGCATATACTTGATTCTGGGTATTCAATCTTCTATTTACCCAGTGTTTGAAAAATAAAACTAGTTTATATTTTGAAGCCTAATGGACAGACTTGGCAAAAGCTAAGATGCTGAATGAAGTTCCTAGGTTCTATGAAAATGGAGTCAAATGAATTGATTAGTAAAAGGTCCTTAAACATGTATTTAGGCCATTTGCATCATGATAATGACTTAGATACACATACCTCACAATATTCTCTGAACATAAATTTCTTTACCATCTATATTTGCCTTCTTTTATTAAACTCATGTTTAACTTTCTTTTCCAGATTTATTCCCTCAAAATAATTCTGCTGAATTGCAGATTTCAGTCCACACCTAATAGATACAGTAACTATAGATTGAATAGCACCAAGATCATAAAATAATTGGCAGTGTTATTATTGGGTAATTCTAGAATGTTAGTGAACTAACTTACTTTCAGTCTAGACATCTAGGACTGTGATTTTAACAGTGTGGTTAATTCTCAGTGTATAAATTCCCCCTACTAATATAGGTAGGCAACTTGTTTTCAATTTATAATGTTACAAAGATGACTGAAACATTAATAGATCATGACTTGTTCATGCTCACACAAGCAGAAGGTCAGAGGCGGTCTTGAATTCAGATTTTCCGACTCTAAGTCTAGCCTCCAGTTCTCTGTGTGATATTTCCTTGACACGCTTCTCAAGTGAACAGACTCGATCTTGACTGTTATTACTGTGAAGATCTAAAATAGTTGGTGAATAGAAACTTCCTAGTAGCTGCCCAAGGAAAAAGCTATTGACCCTTCACCCTTATGTTTCTCTTGTCTAACTGCATATTAGAGACCTCCAACTGAATGTGTTGGTAAAATCTTAAACTTTTTTTTTTTGGAGGGCAATTGGGGTTAAGTGATTTGCCTGAAGTCACATGGCTAGTAAGTGTGTCAAGTGTTTGAGGCCGGATTTGAACTCAGGTCCTCCTGACTCCAGGGCCAATGCTCTGTTCACTGCACCACCTAGCCACCCTAGACATCTTAAAGTTAACATGTCCAAAATCAAACTCATTATCATTCTTTTAAACCCTCTCCTCTTCTTACCTTTCCTGTTATTGTTGAGGACATTACCATTCTCTCAGTCACTCAGGTTTTCAACTTACGTATTATTCCTAACTTCCCATTCTCTCTCATCCCCGTATCCAATCTATTGAAGAATCCTGTCAATTTTACCTATCTGTAATCCACTCTCTTCTCTGACACTACTACCATCCTGATCTAGGTCCTTATGAACTCACACCTGGACTATTACAATAGCCTGCTGGTTGGTCACCTAGTCTCAAATTACTCCCAACTCTATTCCATCTTCCACTAGGCTACCAAATTGATCTCTCTAAAGCATAAGTCTGACCATGTCACCCTCTATTCAATAAACTTCCTAGAACCTTCAGGATCAAGTGTGGAATCTTCTGTTTGGCATCCAAATCCCTTTATAACTTGGTTCTCTCCTACTTTTTCAGACTTATGTATCTCATCACCTACACATACTCTGAGATCCAAACACACAGGTCTCCTTGTTATTCCTTGATTAAGGCAGGCCCTCTCTCAACTCTAGGCATTTCCACTGGCTGTCCCTCACAACTGGAACTCTATCCCTCCCCATCACTATATCCCAGATTCCCTGAGTTTCTTCAAGTATTAGTGGAAAAATCCCAGCTTTTACAAGAAACCTTCCTGTGCCCCTTAATGATAGTTCTTTCTCTTTTTTGCCTTTTTCCAATTTATTCTTAACAGATGATTTTTGGATATAGACTTTTGCATGTTTTCTCCCCTATTAGACCATGAGCTTATGCAGATCATAGATTGTTTAAAAACAAGATGAAACAAAAAGTCAAATTTTTTTGTATCACCAGAGCTTAGGAAAGCACCTTACACATCGCAGGTGCTTAATGAATGTATGTTAACTAACATGATAGCAATGTCCCTTTATATATCTCAAGAGTGCTATCATGTTCTCAGTCCAGACTGATTCCTTTAAGGGACTCCATGATCTCTAGATTACAGATATTCTCCAACTTCTCTATGTTATTCTTAAAATGTAGCACCCCAGAGTAGAACACTGTTCTTCAGTTGTGGCATCATCAAGGTGGGGTATAACAGGCCTATGTTTCCTTTGTTATAGTTACACAGCTCCCAACTTTTGTGGTTGGCATTGTATTGATGACTAATATGCTTTCAGTCCACAAAACCCGGACATCCTTTCCCTGTGGACTATAACTTAGCCAAACCTCTGCTATCTTCTTGCTTGAGAAATAGTTTTTAAAAAAGCATTGATCTTTATAATTATTGCTATTAAAATTCATGTTATTTAACTGATCCCATCATAGTCACTTAATGAGAAGTAGTAGAATCCTGCAACCATTATGGTAGAATTTTCTAAGTCTTTGGCCTTGATTCAAGCCTCCTGCATGCAATTCCCATGGTGATTTTGCTGTAAAAATTTGCCCCAAATATGCCAAGGCAAGTACCTCAGATCAAATAAATGAATCACTTCAGTGCTGGCTCTGATGCTGTTAAATGCTTCCAAGGGAGGCAGTACATGAGAATGTCCACTGTTATATTCCCAGCATGTAGACTGATGGAGCAGTCATATACTTTTGCTCTGTCTCCACAGTGACATCTCTCCTCTTTGCTTATGGTTGTAGAGTGAGCATGGCTTTCTCTGATTTCTTTGTTTATTTCCTTTTTGATACCTTTGACTTTGTTCACCAGAAAGTGATCAACTAGTAAGTTTCCAAGACCACATTTGAACTCATGACAAAAACAAACAGTCATCATACAAAAGAGAATATTTCTCAAAAGGCAAGTGTTAGATTAGGAAACTTACGAACTCTTGCCTGCTGGATTTCAGATCAGTATGGGCACTTCAAAAGAAATGTCCTTACCTGCAATGGAGATATGGACCACCACAAAATCAAAGATATTCCAGCCTACAGTAAAGTAGTGATGGCGGAGGCCAATGAGCTTTAGCACACATTCTCCGGCAAACAGGCCAATGAACACTATGTTGATCTGGTACAGAATTCCAGTCTTATAGGTACTATCTGTATCTGTTTCCACCATCATGATCATCATGTTGAGACAGATAAGTACTAGTATGATAATTTCAAAGGCATCTTTTGTTACAAGATCAAATATATATCCTTGGAATTTGTTCTGTAATAATGAAAAGGATATCAAATGTATAGGAGTCTTGCAAATGATATTTAAAAATCATTAGGTTCATAAAATCTGTTTTTCTCACTCAATAAAATTCAACTTTGATTCCTATCATAACTTCAGAATACATTATTAAATGTATTGTTTTCAAGCACTTAGAAAGGAAAGCTACAATTAGTAAAAGCCATTATGGGTTTCCCAAGAACAATTCATGTAGTCATGTCAGATTAATGACATTTTCTTTTTTTGGAGAGAGTTATCAGAATGATAGATCAGGAGAATGTCTAGACATAATAAACTGACGTCTGACAAAGCTCCTCACAATATTCCTGTGGACAAAATATAGCACCAAAATGTAGCACTTCTATTTTCCTGGCTACTTACACATGGATCCTTCAGAAAAGAATGTCGCAACTTCCAAATATTTTAGGAGACACGTTTGCTCTAAATTTTTATCTCACAAGTCCTCACTAATGTCTTTTCCTTTAACTGTCAAAGGATATGCTAAGTTCAACTCAAAGTCATTTAATAAAACAGAAGAGTAAAAAAGGTAGCAATAAAACATCTTTTCCATAAACTAATATATACATATTGTCTCACAAATACACATAATATCAGTGGGAAAAGCAGATTAAAAAAGGGAACAAATATAGGGAACAAACACTTTCAGGTTATCACATGAATGGGATCACATAGATATAGAAGATATAGAAGGTCAACAATACCTTCCAAAATAAAAGGACTGCTAATGTTTTCTACTTGTAGCATTGTGATATTCTCACTAGGCTTGCTCCCTACTGATCTTGTGTAGTACATAGTCTCTACTAGATATGTGGCTTTTATTTATTACTGGTTCCCTGATTCTGTGGTTTCTGATATTCCTTCCAGGTGTGGCTTCACAGGATATCAGGTTATGCAGCTTCCTTCTGCTTCCCACTTCTCACTTGAGTTATAGTTCTTACCTGGAATGTTGTCTTTTCTTCATAGAGAGATGTGTTGTGGTTTAAAGCCCTAAGACTTGCTATATGGTTAGAACACAGCTGTGCTCAACATATCCAGTCATTAGATTAACTTTAAAAAAACACTTTCTTGAAAAAAACCAGTAATTTCCCCCCCATATAGTTTCCCTTACCATAAAGAAAAATTTATCAATTCCTTTCACTATATTGACTAGAAGAGGCTTGGTCTTCAAATGTGGAGTCCTTGTTCTAGTCACCATGCTTTCTCATATACAAAGCTAGATTATTTCCTGTAACCCATTGCCTTCAGGATAATTTCTTTCTTTTTTGTTTTTTAATAATGTTTTCTGGTGTCTGGGTCTTGGGTCTTTGCTAGATGTCCTTCTCTATGTACGAGCCAGAAAATCTATATGACTCTAAATTCTGGTAATGAACCTACATTGTTTTCATCTATGAATCAACTGCTCTTTAAAAAAAAATTGTCAATCTTTTCAGGAGTTCAATGTCCTCTAGTTCCTCATTTCTTACTTAACACTTCCCAGAATCAGTTTCCTCATCTGTAAAATGAGAGAGTTGCATAGGTTTTCTCTGAGGCTCCATAAAACTCTAAATTCTATGGCTCTATTAGCTATTATATTAGACAACAAAATGAAGTTCAGTGAAAATCTTGAGTCTAGAAAAATGTCTTGCATTAAATAAGATAGCATACTTTTATCGACTAGAAAAGCCTTATCAGATTCTTTGAAATGTTTACATTGAAAGCATTTGTACATTTACATATTGTAATGAAGCTGCCCAAAGGGAACCTAGGTCTGCATTTGACAAGCAAATGAGACAAGACAAAATGATCTTTTCAGAAAATCTAGGAGCTCTTCTCAAGGCTTGGGAGAAATGGGGGCAGTGAGGTCAACAAGGTCAAGGATTAAATTGCACTTTGATTCTGTGGGCAATGAAGAGGTCTGAATTGCCCTTATTAATTGGGATTTTTCATCACATACTTGGAATCTGGCTCAATTTCCTGTCATGGAGAGATTCTCAAAGTAGTGCCAACACATAGATATTTACTTGCTCCTACTTCTCCCTAAATCTTAGCATGACAGACTCACCCAACCATGTGCAAATAGAAAAATAGGACTTGAATATGGTTCAGAATGAACAATGTTTAGTCCTATGCCCTTCATTTTGGAGAAACCGCCTCCAGAATGATGTATTCAGGTATGGATCTGATATTTTATGAAGGATCTTGACAAACTGGAGCATTAACAAAAGAGGGTGATGAAGAACAGAAAATGAATAGTGATCATAATATATGGGATCTCACTGGAGGAACTAGTCTCATTAAAACTGGGAAAGTGAAATAATGATGACTATTTTCAAATATCCAGAGAGTGACTCCAGAAGGCAGAACTAGATTCAGTGGGTATAGTTAGTACAGTGGAAAGAATGTTTGATTTGTTGAGTTTTTTTTTATACTTTTTAAAAATTGACTTGTTTACTTTTAGTTTACAAGATTTAGTTCCAGAATCACTTGAGTTTCAGATTTTTCTCCCCTTCCTCCCCACCCCCCAACTCCACCATGGTGGCACAGAATCATGCATAGGATCTGCAAACCCTTTCACATTGTACAATACTCTGGTTGTATAAGTGTTGTAGCCAATGGAGTGAACAATGCGAAAAGAGAAACAAAACCAAACATAGAAAAGAACAATAGCATGTATTGCTTCAGTCTCCATTCAAACTCTGGTCTTTCTAGATCTTTCTCTGAATGTAGACATCTCCTTCCATCCTGAGACTTTTAGAGTTGTCTTTTAACTGTGTGTTGCTGAGAAGAGTCCAGTTTATCAAGGTTGGTCAAGAGGACCTCAATTTGAATTCTAACTTTGCCACTCACTATTCACATGGTGAATCACCTTGGGCAAATCACCTAACATCTCTGGGCATGCTTCCTCTCTAAAGTGAGGCATATGGACAAGATGACCTCAAATATCACTTTTTCAGAGTCTGGATCTATGATCCTAATAGAAAGAGCACTACTAGTCTTGAAGTGAAAAGATAAGTTCTATCCCAAGTTCTGACACAGTGATCGTATCAGTCTGAAAATCTCTTAGCTTCTCTGGTTTTCATTTTTTCATTCACTTGCAAAATTTAGCAGGTGAATTTAATGAGGTTTAAGGTCCCTTATGTCTCTAAATTCAAAGATTCAAGGAGCTCAAATGTGTTGAATGAATGGTGGTTCTTAGAAAAGGTATTATATTACTCACCATATCATTTCACCTCCTTAACTAATGGACTAACATTAAACCTTATCATGGCATGGTGCTAATTCGGTGTGGTCCAAAGCTATGCTAGTGTAACACAAGCTTCAATAGGTTTTCCCAAGTTGAAAGGCTTTAAATATCAGCTCATTGACAATGTTTTCTAAAGCCTAGTCTTGAAGGATTCAGAGAGATTCATCACGGGATACTTGTCCTCTTATTAATGAATTTGTATGATCAAAGCAATTTAGGAAATGATTCACTTAAGGGCTAGGAGGTGTTTCAATTGACTATGATCATAGGTATGCCAAGAAAGATCAGAGAAATATTGGAATATGTATAATTGGTATATAACTCAAGGTGATAAATGATAAAATAGCCTTGGATAAGGATTTTTGATGTCAATTCTTATATCATCACAACTACAGATAGAAAAAAATAGATGAGTTAATAAGTTAAAATAATAGACAATATTGTGAAAACCCAATAATTTCTATTTTAAAATTAAAGGCTATATATTTGCTCAGAAAGCAAAAACTTAACACTTCGCATTTTGAAAAAGAAAAGTTTTTAATTAAAAGCATTTTTTGAAAATCTGGGTAAATGAAAGAAATTTTGCTTACCCCTGGGCGAGGTATTGGTTCCTTATACCTTAGCTTTTTCATTGAATTGTAGTGTTTCTTCTGTACCTCTGTCATAAAGATGCATTGACCTCTAATGTAAAAAGAAAAGAAATGAAAACGATATAAAATCATATTCATCACTTCAGTTTTCTCCAAATTTCTAACATACATAGAAACATATAGGATTTGACCCTTTTTAAAATGGATATAATTATGTAAATTTTAGAAGTAAATAAAACCTGTACTGGAGGCTATATTTGTATGTAGCTGCACACACATAAGTAAATATATCAAAATGAATAGGTGTTATGGGAATCTGAAGATTTTCCTTGCCCCTAGACCCTTGGCTTAAGTGGCTGAAGTGGCTCTGAGAATCCTCCCTGATTTGAAAGTATACTCTGCCCCCTAATAGGCTGAATGTGGTCTTGTGGAGCCTGTGGGAATGCCCGTGCCTTGTTGCTTTGTGATTGGGCAGTTAGTCAAGAGGGCTGTGACATTCTCTGACCCAAGAGAAGGCTATATATACACCCTGATGTGAGGTTTTGCTTTGGGGGTCACTTTGAGAAGGGTTGTGTGATTTGGCCAGATGAGATTCTGGGAAGCCGTTGAGCTCACCAGCTTTGAAAAACCCAGCTGTTGGTGTTTCCCTCTCTGGTAACTGAATAGGTATGGATATAATGGTCAGATAGTTGGAAGCCCATCTGCTTATCTGTTTCTCTGTTTGCTTACAACTTCTGCTTGTAACTTGTTTTTGTATTCTGTTTGTATTCTCTGAAGTTCAGGGTGCTGACTTTTTCCCCTGAACTAGGTAAATGATATGTGATTGATTGAATAAAATGAGACTGTTAACCCATCTTGAGTTGCTTTTCTTTAGAAAAGCAGATCTAAGAATCTGTGCCAGCAGCTGCCCTAGGTATGGTAGGGTGCTTGCTGATACAATAGGGTATATAGTTCAGTAATGGCAGAATCCATGATCTGGTTGTGGGTTTACCTACACATGACTTAGACATTTTGCTGTTCAGTAATTTCAGTTGTGTACAACTTTTTGTGACACCTTTTTGTGTTTTCTTAGAAAAAATACTGGAGTTTTTGCTTTGCCATTTCTTCCTTCAACTCTTCTTACAGATGAAGAAATTGAAGCAAACAAGGTTAAGTGGTGTGCCTAGGGTCACAAAATTAGTACATTTCTGAGGTCACATTTAAACACAGGTCTTCCTGACTGCAGGCTTGGTACTATATCCACTGAGCCACATAGCTGACCAGATTTAGACATACTCTGACATCATTTTCTACCTGCTACTGGGCTTCTCTGGGCATTCCACTGATAAATATATTGTTATCTATTATTTGTGGATTTTTTCATAATTCCCTTCTAAAACAAAAGGACAATGAAAGCAGAAACTAAGTATTAAGTAAATTTTGTATCTCTTCCAGAACCTAGCATAATGGCCTGCATGTAATGTATACTTAAATATTTGTTGAATTGAATTAAACGACAGCTTCATGAGGTGAAAAATCTAGAGTCTAATGTTTTTTTTGAGGCTTAGGGCTCATATAAAAGTTTCTACATTCTGACCACCAAATTCTTTACAGAAATGAAAAAGCTCTTGTCATCTGTCTTTTGCTCTCAATTTTCAACTAAAACTTCTTTCAAAGGTCATCAATTCATAAGATCATTCCATATGTTTCCTTCAGGTCTCAGTTACTTAAAATTCTCTGCGGTTTTTACTACTGTTGATTACCCCTCCCATCATTCTTCATTTGGCTTTCACAGATCTCTCAAAGAGACTGCGGAACCATTCATCTCTTTTTTGATAAGATACTGCTATCCAGGGTAATGATTTTCAGACTACAAAGTTTAAAATAACATAAATAGTTACTATGGAATTCAATCCTAAGACTTTGGACAAGATTGTACGAGATCACTACTTAGCTGCTTTCAGTGAGTACAAGACCCTAGATCCAGGCTCACTTTCATCAGTTACATCAAGGATATGCAGAGACTTTGTGGACAAAAGAGCTGAATTAGAGCTGGAGACTATTGAGCAGTTATGAATGTGAAAAATGCTACAGGACTTCAAATGTGCCAAGATTCTCCCAGTATTTAAACAGAACAAGGGGAATTCTTCAAAGTCCTCATGTGCCTCCTCCTGCTTCACAAAGCTATCCCTAGTCATTCCCAATAAAAGTGATGTCTCCCCTTTCACACCTTCCCAAAGAATTTTGTTTGGATCTCTTTCTTGTGCCATTACTCTCTTCCTTATATTATGCTCACTTGTGTATATGTAGTATCCTCTCATATAAAAGATAGACTCCTCAAGGACAAGGATTAAATTAGTCATTTGACATTCCTAGAGTCAAAATGATTTGTTTTATATAGCATAAATGCTTCATTAATGTTTATAGAACTCATGTGAATTGAATGAGGAAGTACAAGAATACTTATCTTTTTTTGTTGTTTGAAATAGTCAATGATGACACCAATGAAGAGGACAAATGGAAAGAACACTCCAAAGATGATAAAGCTGACAAAGTAAAGGTACATGTAGGGTTTGTTCTCATACTTAGGCTGGTCATCTACCTGTAAAATTAACAAACATTAACAATATATTGGCAGCGATTAGATGGGATCTTTCATTTTGTACAAGAAAATGTATATACTTATCCTGGATGCTGTATTTCTGCCCTCATTATCTGGGAGCCACTATTTTGCTTTGGTTTACTTTTAAAGGTTCATAATCTAGAGCAGAGGTTCTTAACCTGGAGTCCATAGATTTTTGAAAGTCCAGGAACTTAGAAAAATAATCTTTTTTTCTTTCACTAAACTCTGACTAAAATTTGTCTTTTTTTCTTGATATTTGAAAATCTCTTCTCTTCTCTTCTCTTCTCTTCTCTTCTCTTCTCTTCTCTTCTCTTCTCTTCTCTTCTCTTCTC
>CM053596.1:174228876-174254337 GCA_028646575.1 Pseudocheirus occidentalis
CTCTTCTCTTCTCTTCTCTTCTCTTCTCTTCTCTTCTCTTCTCTTCTCTTCTCTTCTCTCTCCCTACCCTCTCTCTATTTCTTTCTCTCTTTCTCTCCATTTCTCTCTCTCCTTCTCCTTTCCTCTGTCTTTCATAGACATGCACACACAGAGGCACACACACCAAAACATGCAAAAACAGACATACATGCACACAAGGTAAAGATCCCTTATTTTCTAGAGAAGGTATAGACACAGTGTAGAGAGCTAAGAGTGATGAGCTTGGAGTCAGGACACTATAGTCTGTATCCTGACTATGACAGACTAATTCTGTGACTAGAAATGATTTGACTTCTCTAAGGCTCAGTTTCCTTATCTTTAAATAGGGATAATTTATGCCATCTCTCTCAAAAATCATCCTGAGAAAGGTGCGCTGGACATATTAAAGTGTTATAGAATTATGAGTATTAGTTTTACTTTAAGAAGGGAAAGGAATAAATGTTTATTAAACACTGCTTAATAATCCATCAGTAAACATTTATTAATCAGCTATTATGTTCCAAGCACTGTGCTAAGCACTTTAAAATATTGTCTTATTTTATTTGGACAGCTAAATTTAGAGAAAGAAAGGACATGGTATGTTATAGTGACAAGAGATTTAGATTTGAGATCAGCAGACCTCAGTTTAAGTCTTGCCTCTACTACTTCCTAGCTTTGTGACCTTGGCCAAAATTCTGTCTCTGAACCTGCATTTCCTCTTCTCTAAAATGGGGACAATAATTCTTTCACTACCTTTATTATGGAATTATTTTGAAGAGCATGCTTTGTTAACCATAAAGTGCGGTATGAATGTGACGGTTACTGATACAATTGTTCTATACTTACATCACTTGAATCAACAGCTGAATACGCGATAGTCAACCATCCTTTAAATGTGGCCTGCAAATATGACATTTATTAAATTTGTCTCTGGATACCATGATTAAGAACAAGATAGAAATCAAGCTTAGTTATTGACAAGTCATGTCAACTAGCTTCTTATAGAATACTGGATTTTAGCTGGAACTTGAAGGAAGCCAGAGAAGCCAGGAGACAGAGATGAGGAGAGAAATTTTCCTCCCTATTAAGTGAATAGACTTTATTATTATTATTATTAATTATTATTATTATTTTGTGAACTGAAGTTCTTAGCAGGGAGAGTCAGGATAAGGGAGTTATGGAAGTTCGAGGAGGAATGAAAAGGTTAAGAAAAGCCATTGTGGTAAGTGGAATAGGTAGTCAATTGGGGAAATATAAAATGATTGTCTTATTGTAGTAATTTCCTGATTCAAATTGTATGTGTATGGTTTGTCTTCCATTCTCAAAGAGGACTATGACATCAGGAAGATGATGCCATGACTTGCAAGTGAATTGGATTTTTGTGAGGGAGGGCTATGCAAATTCAACAGCCTTACTTTCTCCTGCTGAGACATTTGGGTCCAGTGGTCAGATACAGATCAGGATGACTGGAAATGACCCAGTATGTAAACCTTTTTAAGCTAAGGTCTTTCCAAGTTCTCACTTTGACTGAGCCAATACTCATTCAGTGATTAGGGTTGCTTAAGAAGTGAGCCAAGGAATGGCTCTTTTAATTAAAAAAAAAACTGGGAGAGGGAGCCTCTTAGGTCTCTTTATGGCTAAAAGAGAAATAATGACTATGTTCACTCTAAGCCATAAGGGCCTAAAAATAACCATTAAGTGGCACTTGGGCAGGGGCCTATCTTTGGCCAGTCAAGCCATAGTAGACCCGGTTAACATGATTTCATGATTCTCCAGTCTTGTTTAACAGTATATGAGTTAAGAGTTAAAACAGAGAATTATATAGGCAATCCAAGTTTAGGGTTTTGTAGGGCAGGATATTCAATAGGATAAAGGGGATATCTTAAAGGTCTAAGCTGAGTAACCAATAGCGACCAATAACAACTGACAAAAGTGACTAAAATCCTCCCTTTTGACTCCATCACCAGGCAATGTTGACGGCTTTGTGGCTTATGACTCCGTATGAGATGTGATTTCAGGGTTCTTGAGTAAAGCACAATAGCCTGAAAATGCTTTACTCCTCCACTTTGCTGACTCCACAAATACAACTTTATTCATTAGAAAAAATGAAAAAGGACTTTCTATTTCCTTTTCAAAGTTGAATTCTCCATCAAAGTCATACTTTAATGACTTTGGGGGTGATCCCAGAACATTGACTGGTAAGATCTATCACCCTTCATCCTTGAGATTAGAACCTTTGGTTGTTCTTACTAAACTGGTAATGAATTATGACTGTTATAGAAGCTAGAATCTTCTTCAGTAATTAGTACACTTCTACATGAAAAAGTTAGAGAATAATTAATTTAGCCAAAAAAGAGAAAATGCAGTGATGGCCCTTCTTTTGATACCCCATTTTATTTCCATTATTTCCTATTCTAACTCTAGTTCTCTCTGCCAGGAAACCTGGATGACACAACGAAGTCAGAATTAAATATAATATTGATAATTTCTAGTTTGCCATACATAGTCCTTTGCTTATATGTCTCTTCAACATGTTCACTGACAAATGTATTTGTGTACATTTGTGTTTTACCCCTTCCCCTCCATCAGTGGTATAATTCTGAAATCCCAGTGACACCAAAAAGGAAAACAGAATTTTTATCTTTTACTAACAGTAGGTTTTCAGGTGGTGGTGGAAGGAGAAGCATTATAAAGTCCATAGCAACCAGCTTTTGTATCCACTATCCATAAATGTCTTCCCATGATATTGCTTAAAGTTTTCTCACCATTCGGATAACTCCTCTTTGCAGATATCTTTCTTAAAAGGTGCCACTCAGAACTAAAAACAATATTTGGGTTATGGTCTTGACTAGTTATAAAACTGTTACTTTAGCTGACTATGATGTCATATATAACTCATTAATACTAAGATTATGTGGCATTTTGTAGCATTCTTGTCACATTCATGGCTCTTGTGAAGTTTATCTCCAATTTCAGTCTCCTGGTCTTTATATGAATTGATTCTATATTAGGTGATCTCTCTCTTGTAGCTGTACGACTGATTCTTTTAACCTAGATATAAGATTTTACTTTTATTTTTCTAGAGGATTTTATTTTCTTTGTTTTGTCCCATAATTCTCAGGTTTATGAGTATTGATTCTACCTTCTGACATATCAGTGATCCCTACCATGTTATGGTAATAGACCAGTATACTAAGTAGGCCTGCTGCATATTTTATCAAGTAGTTAGTTATATTAAAAATAAAATATTGAATAAGACAATAGCCTAAGCTATTTAATAATAAAGAGATGTCATTAGAGTCTGGAAGATCTGGGATCAAGCCAGAAGTAAATTACCTATCCCATTAGTTAGAGATTTAAATTTAGAGAAGTTATTATTCTGAATTGGTAAAAGCGTTTTTTATACCAAAGTTCACATGACAATAAAATTATGGATCTAAATAAAATTTTTTCAGTTAAAAAGATAGCCCCACACAGAGGCCGCCAAGACCATTTTTAGGTTGGATTCATGAAATGATATATACTTTTGAGTATGGACTTCCAATCATATTTGACTATATTAAACTTTATTACCATAAAAATCACATTTTTCCATGTGACCCATAAAGAGGTCATGACACACTTTGTCAAATATTTCTGCTTTCATATTTCAATAGAAGTATAAAACCAAACACAAAAAGTGGACACCTTGCTCTTTATTCATTCATATACTACAGAATATATATTTAAAAAACTCTTTAAAAGCAACTTACTATTTGAAAGAGAGAAAGGTAGCCATTGCCAACGTTATCAAAGTTCACTTTTGCATTTTCCCAATGCACATTTTCAGTTTTCTCAAGTAGCACATATTTGCTGATGTTCATAAGCCTCTCACATTCAGACTTATTTTGGACAATAGTTTCATCAAAACAGGAATGACTTGTGATATTAATACACCTCGAGAATTTGCCAGCAAACAGATTTACTCCAACAATGCTAAAAATTAGCCAAAAGGTAAGGCAGACAAGAAGCACTTTCAGGATGGATGGAATTGCTCCTACTAATGTAGTCACAACCACCTAGAAGATAACAGATATCTGAGTCATAAAAAGCTGTTAAATCATTTTTGCATTAGATCATTTGAAAACTGTTAATACTATATATACTGTGATCATCAGGAAGGCCAATCTTTTGGACTTTTAAAGCCTTTACTGAGGAAATAAACCAAATTTTAAGGTAGTTCTGATGAAACGTGTAAATAAAAAAGAGAAGAAAGCCATTATTAGCAAGATGAATTCATTAAATGATTGTATTTCAGAAAAGAGAAAAAATATCTGAAATGCAATGTACCATATGAAAACCTAAAAAGTCTCCTAAATTCTAATTTTACATTAAAGTAAAGATACTGAAACTTGTAGTTTTGTACCTTTTTTATCTTCTCATAGTATAAATGATTTGTTTTCTGCACATCAATGTAACATATAAACATTGCCTTACACATGGAGAATATGTAGGACCCAACTTGGGATCCAAGTACTGATAGCACTCATACTAACTAATGTCAGAATCTTTTAAGATTTTATGATATTCAGGGATAGGGAACCTGCAGCCTCAAGACCACATGTGATCTTTTAGGTCCTTGGGTATGACCTTTTGTCTGAGTCCAAGTTTTACAAAACAAATTCTTTTATTAAATGGATTTGTTCTGTGAAGCTTGGATTCAGTCAAAGGGCTGTACTTGAGGACCTAGAAAGACAGACATGGCCTTGAGGGTGCACATTCCTTACCTCTGATACAAACTCATTCATTTAATAACCCCATTTTGTAGGTTAACAACAACAAATTTTAAAATAAACCTAGGAGGTTCTGGAGCCTTAATAGCCAAACATAATTTATATAAGCAAAAGACCAAATAATCTCAAAAGAGGCAATCATGAGATGAGTAGTTGATTCTATTATTAACCATCAACATCTGGGATCTACCACCCATCTCTAATCTAATGCCATGCACTATTAAATTACTTTTACCTTATTTAAGTATAGTTTACTATTACCTTGTTTTTTTTTTTTTTTTTTTAATTTTTTTTTTGGAGGGCAGTTGGGGTTAAGTGACTTGCCCAAGGTCACACGGCTAGTTTTTTTGTGTGTGTGTTAAGTGTCTGAGGCCGGATTTGAACTCAGGTACTCCTGACTCCAGGGCCAGTGCTCTATTCACTGCGCCACCTAGCCGCCCCTATTACCTTGTTTTTTAAATATCAACATAGTCATCCATCTCATTTCGAGATTTAAAAATCATATTTCACTCTCATTACATGAACTCACCTTTCTTTTTTAGTTTCTCTGATGTGAATTACAGTAGATTTCACTACAACAATTACATATACATTGATGACTGATTCAGTTAAACATCTTGTCTGTACACTGAAGAGCAAAACATTTATATTGGTCAATTCAGTGAAAATTTTGACCAAAATGGTTGTAGATTAAATGTAGAAGAAACAATTTACTGATCAGAGATTTCATTTTCAAACCAGATATTTATGGGAAAGTCTTATTCATTAAAAAAAAGTTGTTTTTGTTTCCCTAGTACTTGGTGCAATGATGCAAATAACAGTTAATAAATTCTTGTTAACTGATTGAATAGAAAATTCGGAATTTCTTCTGAATTTTAAAATATCCTTCTCAATGATCAGATCCTCCATTTTGCCATGATGAACACATATGTCCTATGATATGTAAAAACATGAAATCTAAATATTTAAAACTATTGTATAAGAATCTACCTGTGGTCAAGCAATCAAATAAGAGATGGTTTCTATTGTTCCTAAGTATACAGAAAAGAGGATAAAATCTGCCTCTAGGCTTCCCTGGCTTCCTTCAAGTCCTAGCTAACATCTCACCTTCTATAGCAGCTGTTCTCAACCTGTGGGTCATGTTCAGTTTTTAACAATGAAAATACATCTGCATATCAGATATTTACATTACAATTCATAACAGTAACAAAATTACACTTATGAAGTAGCAATGAAAATAATTTTATGGTTGGGAGTCACTCATGTTGACATGAGGAACTGTATAAAAGGGTCACAGTATTAGGAAGGTTGAGAACCACTGGTCTATAGGCAGACTTTTTCAGTTCTTTTTAATTCTAGAGCCTTCCTTTGGTTGCTTCCTATTAATTCTGTGTATAACTTGTTCATGTTTTTTTGTTTGCATGTCCTTTCCACCATTAGATCATGACCTTATCTTGGACAGAGTCTGTCTTTTACCTTTCTTTGTATCCTAAGTGCTTGTTACAGTGCTTGGCACATAATAGGCACTTAATAAATCTTTATTGTCTGAAATCATCATCTCCACAAAGGCTGATTCTGTGCACACATTTCCCCACAATTAGCTACTGTATGTTATTTTTCTTACCCTTACTCTTTCAAATCCAGATAAAATTCTTAGTGCTCGTAGGGGCTTCAGAGCAATAAATCCTGGGTATCCCAGACAATTTGTTAGTAAGCTTAAAAAACACACCTGTGTAGAAAACAAATAAAATTTCACATTCATTTTGGCAAAGTCCTCTGTAAAATGGAAAAACCCCCACCTATTATTGGGAAGAAGTTAAGAAGACAATCCAAGTTAACACTAAAATTACCAGAGATTAATAGCTTGGAAGAAAGTCCTTGGTCTTACATCAATAGAAATAAAGTTAATAAAAGTAAAAATAAATAATTGTGATAAATATTATTTGTTAAACTAAATAGATTCAATAGATTTTTGGAACTTTTTTATAGTTCATGGTTAAGTTATGCTACTTGGACAGTTTGAAGCTGATACCAAAACCATTTTTCCCGTTAAGTAGCAACTTCACCTTGTAATATCCATCAAAATGAGTGTTATTGATCAAAATTGAGTATTATTACATGAAGTGAACCAAATAATGGAGCCATGACATTCATTGACACACATTGAAAATCTAAGCAAAATATGACATATTTTGATAAAAACAAAAGATGACACCCACAAGAAGAGTTGTTTTATGAACATACCCTATGTGTGAGTCTCTTGGCTAGACTTGGGGATAATAGGTTTTGAACTTGGAAGAGCTAAAAATCTGGTCTCTGCCTTTACTGAGTTTATAATGCAAGTGGTCACACAGGCATGATATATGCCCAGTGACACAAAAAAGTAGCATTTGCTAAATGGCAGATAAGTTATATAGAAAGTATGTTATAGTTTTTCATAAGAGGAAGAATACCTGAATGTTGGGAAGAGTAAGATAGAATTTGGCTTGGAAAGGGTCCTCAAAGTGGGCCAGAAGTATTGAAATAGGAATGTCATGGAGCTACAATAAGGATTGTACAATATCTAACAGCTACTACATTAAGGGACCATATGTCTTGGAATGCTCTATTTTGTGAAGCAAAAGCTATGGAATAATACCCAAAGGTAACTTAAGAAGAAAATTTAAGTATAATCCTGAATGAAGGGAAAAAAAGACATTTAATGAACTCAAAGACTTTCAGGTTTTTTGTGACAAAATCCCCGAACTTAAGGGAAAATCTGAGAAGATAAACATTAAAGACAAATTACAAGGGACTCAATAAGGTCAAAGATTTTGCTTTGTATATTTGAAAATATTAGCAGTATTCTTATGATTGCCATCGTTATTTGGGTAGTTCTGAGTATGATGAGGTGATTCTAAAAAAATAAAACTGTGTAGGAAGAGATGAAAAGGAGTAATTATCTCATACAAGTTAAATGAAAAATTGATACAGAAGAAACTAGTAGGGGGAGAGGGTTGGTAGTACTGAAAACTTACTCTCATCAAGAACGGGTTAAAGAGAGAACAACATAAAAACCTTGATGGCTAGAAAAGTCTTCTAAATTCAAAAAGAAATAAGAGGGCAGGAGGGTAGGGTGGGGGGAAAGGATAAAAGGGACTTTTAGAGGAAAACATAGGTGGGGGGCAAGGTAGCAGGTAGAAGTAAAACAGGAGTGGGGAGGGAAACGGTAAAAAGGGTGAGGATAGGAGGAACACAGGAAGGAAGAAAATGCACAAGTAATTGTAACTTAGAATGTGAATGGGACTAATTTACTCATAAATGGAATGGATAGCAGATTAAAATTTGAATCCAAATGATATGTTGCTTTCAGGAGACATAAAAATGAGAGATATACACAAATATAACATAAAGGACCTGGGAAAGATTTAGTATGAAAAAAGTAGGGATAGTAATCATGATCTCAGACAAAGTTGAAGTTTAAATAGATTTAAGTGAGAAATAGAGAGCCTACACTATGTGTCAGCAATACTATTCAGTATTGTTTTAGACCATTTAAAACTCCTAGACAGTATGAAATGCCTGTCAACACAGACACAGGAACATAAATATAAAACAATTTTATACAAATAAATCAGATCTAAATAATTGAAGTTATAGTTTTGTTCATGTGTAGATAAAGTCCATGTATTTTAAAAACTGACAGTTTTACCCAACTAATCTGTTCATTCAATGCCATCCCAATTAAATTCCTTAAAAATTATTTCACTGAGAAAAAATAGTAGCAACATTCATCTGGAAGAACAAAAGATCAGTAACTTCAAAGAAACCAGAAAAAAATAATGTAAAGGAAGTAGATTCAGCAGTATCAGTCCTTAAACTATATTATAAGGCAAGAGAGCATTGTTGAAGTGTAAAAAGGATAATTTTCATAATTTTAAATTAAAATTTTCTTGTATAAATAAAACCTGTGTAGCCACAAATAGAAAGAAGGTAGAAAATTGGCGGGGGGAAAACTCTCAGGATGTGAAGGGGGTTGGAATATTACTGTGCTGTAGGAAATGATGAGCTGTTCTGATTTAGAAAAACATGGGAAGACTTGGACTTATAAAGGAAGATGCTATCTACCTTCAAAGAAATACATGATAGGAAGAAATAAGAATAGTATGTTCTTGCATATATGTGTACAAGTATATGTGTATGTTTATAGATATCTACACATCTGCATACGTGCTACATGTACATATGTGTTATATATCTATATATGCATATGTTATATGTATGTATACATTTGTGTATACAGATACATATGTATATGTACTCTCCATCCTTAATTGTAGCCTTCCTTAGGGGAGGGGGAGGAAAAAAATAAAAATAAAGTAAAAAGTGCACAGCAGAGACCAAAATTCCAACAAGGAAGCAAAGAAAAGTTGGGAAATTTTGAAAACAAAGTGTAGTATTTATTAAATAGGTTTTCTTGAAATGGAAATTTATTGTTTTAGATTGAATCATCTCTTATGGTCTGATGTGTATGTGGAAGTTTTCTTATTTGTATTTAAGCTTAAAACAAACAAACAAAAAGATTAAGGAATGAATGGCTGGTGAGAAATTTGAGGTAGAAAATACAGACCATTTGCTTGAGTATTTTGACATTTAAAATGTAGCTTGAGGAATTATGGAGTCAGACTGGAAAAAAAATATAAGGGATGGGGCAAACCACAATAAAAGGACACGTTAAAGTCATTAAATGGAGATGAGATGATTGCTCAAGCCAAGTCCTGAGGGATGCAAAAAGTAAATTAAATAGCACATTTGGAGGGGTTAGTATAGGCAGATAGGCAGGAATAAATTCCAGATAAACATGGCTTAGAGGATAAACCCTTAGCATCATAGAGCCTTAAGGACTTGAAATTAATATTAAAAATTCAGTCTACCATTTTATGTTCCATATTAAAGTCCTATAACTAGCTGTGATAGATTTATTAGAGACTATATTTGAATCCCCTTTTAGCTATTGTTTTTGTTACTTCATACTGCCTCTTTGGAGTGACTGAAATCAAGACATTGTTGTAAGAAGATACTCATTTCACAAATCTAAAAAAATGTAGCAGATAAAGAAATTAAATTTAGGAGAGATTAAATAACTTTTGCAATGTAAAACAGACTAGTGAGTGACTGAAGTAAAATTTGAACTCATGTCTTCCTGAATCTAAGTCCACCCCTACCCACTGTGCCATGCTTCACTCTAGAAGGCATTGATAATGTGAAACATATCTGTATAGAAATTGGGGTGGGCATGGGGCAACTAGGATGATAAGAAGACCAGGATATTTGGTCTTGGGAAGAAAAACCTTTAGTCAAAGATTGGGGGAGAGGTTGGAACATTCAAATATTTGAAGCTCCTGGCACATAATAGATGTTTAATAAATGTAGATTGAATGAAATAAGTATTAGACTGCTCTGTTTGGACAAACAATATATAACTAGGATCAACAGAAAGAAGTTAAAAGAAGTCATCTGTTAGTTCAATGTAAGGAAAGACATTCTAACTTTCCATTAGCTAGAGCTACCAAAAGTGGAATAGGTTATCCAAGGACAGGGGTGGGGAATTTGTGGCCTTCAGGCTACATGGAACCTTTTAGATCCTTAAAGTTCAGCCTTTTGACTGAATCTGAATTTTACAGAACATGTACATTTTATAGAATGTTCTGTAAAGTTTAGATTCAGTCAAAAGGCCACACTTAAGGATCTAGAAGATCACATGTATCCTGAAAGCTGCAGGTCCCTACTCCTGCCCTAGGATAGAGTGAATTTCCCATCTCTGGAGGTCTTCAAGAAGTTAAAAATTAGTTATTGGGGATGTTTAGAGATGATTCATACTTTGGGAAGGGCCTTGAGTTGATGTTCTCTAAGATATCAGATTACTCTCAGAGTCTCTAATATTATTAATGAGATAGCTCAAACCAGTATACAGCTATGAACAATCTAAATGAAAAAACAATATCTAAATTTTGTCCTTCTTTTTTACAATAGGAGTGAGTTTGGCATAGTGAATAGATGGTTCATCTTAAAGTTGGGAAGGCCTAGGTTCAAGTGTAGCCTCTGCTATGTATTATCTTTGTGAACATAAATGAGTCACTTAACTTTTCATTGCTCTCAAGCAGCTCTCCAAGACTCAAAGTTATGGATGAATTGCTTTTCTACATTGAAGGAAGGAATTTCTGTAATAAGCAATCTGCACATCAATAAAACCACAGGTCAAACAGAGAATGAGTATGAGATTACTAATTACAGACATATTTATGATTAATAATAACATTTGAAGCATTTGAAAATTTATTTAAATATACATACATTAACAACCAAGAATTCTAGCCAGCACCAGGCATTACTGAAATACTTTTTACAACCATATGCCATCCATTTGAGAAGCATCTCCACAATGAAGAGGTAAGCAAAAATTTTGTCAGCATATTCAAGTATAATCATGACAGTCTTTCTCTCTTGAAGGTATATATCTTCAAAAGCCTGTGGAATAATAAAATAAAATACAATAAACATTTCAATGCATGTGCAACATGAGGTTGACAGTATAGAAGAAAAAAAAATATGGATTTTTGTTAGCTCCATGGTGATAATGAGCCCAAGATCATGGGTTCAATTAATCACTTAGTTTGTCTCTAGTTTCAGGGTTGAAGATAATGCTTCAGCCAGTCATTTTGCAATTAACTTGCACTAGTTCACTAGAGGCACAGAAAAAAGAGGTTGACTACAAATTTGTCCAATTCTACTCATTTCAAGAAATATTTTGAAATGAACTGTATATAAAAGTGTAATGGCAAGCAAAGAAGTACTTAGCACCTTGTTTTAGCTATTTAATCTAATTTAGCACCTTGTGGGCAGGAGAGGGAGAAGCTACTGATCAGATAAAAAGATGAGCACAAATTGGGAGAGAGCAGAACTGAGAAGAGAATACTTGTGGTGTCAGAGTTGAGAGGAAGAAAATTTATGGTATCTCGGCACTCTCTTTGTTTTGTCTCTGTTGATTTGTGTTTGTAACACTTTGTACAGAAGCCCTGGGACCTTACTGGAAGACCTGAAAGAGGATTTTCTTGTTGTCTGTTTACAGAAGTCCTGGAGGAAGATTTCAGAAGTCCTGGGACTTTACTGATGATTTGTGTTGACCTCTCAGACCTTGTTTGTGGGTCTCTGTTGGTTTCACAGGCAAAAAGTGAGTTATTGATCATGCTGGCAATGTGTATGAATGTTGTTTTGGCTCTGTTAATCTTTGTCTTCCCAGAAACAAAAACTGTGAAGGACTTGAGGTGGTCAGGACACTGTTAACTTCAATATAGAGTGGCAACTGGGCAAGGAGCTGGACAAGGAAGTGAGAGCTGACTGCTTGTAAATCCAGATGATGATTGAGTAGATTCAGGTAGGAGCTGGACCCATGGAAGAGGAACCATGAAATTTGAGAACTAGCCAAGAGTCAAGATGAAAAGACCTCTCCTTGGATACTTAATGCTGACTGAGAAGATCATGATTTACTGTGGCCTAGAGGCGTGAGAACTTTGTATCCTGTAACCCTTCAGGATGATTGAGTTAAGGATGATTGGAAACTAATCTCCAATCAAGAAGAAAGAAAATTTTTTGACTGAGAGATTGTGACCTAAGGGTGGAAAACTTTGATCTTTATACTTTGTCACTCAAGAAGGATTGCTCCTTAAGGATGATTGAGTTAGGTACTTACTGAGTAATATCTTTTGTTTAAAACTATGTGGCCACTTTAGGGATAAGTTGTTATGTTATAACATTGTGAATGCTGTACTTTGGTTTCTGTGAATGTTTTGCTTTAGTTTATTGCTGAATAAATAGAGAGTTCACTATATTATGTAATCAGAACCTTAAAGCTGTTCACAGCAGCAATCCTCTTGAAAGTTGCTTGAGCTTGGCTTTACAAAAACATAGAATTAAGCTCTGGGAATAGAAAGACAAAACCAAGAAACTGTTTGCCCTTCAGAGGTTCATATGTTTTACTAGGAGAATAAGACATATTTTACAATCTGGTATTAGATCTCAGCCCTGTTATTTATTCCCTATGTAAATGAGGGTAAATATTTTACCTTCTCTAGTTTTCAGGTTCATCTATAAAATGAAGATTCTGGATTAGGTAGCTCATCTTTAACATTGCTTCTAGTTCTTAATATATGAGTTTATGATCTATTGTTCACAAATAAATAAATAAAAGGTAATTTGAGGAGGGAAAACTCTTATCATCTAGTGAGAACAGAAAAGGCACTGAATGGGCAGTATCATCTACATTGAGTCATTGTGGTAGCTTGAGATTTCAAGACAAAGAGGCAAAGAAGTACAATCTCAGCTGCCTTAGCTTAGACAAAGGCATAGAAACTAAAATGTTTGATCAGTTAGTTTGGGTAGAATATAGAGCATTTAAAGGAGACAATTATGAAATAAATAGAGTAGAAAGAACACTGGCTTTGGAGAATGAAGACTTGAACTCAACCTGAACTCAAAACTTGCCTATCATATATTATTTGTATGATCTCAGGCAATTCCCTTACTTCACTGGCCTTAGTTTTTTTATCTCAAAATAAGAGGGGTTGACTAGATGGCTTGTACAGGCTCTTTGGCTATAAATCTATATTCTTGTAAAAAGTGGGTGAGTTCCCAGTTTTGCCTGTGGTACCAAACAGAATAAGTCTAACTCCTCTTCTTTATGTCAGTGCTTAACTACATGGAGCCAGGTTACATGACACCTTGGAGTTTTCTCTCCTCCAGACTTTTTTGTTGTTGAATTGTTTCAGTTGGGACTGACTCTTCATGAGCCCATCTAGGGTTTTCTTGTTAAAGATACTGGAATGGTTTGCTATTTCCTTTTCCAGCTCATTTTACAGATAAGGGACTGAGGCCAACAGGGTTAAGTGACTTGTCCAGGGTCACAGAGCTAGTAAGTGTCTGAGATCAGATTCGAGTTCATGAACTTGAGTCTTCTTGACTGTAGGCTGGACACTCCATCTGCTTCATCACCTACCTGTTACTCCTCCTGTCTAAATACTCTCAATGCTTCCAATTCGTTCTCATATTACATGGAATAATGGTATTTCAATCATCTTGGCTGCAATTCCCTTAACACTCATTAACCTAACAGCATATTCATTAAACTTGGTAGCACCCATACCTGAACATAGGATTCCAAATAAAATCTGACAAGGGCAGGAATATAAGGGAACTATTACTTCCCTATTCCTGAAGTCATGATTTTTATTGCAGTCTAAGCTGGCATCATTAGCTTTTTGGATGCTGAAGAAATTTAGTAATTTATATTGACCTTTCCATTCAGTAAAACTCATAGACCTTTTTTGCTGCCTAGACAGATTGCTACCTAACCATGTATAATGGTAATGTAATTTGAATTTGAAGATCCCTTTGTATTGGCAAATGTAGCAGGTACTTATCAATTAATAAATTAATCTAGCCTCTGTTAAAGAAACACAAGGTATGAACTCCTATCTCCTGTTGCTGATGTAACAGGAAGTGGCTGAACAGGAAGGGGCAATATTGTATGTAAGCATGTATGTAAGGAAAAACCCAGAGAGGGAAAGACAGATCTTCTTGGAGCAAGGTTCCTGGAGGCAGAAGCTGCTGCTGCTAGGGAGGCTTAAGAGGAAAGGTCCCCCCACCCCAGGCTGAAGAGAATGATTTTGATTTTGAAAACCTGGATGGAGTGATTTTGATTCTGTGAACCAACTGAAACTTCTGCTGAGTGTGAGGGCCAGCCAGAGCTGCCAAAAGATTTAGGAAGCATGACTGTGATGCTGCTACTTTGTATGAACTTGTTTGTGGCTTTGTTAAGCCTTGACTTCCTGGGAACAGAGACTGTGAAAGATTTGGGGTGAACTGGATATTGTGAGCCTCAGTGTGGAACAGAGACTACATGCAGAGCTGGACAAGGACCTGGGAGCTGTCTGCCTTTGAACCCAGGTGACAGTTCAGTGAATCCAGGTAGGATATGGGACCGTGGAAGGGGATCCAGGGAATCTGTACAAACATCTCAAGTCAAGCTGAAAGAAAAATTTACTTAGATACTGTGTACTGACTGAGAAATTGTGAATTTTCTAGTGACCTAGGGATGGAGGGTCAGTGCATTTTCTGATGATTGAATAGTGAATGATGAAGGATGATTGAATGATCAAGTTAATGTAATGATTGATTGACTAAATGATTGTACTTAATGATTAATGATTGAATTGTCAACTTAGTGTGCCCCATGAGTGGAGAATTTTGACTATTGTACTTTGTGTTCCTTGAGGAGACAAACCTCCTTAAAGATGATTGAATGATTGAATTATTAAATGATCTTTGTTGAAAACTTTGTGACCATTGTGGTGGAAACTATGTGGCCATTTTCTGTGATAAGTTATTATGAATGCTATATTTTTATTTTCTGTGATAAGTTGTAACATTGTGAATGCTGTACTTTGAGTTACTGTTAATGTTTTGCTTTGATTTGTTATGGAATAGAGTCTTCACTATACTGTATAATCAGAACCTTAAAAGCTGTTCACAGTAGCATTCTTTTAAAAAGCTGCTAATGCTTGGCTTTACACCATGCTTCTACATCCCTTACTTGGGAAATTGATTTTTTTCGATTCAAGTATAAAACCACATTTATCCTTATCAGATTGCATTTTATTAAATGTACTACACTGCTTTGTCTTGTTAGTATCATTTTTAGCTACTAACTCTATCGTCCAATGCATTACTTATCCCTTTGATGAGCATGCCACCTGTACCAACAATGGATAAAATGTTAATTAGCACAGGGATAAACACATATCCTTGGGGTACTCCACTGGAGAACTTCTGCTGTGGACCTGAATGCTTCTAATTATTTAGTCCACATCTCTTTTTCACAAGAATAATATGAGATAGCTTGCTAAGGAAAAAAGAAGGTAAGGCCTTGCTATGTTGACTCTCTAGTTAGTAACACAATTAATTTTCTGAGAGAGTTGAATTTGTCATAATTTGTTCACTAAGGTGGATTTTGAAAGCAAATGGCTCCACCAGTATCATGTTTACTTGCTATTTCACTTACCAGAGCACCACAGCTGAGCAAGATAATAAGAAGCATGAACATTTCAAAGCATCGGTGTTTTACTATCCTGTAACAAGTTTTTCTCAGGTTCCACCAGATCTTTCCTGTCTTAGTCTTCATGCTGGCTCCACAGAAAGGGAACATTTGCATGCAACCTAGCAAAAATGACAGCATCAGGGAAAATAAAATTTAAACAACTATACAAACAAAATGCTAAAATGATTTTGAAGTAAATGATTCTTACATGCTACAGTATTCATCTCTGTAGCTTTTCTAAGATATCTTTTTGAGTGGGGAACCCAGAGTTACAAAGCTTTCCCAATTCTACCACTCTTATTGGGTAAGCAGAAGGGACAAGAATTAAAGATGATTTAATATTTTTATCTGTTTTATCACTTGTGAAAGAATTCATATCCTAGTTGCCACTCTCTTGAAAACAAATGAATCTGTGATTAACAGAGTTGAACCTTTGGCAGCAAAAATAATAGCACATGCATTTAGTGGTCTATATCTTGAAGACATTCCAGCTTGGTAAAAGTTGGGAGAGTTTCTAGTCTATTGATGTAGCCTTGGAAAACCCAAGGATCTCTTCCTATTGAGATCAGTCATCAGAGTAGGAGAATCATGGGGCATGGGGTGGTGGCACCACCTCCCTCAATCCTACAACATACTATCTGAGGTTTTTATTTTTTTTAGGTATCCCATTGTCATGCTAAATAGCTACTAAATAGCTACTAATAGAATCCAAAAACTCACAGTTTTCAACAAAGAACAATCATTTAATTACTCAATCATTCAATCATCCTTAAGTAGCTATTTAAGTAGCTAAATAGCTACTAATACTAATAATTCATTTGGATTAAGATTATAATAAAATATACACAGTATTTATGTAATACATTAAGGCTTGCCAAATGCCTCATATATGTTATCCTATTTGATCCTCATAATATTCCTGCAAAATAGGTTCTATTGTTTTAATTTGTTCTCATTTCTTTGAAAAATTTCTCATTTTCTTTGAAAAATATAAGTCATTTTGACTATTTTAAATTCCAAATGAACTATAAAGGACATGTAAAGAAAGGATGTTATCTGTATCCAGAGAAGGAACTGATAAATAGCAGTATGTGTAGAATAATTTTGCAAAAAAATTTGTGTGTGTGCATGTATGTGTGTGTGTGTGTGTGTGTGCGCATCTGTAATTTGTGTCTAATGGTAGCCATTGCTAAGCCAGGGGGTATGAGGTAGGAAAAAAAAGAAATTTACAGGATAACTTTATTATATGTGTCCAAGGAATTACAAGATGTACATAATAGATTTTTAGTTTCATATGCAATCATCTTTTTATTATGCTTATTATGGAAATGTTTGCTTTATTCTATAAACTAAAAAAAGGTCCAAAAATAAAAAAAAATAATTAAAAAACATTCCCTATTTTACAGATGAGTAAACTGAGAGACGTTAAAGGCTAGGATCACACAGGCATTAAATATCTGAGGCAGAATTTGACTCAGATTTTCTTAACTTTTAAGTACAATGAACTTCTCATTAAATAGATTTGGTTGCTTTTAATATATATTATTCTCTGTAGTGTAATTACCTGTACATTTTACATACAGTTGGAGGGGATAACTGGGCTTCAACTTAATTAACTCTTAGGGAGAAATGCCTTCTTTTGAGACCCAAACAATTTTGAAGAAGCAAAATAAATGAACAAACAAATAATAACAACAAAAAATAAACCAACCCTGTTTTTTCTTAATAAACAGCAAAGTAAAAAATAAACTTCAATATAATTTGATAGAAATTTTTTAGACAACCATCAACTATTACAGAATACATTTTATATATGCATATAATGATTGCATATAGGTTAGTATTTTCTCTAGGGAAGCTATATTTTTTATAGAATGAAATATATTGGTCTACTTTTTTTCTTTTTGGAGGGCAATTGGGGTTAAATGACTTGCCCAAAGTCACATGGCTAGTAAGTGTGTCAAGTGTCTGAGGCCCGACTTGAACTCAGGTTCTCCTGACTCCAGGGCTGGTGCTCTATTCACTGCACCACCTAGCCATCCCTATTGGTCTACTTTTTAAACAGAACAGTGAAAAGTTGTTTTAGTCAGTTTGGTTTTCCTTCCATTTTCAATTTGCTAAGGGATCTGTTATGTTCAGTATTTTTTATCTTAATTTCTTCCACTATTCCTTTCCAAAATTAAACTCTTCTGTATCATTCAGATCTTCCTGAACAGTATCTTTGCCATTATTTATCAGCACTGATCTCTTTTCTAAGTCCATAGTAACTATATTCCTGAATGGAATCCTATAAGCATAGTGGCTCTAGGTGGCTCATGGTTTTCTCTTTTTTAAAAATTTTCTTTTTTGTTAGATTTCTTTGCAAGGTCCGTGACATGATCACATCCTTCATGAATTTCAAAGAGGCAACTCTCCAGACAACTTCCCAATTTCAGCCAGGGTTTTAAAAAATATTTAGCAGTAATGGGAGCATTGAGAGAACAGATGCCCAAATCAATGAAAACACTTTAGGTGGTGTGAGCTCTTTTCTTTTGGCTGCTCTGGCAGTGGCATGAGAAATCTCCTTGATTTGAAGACCAAACTTAACAATGAGAATGGTAAAATATGGTTTGACATTTTTTTTTCAGAAAAGTTCTTTCATGAATTGGCTGCCCATCAACTTCTCTGATTCTTTAGAGATAATTTGCATTGTAACTCAGATTAAATGCATATATGACTTTATTTTTTTCTTCTAGAAATGTCTTCCTTCAAATTTAAAATTCTCAAGGGAGACATTTTCCAAAGATCCGTTTGATTTATTACACACTTTGTAGACAAATATGATGCTGGCTTATATCAATAAGACATCAATTATGAGGGCTTTTTCCAGGAATGATAATGTGTTTTTCCTAAGCTCTCCTTCCTGTCTTGGCCTCATTCCTCTGCATCAGAGGATCTGCATTTATGAAAGAGATGGCTTTGGTAAAGGCATATTGGCCATAGATATGCTTTCTCTTTTACAAACATGAATGGATATTGTAGGTATCAAACCTATACCCTCAGTCTCACTGGCATCATATTTCCTACTCAACTCAGTAGTCCATTGTACATGTTCCTTAGGTTTTCCACCAATCACACACTTGGAAGTGATCATATTTTGATTTAGTTTCAAGAAACAGGAATTTTTCATTTTCTCATTAAAATCCAGAAAACATTATGGTGTTTTTTGGTAGTTACTTTATAACTAGAATAGTTAATTTTTTCTGCAATTGGATTGTTTATGATTTGATTTTTGGTGTGTTAATTTGGGTGTTTTATATTTTTTGTAGTTAATCTTCTTGTTAATGCTGCATTTTTCTGACACATAATTATGTATAGTAGAGTTTGGTGGTTCTTTTTTTCTCCATTGTAATCTTTCCTTGTCCAGTTTTTTATTTTGATTATTTGATTTTCTTCCTACTTATTTTAAATCAGATTAGCTAAAGGTTTATTAATTTTGTTAGTTCTTCAAAGAACGGTTTCTCAATTGTATAATTTTGTTTTCCCGTTTATTTTCCTTTTAGTTTTCAATATTTCATTTCTCTGAGTTTACTTCTTTTTTTAGTTGTAATAATGTATATTAAGTTAATTCTTTTTTCAAAGATAAGTCTTCAAGAATCCATTTTCCCCTCTGTGTACTATCATATCTTCAATCTGGAAATTTAGGTATGTTATCTTATCATTCCTAGGCTGGCTTTCAGGGAGAGTAGGCTTCACTACATCTGAAGAGGAAATCTCATGAACATTTTACAGGGTTTTAATTGGAAAACTTCTATCTCTCATGGTTGATAATATTAAGTAACTGTAGTAATAAATTATGATCTATCCAAGTACAATAATAAAGAAAACAAATTTTCTAAACCTTGAAAAATATGTTGTAAATTATTTATTAAGCACACAGTTGTTTTTAAGAACTCATCTGAGGTAAAATGGATGAAAGACAACTGGATTTTGAGTGATACAACTTATCATCAACATTGTTTAGAATAGGTCATGACAACAACTTGGAAAGCTAAGCTAGCTCATTGTGTATATGACTGGCTTGCTGCCATCTACTCAGAGAATTATGTTTTGTTGGCAAAATTCATCTGTTGCATATACTATATAATGTTATGCAATATATTATAGTCAAAATAGTACTTCTCCCTTTCTCCAATTCCCCCATCTATTTGGAGAATGCAAATGGTACCCTATGAAACTGATGGATGCTTTCAACTGTTGGTTCAAAATACAGAGGCATGTTATAGTCATAGGTATGAATCTCTGTAAGGAAGTAAGAACAATGAAGAATGGTGAAAGAATAAGATCCAACTACAATAATGTTATGATTATTTAGGAACAGAAATACAAGCACAAAAAAACTTCAAGAAGTGTAGTGCAAGAATATTTTTGGAGGATATAGCTCACATAGGAAAAAGTAAAATAATTAGTCATATGGTAACAAAAAAGACTCATGAATATTGCACAATACATTTCATAAAGTGTTTTCTTCACAACAGCTCTGTGAGGTAGGTAATGAAAGGATTATCTACTCCATTTTAATTATGAAGAAATAGGCTCAGAGAAATTAAATGGCTTATTCTTGGTCACATAGGTAATGAGGTTAAGATAAAAGATTTAAAAGTAGGTCTTCTGATTCCAAGTTTGACATTCTACACTCTATATAACTAATTCTCAACTGTCATTCTTGCTAATGAATCCTGCTATATACCTGTAGTTTCTTGGGTCTGTCTGCAGTTATTTAGCTTCTCCATCCTGGTTCTTTTTGGTTATGTTCTTATCTCCATCATTCTATGTCTCATTTTTGGGTCCTGTGACTCTGTTATTCTGTGTCTGGTGGTGTCAATATTAAAATTTCTTTAGGCCTATGTTCTTATTCCTAGCTTTATCTTCACTTGGATTCCTTGCAGTCTAAACTTCTGGTTGTATCAACTTCTGGTTGTATAATCCCCAAACTAACTATATTAATAGTAATAAGTGGTATTTATATAGCACTTAAAGGTTTGCAAAGCACTTTATATCTAACAAACCTGTGAAGTAGGTGCTGTTATCACCAGTTTATAGATGAGGAAACTGAGACACCAAGTGACTTTTCCAGAATAACACTGTTGGTAAATATTTGAGACAAGATTCGAGCTCAGATCTTCCTGATTTCAACTACTGTGCTTACATATTGGGTCTTGTAGTTGCCTCTAGAGACTTGAGAACTCTAGAGTTTCCCCCCAAGTTACCAAAAAGTGGGAGGCATGCTTTCTTTCTATGTCAATCATAATCTCCATGTCCTAATTTATGATACAACCATCCTATGGCTTCTGCCACCATGAAACCCCACTCTATATCTTCCCTCCCAACCATTGTGGTGGAAGAGGTCAGACTCTTTGGGAGAGAGACTTGCCCTTACAGCATCATCACACTTACATTCCCTTATCAAGTGAATTTGTCCCTGTCATAAGAATTCACAGTTATGGTTCCAATATATAACTGGTTGGCTCAGTAGTTAGAGTAGTATGATAATTCTAAAGTTATCCCAAAGTCCTTCCTTGCTCAATTAAATTCTTTATTTCTCAGTCATCTTTAAACTACATTTATGTATTTTACTCTAATGCTAAGAGTCAAAAGAAGGATCCAAGTGAGAATATCTGAGAGAAACAATACAAAACTATCACATAGAAATACCATTTGCCACTCGTGCTCTCCTGATTCTGCCCTAGAAGCACCAGTATCCAGTAATGAAGGGGCCATTGACTAGGCATAGCAATGGATAAAAATAAGAGTTAGCGTAGGAAAACTTTAGTTCAAATTCTGCCTTTGACACATATCTGTGTGACCTTGGGCAAACTACTAAATCTAGCCATGCCTCAGTTTCTTTAACAGCAAAGTGGGAATAACATCGGCACCTATCTTAAAAGGTTGTTATATGGATCAAGTGAGTTACCAGATGTAAACAGAACATGGGGTGGCTAGGTGGCGCAGTGAATAGAGCACCGGCCCTGGAGTCAGGAGTACCTGAGTTCAAATCCGGCCTCAGACACTTAACACAAAAAACTAGCTGTGTGACCTTGGGCAAGTCACTTAATCCCAACTGCCCTCCAAAAAAAAGCAAAAAAAAAAGATGTAAACAGAACACAACATTCTAGCTATAATAATAATAACCATTAATTATTATTAATATACCCCAGGGTATAACATTTATAGCTATGGTTCTGGAATAGTAATGCATATTTTAAATTAAAAGTAGTACAAATAATATTAATAATTGCAAAGAAACTCAAAATAATAGCAAAAGATGACAAAACACAGTTATCAATTTTCTGCTTACCATCTGAAAAACAAATTCCTGGTTCATCTGATTTTTCAGATTCAGCCATGACTTTTTCTTCCTCAAGACCAAGGATTGGAGCCATGCTATCTTCAGGGGAAATAGTGTGGCTGAGCTTCTATATCCCCCAATCCAAGCAAAAAAAAGTTTTCACCTTAAATTATACTTTGTAAGGCACATTTAAATGACATTTCATATTCAAAAGAAAGACATGTGGGAAAATATCAATAATAATATTGTGATATAAAAATGCAGGGGTACACATTAAGATTAAGTAATCAACTGGTGTGTTTATACTGGATTTTTGTTTCCAATCATTTTAGTTTGTTGTAAGTTGTGGTAGTGTAATGAACATAGACTAGGAGTTTGAAAGACGTAGGTTCAAATCCTGTCTCAGATGCTTATTATTTCTGAGGTCCTGAGATGTGATGGTACTTTTCCGTCTCAGTTCCTTATCTATAAAATTATTATAATAACATTTTACTGACCTCACAAGATTACTATTAGGATCAAATGAGATAACATACTTGGAACATTTTCCAAACTTTAACCGTAACTATACAAATGGGAGCTAATATTCTTAACACAGTCTTACTGAAGAGCAGTTTAAAATACATTAGTTAAAAAATGAGGAACTTTTATTAGTCAAAATTAGTATAATATATAGGGAGAAGAATGACATTGTTCCTGGCAGGGTAAATAGGACAAAGGTCAGTAGTTCCATTTGGTCTTTTTTCAGTCTTGATTCCAGTGAATGATTTGCACTGTCAGGGTACAAAAGATTTGAAAGAAAATTTCATACTCTAAGTCAAATGGATGACTCAATTCTAGGGGTAGCAGCCCCAGGCATAATCACAGTTGTCCAGGAGACAGAATTCATCTTACCCTGAAGACTTTTATTGAGTGGTGATGATGAAAGGAGTTACAGTTGGGACATATTACTAGAGGTATAAATTCCCTTCTCTCATTTGTGTTTCATAGCTGTGTATACTTCCTTTGGGATGAGTAATGTGGGAACTCTTGGGAGAGGGTACTCCTTCACAAAGGGGGTATTTTCTGTGTCATCAATTTTTCTTTTCCATTTAAATAAATATCTTTGTTTTAAATTAGTATGTTCTCTGGTTAATCTGGTAACAGAAACTTTAATGTGGGCTCATGAATTAAGACTCTGAGGAGATGGTGACTATAAACAAGTCTTAAAATTGGCTTTCCAGGGATAACGACATGTGAGGGAACTTTGTGCTGCAAATAGAAAAAAAATACTGATAGCAATTTAATTATATTAATCATCTATGAAAGCTTACTGTGTCTGACACATATATGTGTTTGTGTTCTATGCCACCACACCCTGATAGGTCCTGGGAAACATCCAAGAATCAATAAAGATAGGGCATATGACCACAAGAACTTTAAATGTAGTAGGAGAAGTAGAGAAAGATGGAACATACACATATAAGTGTGACATAAGTTAGAAAATAATTAAGTGTTGTGGGAAATTGTTATAGAAATATAAAAAAATATTCATTAAGACCAAATTGAATTTATAGTAGGGATACAAGGATGGTAGAACATTTGGAAAAAATTAACATGGTTTATCATATTAGAAAAAAAAACAAGAAACTCCAAAACAATGTGATATAAATGAGTTCAGGGGAAAAAATCCTTTTACATTGCACAACACTCATGCTAAAAAGTGAAAGGAAGGGGATGAGTGTTTATTGTCTCCTATGTGCCAAACACTGTACTAATTACTTCACAAAATATTATCTCAATAATCTTAGAAAGTTTAAGCATAGAAACAAGGAGGTATTGTCATAAAAAGGAAACAACCCTGGTTTTGTAGGCAGAGGACATGTTTTCAAATCTCAGATAAAATATTACAATGTGTTACAATTTGGCAAATTACTTAAATTGCTTGAGCCTCCATTTCTTTATATATAAAGTGAAGAGTAATAATGTAGATAGCTTCTGAGATCTGCTATATCTCTTAATCTGATTTTGTGCTCCTAATGAGTTAAAATTTTTATTGATACACACATATGTCTATATATGTACTTATGTTAAAATACATATATATGGCATATCATCTAGCTACATAAATGCATATATATGTATATATAATGGGGAAACATTAGAGATTTTACAAATAAGTATAGGAGTAAAGCAAGGATGTCCCCTTTCCTTACTTTTATTTGACTCAATTGCAGAAATTCTAGCAATAGCAATAATATAGTAGAAAGAGATAAATCTACAAATATGCAAGGAAGAGATTTAGTTATACATTATGTCCTGATGATATGATAGTACTAGAGAAATAAGCAGAATTTCCATATATCAACAACAAAATTCAGAACAAAATAATAAGGCCAAAGGAAGAAACCTAAGCTGTCAATATTCTTATGAAAACAAAAATGCTCCAAATCACTAATAATTAGAAATGTGCAAATTAAACCATTCTGAAGTACCATCCCATACCCATTAGCCTGGCTATCTTGAAAGAAAAGGAAAAATGTAAATACTGAAAGGGTTGTGAGAAAACAGATACTTCAAAACACTGTTAGTAGAGCCGTTAACTGTTCCAATCATCTAAAAAGCTATTTGGAAACATACCCAAAAAGCTCTTAAGCTGTACATACCTTTTGACTTAGATGTTGCTACTGGGTATATATATCAATGAGATCAAAGTAAAAGGAAAAGAACCCATAAGTGTAAAGCTATTTATAGCAGGTCTTTTGTGGTAGCATAGAATTGGAAATTAAGGGGATGGTTATCAAGTGGGGAATGACTGAATAAGTTATGGCATATGAATGTGATGATATATTATTATGCCATTAGAAATGATGAAGGTGATACTTTTGGAAAACTTTTGAGATTTGTATGAAGTGATGCAAAAAAAGTGAGCAGAACTAAGAGAACAGATTATCCAAAAACAGCAAATATTGTAACAGTAAAAAATTTTAAAAGACTTAGCAATTCTGATCAACGCAATGACCAAGCATAATTCCAAAGGATTCATGAATATGCAAGTAGAGACAATAATTCCAGTGAAAACCTTTTGAAGCTTTCAGATGAATATAAACTTAATATTAGTCAAGAGCATCACATGGAAGTCCCACAATCTAATGCAGCATTTCTACTTTCTGCCCTTTTCATATCATATCTGAAATTCTGTGTTAATTTTGGGGCAACCATGTCTTTTTTTT
>CM053596.1:174254837-174278831 GCA_028646575.1 Pseudocheirus occidentalis
AACATTGCTGGTACCATCATCATTTCACTATCTGCCTGTGAAATCAACATAGACCCACATATAAGGTCTAAGAACTCAACACAAATAATCAGTACAGTTCCAGGACTTCTGAATATTTCCTCCAGGACTTCTGTAAACAGAAAACAAGAAAATTCTCTTTCAGGGCTTCCAGTAAGGTCCTAGGGCTTCTGTACAAAGCCCTGTACAAACAAAAATCAACCCAAACAGAACAGACAAACCAAGTATCTGGCCTACAAAATGTTCCCCTTCTCAATTCTGCTCTTTCCTAGCTTGGGTTTCTCCTTATATATGGTCATTAGCTCCTCCCTGTTCCTCCCCTTCCTGTTGCATCAATAAGTTCCTCCCACTGTGGGGTACACAAGTTCTGTTTCTTAACAAAGACTTAATAAAATCAGGGCAAGGCTCAAAGACACTTGAACTCAAAGTGCTAAATATTTAAGTAGCTGAAACAGGGCACTAAGTACTTCTTTGCTTGCCATTACAACAAGAAATCTGAACTTCATGAAAATTTTAAGTTTGACAGGAAAATGTGACCATCCATTTAGACCCAGATGCTGAAAATGTATAAACTGAGTAAGACAGCTTCCTAAAGAACTCAGAAAGCAATGTGCCTGACTAAAGTTCTTTTAACCCTAGGGCTTATCCCCCCCCCACTATTGTTATTTTTTGTTCATTCATTTTCAGTCATTTCCAACTCTTCCAGTTTTTCTTGGCAAAGATATTAGAGTGATTTGCTATTTCCTTCTCCAGCACATTTTACAGATGAGGAGAGCAAATGGGATTATATGACTTGCCCAGGATCACACAGCTAGTAAGTGTCTGAGGATGGAGTTGAACCAGGTCTTCCTGACTCCATCCTCAACACTCTAGCCACTGTGTCACTGTGCCACCTTGCTAGGTATGGCTTACTTATAATGAAAATATTTAGGAATACTAAAACCATTGTTAGAATTACCTGAAATCGCTTTGTCTAGTACTTGTCTATTCTCCCCTACCTCATTCTCCCTCTTGATCTGAATCTTTTCCTCTGCCTTGTTAAGTTGAGGCCAACTCCACTGCCTGGGATTTCTAACACTATTTGCATTTTGTTGCCTCATGACTATCTTTATCCAAAATGAAATGAGAAATGTGCAAAAAAAAAGTCCAAAAACTAAAAAAAAAAGTTAAAATCAGGAAATTTTTCTAGGCATCAGAGACAGGCAGTGCAAAAGCACAAGGAAGGAAGATGGACTATCAGACTTCTACTTTAGGAAAAATCATTTCGAAAGCTGGGTGGAGGAAAGATTGGAGTGGGGAGAGACTTTGAAGTATGGAGACCAATTAGGAGGTTATTACTATAGCCTGCTTTAGAGCTAATAATTGCTGGAATCAAAGTGTTAGTCCTGCGAGTGAAAAGGAGACCAAAACAAGAGATGTTATAGAAGTGGGAAACACTAAGTTTATTAGGTAAACTGGAATGAGGAGTGATGGATACCTCAGGGTAGCAGACTGATTGGCAAATTTATGACTTAAACCCAGGTCTCATTTAATGCTATAGAAAGATAACTTAAACTTCTGACAGTTACTATTCCTAATGAAGTGATCTCACAAATAATAGGGAAGCTCAGAAGAGGGGAAGATATTGGGGAGTAAAAGATGAGTTGAGATGAATGAACAATTTGAGAGGCAGAGTTTCTGAGTAATTAATAATCAATTTATTAATTAGACTAGTTGATAATCAATAAATTGGTGATCAGTGATTCTTCTCAGTAACCAGACAAAACCATGGAGACACTGAATGAGTTAAATACCTTTGGCAAAGGACGTGCACATGACATGAAAATTAAACCTGATCAGTGAACAACTAATGAGGGAGTGAACATTTAAATAAGAAGGTAGGTTAAAAGTCCTCAGCTCCTTCTGCTGAGAACATGGCTTGATTATGAGACTCAGTCACCTCCAGTAATCTGAACAGAGGAATCCATCTCTACCTAGACCACTCTGGTTGGCTTTTACCTTCACCATAAACTGCAAGCTGGTACAAGGGAACACGCTTAATGCTTTGGGGCTTGAATTTACCAGATTAAATTCTATTTATACTTGAAGCAGAAGTAAGGTCTCCTAGTTTAGTGGGGTCCCATCCAACTTCCAATTCCCAGAGTATCTGGGCAATCTTATCTATCAATCTTGTCCTTCAGAGACTGATGTACAGGGGCTGATCCCTAAATAAGAAAAGCCTGGATCCCAATGGGAGCTGATGATAATATCAAATAAGAGACTAAAGAGAGAAACTAGAATATGGATCAGAATAAAGCCTAGGGATACTCCTACAGTTAGAGGGGAAGATACAAATAATAATCTAGCCAAGGAGAAAGAGAAAAAATAGTCAGACAAGGAGGAGGAAAACCAAGAAAGTTCAGTGTCATGAAAAAATAGAGAAGAGAGAATATCCAAGAGAAGGAGGAATTCAACAGTGCTAAATTCTGCAAAGGGATTGAGAAGGAAGACAATATTGGACTGGCTATTATATTTGCTAATTATGGGTAACTTGGGAGAGAGCATTTTCAGTTGACTTTTGAGGTTGAAAGACAAATTGGAGAAGATTGAGAGTAATTACAGGAGAGTAGTGGTGCAATAGAATATACCTTGCTCTTTCATGGAGTTTGACTGAAGTAAGAGAAGAGATACAGAATGATAGGTTAAATAGATGATAGTAACAGATTTTTAAGCATGGAGGGAACTTAGATATGTTTGCACGTAGTACAAAATGAATTACTATTGATAGGGAAAGTTGGAAGATTAGGAAAAAAGATAAGAATCAACTGTAGATGCTCCAAATTGATTTTATGATTTCATTCTATGTTGACTTCTGTGATGTCTAGCTGATATTTCTAGACATTAAAAATAATCATAATGTGATCTTTATTTATTGAGCAAAAGCCAGTGTAAAGTCTTCATCTTCAAGTTTCTTTATAGGGAAGCACTATGCAAATTGACGAGAAGGAAAGACAGACAAATACTTGCCAGGTTTCTATGGATATGCTGGAAGATCCCACTGTCAGAGAAAGAGCAATGAGCAGAATCAACATATTAAATAGCATGAAAGGTATGTTATATCATCCCCCTCCCAAAAATTCCAGGTAAATTTTGACCTGACTTTTAAAAAAATAGAATGAGAGACTTCAGATGGTTTGAGGAAAATAAGATGTTTCATGACAGTGCCATCTTTGGAAAGTATTACCAAAAAAGGGCATGGAACCATCCACTACATATGTTTTAAGTATTACAGAATAATTTGGGGTACTTAAGGCAAGGATAGGATGAGGAAACCTCCCCAAGTCTGTTTTTTATGAAATGTTCACATATAAGCTACAAGGGAGAATAAGATGGTATTATCTCATGAGATTGAAAACTCTAACAAAATTTTTTTCAAAGCACATTAATTTTCACATTTACCACTACATTTCAGGTATTTGTTTTCTTCATCAATTGTTTTCAGTTTACTACTCACACTTATCTTCCTCAATGCTTAGTCTCTCTAGCATGAAAATATGTGTATATTCTTGTGCTCTACAGAAAATGTGTGGAATATATTGTATTTTTCTTGGTAGTTTCCCATTCCATTTACCAAATTTAAAACCCCAAGCCTGATTTAAAGTTATCTTAGAAAAAACTAAGAGGTAAAAGTTTTACTAACAGGAATTACAAAGAAATAAAAACACCTGGATTTCTTTTATTTTATCCTCTCAGAACTTGACAAGTGCACACCAAGAAGTTGGTGGAAGAAATTTGCTATAAAGTTTCTGATCTGGAATTGCTGTCCTTTTTGGCTAAAATGCAAAGATTTTATCCATTCCATTGTCATGGATCCATTTTTTGACTTGGCTATTGTTATTTGTGTCATTATGAACCTATTGTTTATGGCCATGGATCATTACCCAATGACTAAGGAATTCTTCTATGTCCTCTCTGTGGGACACCAGGTGAGTTTTTTTACTTAAAGCTTAGTGACTTTTGACTAAACCGTTCTTATTTGTAGTATCAAATAAACATAGCTCTTCACAGGAACACACAATCCATGATAGTCTCTATGAAAATCAATGAAATTAATGCCAAAAATCACTTGGGAGAGCATCATTTTAATTTCTTTACATTTCACTTGGATTTACTTTTTACAAATCATTTAAAACATGGATATGATTTGATAGATTGTACATAACTATGAAAATTACCTTGTGACCAAATAGAATAATATAATTTGGAAAGGTCCAGGTTGGGACTGATATATTCCACACTTTCAATAGTCAACTCTCTACTACTTAAATGAGTGATCTTTACACTGGGATCTAAAGAAATGTAAGACAAATGCATGAGGCAATGACACTTTATAATAGATGTATGGGGATGATCTATAAAATTATTTTTAATCAGCATTTACTTTTAAGTGCCTTCATGAGGACTCCTGTGAGCCCACTGGTTATGTGGTGCATATGTATGTGTTATAGGTACAAAGAAATAAAAAGAAACAAAACATGTCAAAACACTAAACTATGTTCAGAGACCATACGCTATGGTCACTTTGCCATCATTGGTCACACAATGTTGATGCTGATATGGCAAGTATTAAAATAAAACAGTAAATTTTCAAAATTTCACTTCCAAATTTGGAAAAATTAGAACTTTAGTAAGGCAAACAATTTCTCAGGAGGCAGAGTTCTGCAGCAAAACAGATTTCCACAATGGTTATGTCAAGAAAAAAAATTTGATCTCATTGTGCACTATGATTTCTTTACCTCTCCATCAGAAGTTGGGTAGAAATTTTCATTACTAGTTTTATGGAAATGTAGTTGAACATTAGAATAAAAAGAGTTCCTAATTCTTTCAAAGTTGTTTGTCTTTACCATATTTGTTGTCTCTGTAGAGTTGTTCCGCTTTGCTTCACATAAAGTTCATATAAGTTTTCCAAAGAATTTTTTCTGAAACCATCCCATTCATCATAACTTACTATCTTTTATCATGGTAATATTCCATCACAATCATATAGCATAATTTAGTCATCTGTTCTCTAATTGATGAACATCTCCTCAATCTCCAATACTTTGTCACCACAAAAAAAAAGCTACTATAAATATTTTTGTACTTATGGGTCCTTTTGTTCCTTTTAATCTCTTTGTAATACAGGTGTGGTGATCATTTTCCTGAGTCAAAGGGTATACATAGATTTTATAGTCTTTGGGAATGGTTCCAAATTGATCTCCAGATCAATAATTGGACTAGGTCACAACTCCACCAGCAATGCATTAATGTACTGCCTCAGCCTAGCCATAAGCAATTAATATTTCTCCAGTTTAAAAAAAATCCTTATTTGCGTGAAAAATGTTTTGCAATTGTGTTCATACAGTTTCTATATATGTATTGACAGATTCATTCCCTAATATTTTGTACCATCAGAGGTCATTTGAAGTGGAATTTCCCTTTCTTTCTCTTCTCACTGGGTTTTGTTGTGTAATGTATCAAAATGTTGAGGATGTATGTGGGTTTATTTTATATACTGAAATTTTTCTAAGATTAATTGTTTCAACTAGTTTTTTAAATTGATTCTCTTGGGTTTTCTAAGTATGCTGTCATATCATCTGCAAATAGTGACAGTTTGTTTCCTTGTTGACTGTTTTTTTCTTTTGTTGTCTTTTTCTTGTCATTGCTATAGCTAACATTTGGGATACAATATTGAATAATAATGGTGATAATGAACATCCTTTCTTTATGCCTGAACTTATTGGAAAGGCTTCTAGTTCATCCTCATTACATAAAATTCTTGCTGTTGGCTTTAGATGCATATTATTTATCATTTTAGGAAAATTTCCATTGATTTTCATGCTTTCTAGTGTCTTTAATAGGAAAGTTTTGTAGTTTATCCATACCTTTTTCTACATTTATTGATAAAATCATGATTTGCAATCATGATTTTGTTTTTTTATTGATATGGTAAATTATGCTGATGGTTTTCCTAATTCTGAATGAGCCCTGCATTCCTAGCATAAATCCAATCTGCTTATAATATATGACCTTAGTGATCTCTTACTATAATCTCCTTGTTAATATTTAATTTGAAATTTTTTGCATCAATATTCTTGAGGGAAATTGAACCAATATAGTTTTATTTTTCCAGTTTTACTCTCCCAGTTTAGCTGTCAAAGTCATATTTATGTCATAGAATACTTTTGATAGGACTCCTTCCCTTCCTATTTTTTCCCCAAGTTTTGTTGTAATTTCTTATTGTGTCCAACTCTTTTTTACTCCATTTGGGGTTTCTTGGCAAACATACTCTAAGTGGTTTGTCATTTCCTATTCCATTTCATTTTACAGATAAAAAAAATGAAACAAATTAATTAGGTGATTTGCTCAAGGTCACACAGTTACTATGTGTCTGAAGCTGGATTTGAACTCAGGAAGATAAGCCTTCTTGACTTCAGACCCAGCAATCTAGTCACTGTGCCACACTGCTAACCAAAACATCTTTTGCAATTTACTTGCAAATATATCTAGACCTGGAGATTTTTTTCTTTAGGTAGCTCATTTATGGCATGTTCAAATTCTTTTTCTAAAGCAGTGTTATTTAAGCATTCTATTTCCTATCCTTCTGGGAAATTTATGTTTTTACAAATATTCACTAATTTTATTTAAATTGACAGTTTTGTTGACATTTAATTGGGCAAAATAGCTCCTAAAATTGCTTTCATTTCATCTTCATTAGTGGTTCATTCACCATTTTCAATTTGGATATTGGTCATTTTCTTTTTTTAAAAGAATTAAATTAACCAATGGTTTATCTATTTTATTTTTTCATAAACATAACTTCTAGTTTTATTTATTAGTCTATTTTACTTCCTCTTTTATTATTCATTTTTGAAATTTTCTTTAAATTTAAAATTTTTAATTTTTTTCTTTCAATTTTAAATTTAAAAAATAAATTGAAATGTATTTTTGAATTTAACTGGGAAATTTATTTTTTTATTTGTCTAGGTTTTTATTTTCTGTTGCATACCCAATTCATTGATATGCTCTTTTCTTACATACATGTAAACAGTTAGTGATATAAAATTTTCCCTCAGTACTGTTTTGGTCACATCCTACAAATGTTGGTATGCTGTCTCATTGTTACAATTATTTTTCATGAAATTAGTCATTGTTTCCATACTGTGTTGTTTTACTCTCTTATGCTTATTAAATTATTTGTTTTCCAATCACTTGAATCTATGCTTTTAAGGCAATTTATTAAAGGTGAATTTTATTTCATTATCATCCCAAAAATGTATGTTTAATATTTCTGCTTTTCTGCATTTATTTTGAGGTTTTTGTAACAATACATGGTCAGTTTTTGTAAAGGTCCTTTTCATATCTAAGAAAGTATATTGTTTGCTAATCCTTTTCAATTTTCTCCAGACACATCTATTATAGATAACTTTTCAAAACTTCAATTTATCTCACTGACTTCTTTCTTATTTATTTTATGGTTAAATTTATGTAGCTCTGGGAGGGGAAAATTCAGGTTTCCCACTAAAATATTTTTACTCTTTCCTCCTGGCATTCATTTATCTTATCCTTTAAAAACTTGGATCCCATGCCATTTGGTTCACATATGTTTAATACTAAAATTATTTTGTTGTCTATGATGCCTTTTAGAAAAATGCAGTTTCCATGTTTATCTTTTTTATTAATACTATTTTTGCTTTGTATGAGATCATTATTGCTACCCCTGCCTTTTTTAATTCACCCAAAGCAAAACAAATTCTGCTCCAGCTCCTTATTTTAGCTGTTTTTCTGTTTCAAGTTTTTCTTGCGATCAACATATTGTTGGATTCTGGTTTCTAATCCATTTTACTGCCCACTTCCATTTTATGGGTGAGTTCATCCCATTTGCACTCATACTTATCATTGCTAACTGTCCATTTGCCTTCCATCCTCTTGTCTTGAGTTTTCTTTCTCTCTTTTATTCACTCTGCCTCTCCTCAAAAGTCAGTTTTGCTTCTGACCACCGAATCCCTTAATCTGCCCTTCTTCTTACCAACATTTTTCTAACTCTTCCCTATTTTCCCTTACTCTTCCATATCACCCTGTTGAGTAATATTAATTTCTATACCCAATTGAATGTATATATAATATATTCTTCCCTCCTTGAACCATTACCAGCTAGCGAGATTTAAGAATTGCTCTATCAACTCCCTATTATCTCCTCCATTTTCAAAACTCTTCATGCCTCTTCTATGTGAAGTAATTTTACCATTCTTCATTGTCAATCCCCGTTCTCCCAGTTTACCCTGCTTTCTCAATCTTCCATTTTTCTTTTATAATTGTCTAACATAATCAACTCACACCCACATTCCCAAAGTAGACTCCTTCTAACAACCCTATGATGAAGTTCTTAGGGGTTACATGTATCATCTTCTTATTTAGCAATATAGATAGTTTAACCTTATTAAATTCTTCATGTTTAATTTTTTAAATTTAATTTCTTTTTAGTTTCCAATATTTACTTTCAATAAGTTTTAAAATTTTTCTCCTCCCTCCACAAGATAGCGTGCAATCTGGTATTGGTGTTATATATACATTTCTATTAAACACATTTTCACATTAGTGAAGTTGTATAGAAGAATTATAATGAATGGGAGAAATGGTGAGAAAGCAAAAAACAAACAAAAAAAACCAGTCTGCTTCAAGCTGCATTCAGACTCCATAGTTCTTTCTTTGGATGTGGATGAATTATTTTGCCCAACTGTATGTCCCAAAATTTGACAATCTTAGTGAAATTGATGAATATTTACAAAAATATAAATTGCCCAAATTAACAGGAGAGGAAGTAAAATACTTAAATTATCCCATCTTAGAAAAGGAAACTGAACAAATTATCACTGAACTCCCTAGGAAAAAATCTCCAGGGTCAGATGAATTTACAAGTGAATTCTATCAAACATTTAAGAACAATTAATTGCAATACTATATAGACTATTTGGGAAAATTGGTGAAGAAGGAGTCCTACCAAATTCTTTTTATGATGCTAATATGGTACTGGTACCGAATTTCACTAATGAAGATAGGTACAAAAATGTTAAATAAAATATTAGCAAAAAAGTTACAGCAACTTATCATTATAATAACATACTTTGATCAGGTAGGATTTATACCAGGACTGCAGGGTTGGTTCAATATTAGGAAAGCTATCAGCATAATTGATCATATCAGTAAGAAAACTAACAGAAACTATGTGATTATCTCAACAGAACCAGAAAAAGCTTTGGACAAAATACACAACCACCCCTATTACAAACACTAGTGACCATAGGATTAAATGGGGCCTTCCTTAAAATGAAGAGTATCATCTACCTAAAACCACCAGCAAGTATTATATGTAATGGGGATAAGTTAGAATTTCCAGTAAGATCAAGGGTGAAAAAAATGATGTCCATTATCACCACTATTATTTAAGATGGTATTCAAAACACTAGTTTTGGCAATGAGAAGAAAAAGAAATTGAAGTAATTAGAATAGGCAAAGAAGAATCTAAGTTATCACTCTTTGCAGATGATATGATGATATACTTAGAGAATCCTAGAGAGTCAAGTAAAATAAAACTACCTGAAATGATCAACAACTTCAGCAAAGTTGTAGAATATAAAATAAACCCACATAAATCCTCAGCATTTCTATATATTACTAACAAAGCCCAATAGCAAGAGATAGAAAGAGAAATTCCATTTAAAGTTAATGCAGACATTATAAAATATTTGTGAGTCTACCTGCCAAAATAAACACAGGAATTATATCAACACAATCGCAAAACACTTTTCACACAAATAAAGTCAGATCAAAATAACTGGAAAAACATCAGTTGCTCATGGGTAAGCTGAGCTAATAGAATAAAAATTACAATTTTACCTCAATTAATTTAGTTATTCAGTGCCATACCAATCAAACTACCAAAAATTATTTTATAGAGCTACAAAAAAAAATATCAGAATTCACCTGGAAGAACAGAAGGTCCAGAATATCAAGGGGATTAAAGAAAAGAATTACTAGGGAAGGTGGCCTACCCAAACCAGATCTTAAATGTATTCAAAGTCACTTGGTACTGGCTAAGAAACAGAGGGGTAGATCAGGGGAATAGGTTAATTACACAAGACACAGTAGTCAATGATTATAGCAATCTACTATTTGAGAAATCAAAAGACACCAGATTCTGGGATAAGAACTAACTATTTGAGAAAAAAACTGCTGGGAAAACTAGAAAATAGGATAGCAGAAACTGGGCACAAACCAACTTCTGACACTGTATACCAAAACAAAGTCCAAATGGATACACTATTTAGATATAAAAGCTGATACTATAAACAAATCAGGGGAACAAGAAATAGTTTATCTGTGGCATTTATGGAGAGCAGAGGGATTTATGACCAAACAAGAGATAGAGAACATTATGAAATGTAAAATGAATAACTGTGATTACATTAAATTGAAAAGTTTTGTACAAAGTCAATATAACTAAGATTAGGAGGGAAGCAGAAATCTGGGAAAGATTTTTTTACAACTAGTGTTTCTGATAAAGGCCTCATTTCTATATAGAGAACTGAGTCAAATTTAAAAGAATACAAATTATTCCCCAATTGATAAATGATCCAAGGATATGAACAGGCAGTTTTCAGAGGAAAAAATGAAAACTATCTATAGTCATAAGAAAAAAAGATATCACTTTTTGTTAGAGAGATGCAAATTAAACAACTCTGAACTACCACATCACACCTATTAAATTGTCTAACATGACAAAACAGGAAAATGATAAATGTTGAAGAATATGTGGGAAAGTTGGGATGCTAATTCATCATTGGTGGAGTTGTAAGCTAATCCAACAATTCTGGAGACCATTATGTCCAAAGGGCTATAAAAATGTGCATACCTTTTGACCCAACAATACCGTTACTAGGGCAGTATCCCAAAGATTTCATAAAAATGGGAAAAGAACCCAAGTGTACAAAAGTATTTATGGCATCTCTCTTTCTGGGGGCCAAGAATTAAAAATTGAGAGGATGCCCATCAAGTGGGGAATGGATGAACAAGTTGTGGTTTATTAATATAATGAAATACTGTGGTGCTATAAGAAATGATGAATAGGTGGACTTCAGAAAATCCTGGAAAGATTTATATGAAATGACACTGACTGAAGTGAGGTAAACTAGCAGTACATTGTACATAGTAACTGTGACAGTCTTCAATGACTAATTGTGATAGAATTGCTGTCTCAGCAATGCAAGGACCTAAAACATTTCCAAAGGACTCATGATGGAAAGTGCTATCCACATCCAGAGAAAGAACTATGACATCATGTTTACTTTTTAATGCCTGTCTCAAGTCTTGTCTCTGAATGAATTTTCTATATAGCTTTTGTTTTTATCAGCAATGACTTGAAATACTGTTTCATTAATTGTCCACTATTTGACTCTATAGCATAAAAGTAGGATATTAGTTTTGCTGGACTGGTTATTCTTAGTTATAATCCTAGTTCTTCTGTCTTCAAGAATATGTATTCTAAGCCTCCGCTCCTTTAAGATGATAGCTGATAAATCGACTGATCTTAACTGTGGCTTCAAATGTATTTGAATTCCTCTCAGTATTTTCTCCTTGACCTAGTTGCTCTGGAATTTGGCTATAATATTTCTGGAAGTTTTCATTTTGGTATCTTTTTTCAGGAGGTGATCAATGGGATTCTTTTGATTTCAATTTTGTCCTTGAGTTCTAGGATATCTGTAAAGTTTTCCTTTATAATTTCTCAAAATTTGATGTCTAGGCTCTTTTTCTGATCATGGGTTTCAGGCAGTGCAATAATTCTTATTTTCTAGATTAGTTATGTTTCCTATGAGGTATTTAACTTCATTTTTGCATTCTTTTGATTTTGTCTTATTGTTTCCTGAAGCCTTGTCAAGTTATTAGCTTCCTTTTGCCCAATTGTAAGAAACTATTTTCTTCAATAAGGTTCTGAATCTCTTTTACCATTTTGCCAATTTTGTTTTTAAGAAATTATTTTCTTTAGCATTTATATTTCCTTTACTAAGCTGTTTGTTCTCTTTTCACAATTTTCTTGCATTACTCTCCTTTCTTTATCCAATTTTCTACCACTCGTATTTGATTTTTAAGATCGTTTTTGTTCTTTTCCTCTTTCTTTATCTGATCTAGGAATTCCTGTCGGATTTATGCCCAGTCTGCATTTTTAAAATTCAAGACTTTGCTTTGAGGTGTTTTCTTGCCATTGTTATCTTTTGAGTTTGTGTCTTAAGCTTTCCTGTCACCATAATAGCTTTGTATGGTGAGGTTATTTTTGGTTGTGTGCTCCTTTTTCCAATCTACTTCTTGACTTTTAACTTTAGGTTATGGTTGAACTCTGCTCACCTGGTTGGAGGGTATAAGGGTCCCTGTCCAAAGCTTCAGGGTTTTTTTACCTGCTGTTTTAATAACTAGTTCTGGGGACTCACACACTTTTTGTGCTTCTAAGGTGTTATGATCTCAGGAGAGATGTGGTCAGTACTTTCCTTCTCTATATATTCCAGTCCTTATGACCCCTGGTCTCTGCTACTGTGACCCAGACCTATAGCCCTTGCTCCCTTAAGATCCAAGTGCTCCTCTCCATTCTGGAACTAAAACCTAGAATGGGAGTATTGGGCAATGGAATCTCAAAGTACTGTTGAGACCTACACCTAGTACTTGGACAGGGGTCCCTTGGAATTTCTTTTTGCTCAGGTGTTCAAGCCCCTTACTGTCTGTGGGTGGTTATAGCTCTTGGTACCACTTTTGCTGCCATAGCTGCTACCTCCAAGGCCTTCAGCTGGAATTACTGTCATAATGTGCTCCTGGCCTGCAGCCACCTCAATGTCATATACTTCTCCTTCTGACCTCCTAAATTGTTATGGCTGGGAAAATTTCTTAACCCAGCCTTTTTTTGGTTATCTGCTGAGCTATTTTAAAATTGTTTAGAGAGGAATATTGGGGAAAGTTCAACTATTAAGTTCCCATTACTCACTCATCTTGACTCCTAAGCTTCTATTTTTGGTACCTTGATATGAAAATTCTGAATTAATCATATATTTTGTGTCAGAGATTCAGTAGCCTGACCTCGAATGCCACTGTTATTTATTCACTCATTTTTTTCCTCTTCTTATAAATCATCATAAAGTTTGTAGCTCTAAGAATATTCAAACTAGGAGATACAAAAGTCTTAAAATGCCATCACTTATTCTTATAGCTCCTCTTTTATTCTTAATCAGAAAGACTTTTATCAATGTACTTCAAAACCTATCATCCAACATGATATCACTGAAGAAAACTATAATTGATGATAATAATAACATTTGTAAAGCACTTTATAGTTTACAGCTTGCTTTCACACATGTCATCTAATTTGATCCTTGTAAGATCCCTATGAGGCAAGTTGGAACTGGAATATTATTCACCATTTTATAGAATAGGAAATGGAGGTCAGAAAGATCATGATTCATCTAGGTTTACACCGTATGTGAAAAACTAAAACTTAAACCAAGTTCTTTTGATTCATTCTTAGTAAGTATTGGGTACACTTTCAAACTCCCCTCCCATTATTTTTATTGTTGTTCAGTCATTTTTCAGTTGTATCCAACACTTCATGACCACATTGGGGTTTTCTTAGTAAAAATACTGAAATGCTCTGTCATTTCCTTTTCCAGTTCAAATTACAGATGAGGAACTGAGGCAAGTGACTTTAAACATCTAAAAAGATATAGTTCAATTGCTTTTAAAGTCTTGATATAAAAATGTGTGTGTATATATATATACACATATATACATATACACACATATGCGTATATATATACGTTCATATGTATATATGTTTATGTAATTTCACTTGGTGGCACAGTGAATATAGTTCAGAATTTTCTTCTGAAATGAAGAAAAATTGACTTCAAATCCAATCTCAGATATTTACTAGCTATGTGACCCTGAGCAAGTCATTTAATCCTCTTTGCTTCAGTTTCCTCACTTGTCAAATGAGCTAGAGAAGGAAATGGCATACCACTCTACTATCTATGCCAAGAAAACCCCAAATGCTGTCACAAAGAGTCAGACATGACTGAAATGACTTAACAACAACAAGATGCAATTGCAGGTCTTATATTCTAAAATATTTTTCCCCTTCACTTAGGTATTTATTGGAATTTATGTATTGGAAATGACATTGAAAATTATTGCATTGCATCCATACAATTACTTTCAAGAGAAGTGGAACATATTTGATAGTTTTATTGTGGCCCTTGCTTTGGGGGAATTTGTGATTTATTCCTTTTGGATACCAGATGCAGATTCCTTTTTACAATTTCTCATCTTACTCAGAGGGGTAAGTATACCTGAAAACAGTTTTATATTATACATATACAAAACACTGAGGAACTGGTTGCCACTTCTAGGACTATTATGGGCAACCAAAAGTCATGGCCATATGAAGAGGATATAGGATACAGTTAGTTTCAGACATTAGAGGGGAAAATGGTAAATAGACATGGGAGCAGGTAGTCTCACCTGATTTTCAAAAGACAATGCTCAAAGGGAAACAAAGATCTGGAATGAAATAAACCATCTGGTTATAATGGGAATGCTGAAATTAAAATAAGCAATTGTATGATTCATAACTAGAAGATAAGGTGAGTTATTATGTAACACTGAGTCCCCGAAGATGGCAAAAACTATGACTTTGGATCCTTGACGATTTATGAGAAGATATAAGCTAGAGTTATACATGATAAGAAGTCATGAATGATTTGGGATATGAAAGTTGAAGGGGATATTCACAATGATCAGACAATATCTTTCAAAACCTCAAAAAGGATATTAAGAAAGTATATAAGATTAAGGGCTATATAACCTCCTATTTCTGAGGACCTTTAACAAACTTTAGTTCCCAAATATATGTTTGATAAACGTTAATTCCCATGTGATATTGCTTCTCTGCTTGTTTTAGTTCTCATAACTGATATGATGTTAACAATTTTAGTTTAAATCAAATCAAGCAAAGCACTAAGAGAAATAAAAGTTATCTTTGAGCAAATAGCAAGCAAAAGGAAGATGGAGATTCAGGTTATTTTTCAAATGACCACTGTAAAAAAAAGTAATTTTAGGTGGGTTGTATTCATTAGACTGAGATATTGGTTTTACCTAAGTTTTAGCATTCTCATAAATAGCTATTTTGAGGACCATTGTCTATTAACTATTAAACTGTAATTATAATTAGCATAAAAATGTGGTTTATTCCTCTTTATTTTTAGCTCCGTGTTTTCAAGTTGACAAAATATTGGCCAATGATGAAAATGATGATCAAGATCCTTGGCTACACTTTGAAGGCTCTAAGAAGCTTGACATTGGTATTGGTCATCACAATACTTATTTTTGCAGTGGTTGGCCTGCAGTTCTTTGGTCAAAACTACAAAGATCTTGCCTGCAAGATTAATCTTTCCTGTTCACTTACACGTTGGCATACGTATCATATAACCTATTCCATTTTTCTTGTTCTCCGGGCATTGTATGGAGAATGGATAGAGACCATGTGGGACTGTATGGAGGTGTCAGGGCAATCAATGTGCCTTATCTTTTACATGGGGATTAATGTCATTGGAAACCTAATAGTAAGTACTCAAAAAACTTTAAATACTCATTCAAAATATAGTTATTGTCTGAATGAATTATTTAAAAAATATATATGAGATTCAGATGAACCCATAGGTATGATCTTAATTTAGAGACATAATTATTACTTTTTGTTCTAGTATTAGAGTCACGTGCAATTCAACAAACTTTCATTAACTACCCACTACAAGTAAGATCCTGTTCTAGACACTGAGGAAATTAGGAGAAAGATACCAGTTTTTTCCCTCAAAAAATTTATGTCCCATTGAGAAGGCTACACACTTACACACTCATAATTTAAAACAACATAATTTGGAGAAGAGGTAAACACTAACAACTGGAGGTGTTTGTGTGTGTGTGTGTGTGTGTGTGTGTGTGTGTGTGTGTGAGAGAGAGAGAGAGACAGAGACAGAGAGAAAGGGAAGGGGGGAAAGAGAGAGGGAGGGAAGGAGGAAGGAAGGGAAAAAGAGGGAGAGAGAGCATTAAGAAGATAAGCAGAAGCAAAAGAATAAAATATGTGAGTACAAAAATATAATGAAAAGATTGAAAAACTGAAAAAAATAAAATATAAAAAAGTAGTAAAAACTGGAGTGTTGTTTTCTGGTGATTTGTTTTATTTTATTTTACATACTATTTTATGTTTCCAATTACATGTAAAGATAATTTTTAACATTCTTTTAAAAAATTGAGTTTCAAATTTTCTCTCTCCTGCCTCCTCACACCATAGACAGTACACAACTTTATGTAAGTCTTTTATATATGCAATTATGTGAAACATAGTTCCGTGTTAGTTATGTTGTGAAAGAAAAACAAACAGAACAAAAAACTTGAGCAATTTTATAAAGATCAGTCAAAGTCTCAGATAAGGAATCATGCCTCTTCCTTATTGGTAGAGATGGGGATATGGAGATTGGTATTAAAGGAGGATATTATGTACACTGTCAGAGTCGCATCTCAAATATTTTTGCATATTGTTTTTCTTTGCAATAAAGGAGGGTTTCATCTGCAAAGTGAGAAGTTTTTATAATTGCGATATAAAGAAAAAAGGAACCAATAAAACACATTTAAAAATAGATACTACAAAGTGGTCTTTGCAAGACCTGTTCCTCTAAGACAAGAGAAAAGGAAGAGAGAAGAAGAGATGACACAGGTGTAGAATTTTCTTTAGGTTCATTCTCCAAACTTGGAGTCTCAGCAGCAGACTAGGTCCCCCAAAGAGCCTGCTAGCCACAATTTAAGTATTCTATAACAGTGTTGTCACACTCAAATAGGAACTGGGACTATTAAGTGGTACATAAGTACTCGTGTAGCCCACATATTTTCTTAGAAAACTGCATATTGACATTACTTGTGTTTTATTGTATTTGAATTTATTAAACATTGTCTGGTGACATTTCCCTGGTTTGAGATATACTCTGGAATGTTGTTTGACACCTCTGTTCTAGAAGAAATCCTAAGCAAAATGTTGCCTTCTAAAATTATAGTTTCCAAGTCCCTTCACTAGTATCTTCCTCATTATGAATCTGTATCAGTTGAACTCTATTAACTTTTTAGAAAAGAGACTTACTGAGAAGACATTGAAAAGACAAATAATTTCAAGCAGTCTCTTCTTCGAAGGAACACACTTCCCCTTTGCTCATACAAGTTGTGTGTGCACATATTTCACAGCACAATGATGGTGAAGCACATGTATAGAAAACAAACGTGGCAAAGGGTACCTCCTGACTTTCTGCACTGGAAGTCCATCTCTCCATTTTGCAGAGTCTTTATGAGGTTTCTAATAGGTGTCACTATCCATTGAGTTCTAAGGGTCCATGCCTTTCCAGAGTACATACCTGACACTTCTCTTTCTGTAAAAGGGTTCATAAGACTTGAACCTCAGGTGACTATATTCCTGCAACTATATGCAAGTGCCTTGTTTCCTTTGTCATCAACCACTGCTATTCTAGTGGCCACTGCTACCATCTCCAGTAACTGGTGGGTACTCTGGTGGGACCTTTGGATTTCTAGAATCCACATTCTCCTCTCAGAATCCTCATTCACCTGAGATAAGGTAAAAGTAAAAAAAAAGAAATAGAGGCACCATGTGTTAACACAAACATTGCTGCCCAGTATAGTATAGGGTAGCTATCCATATCCTCATCCAGCAGCTCACAGCAGTCCTTGCCTTACTTGCCACCTGGAAGGAAGACACTAAAAGATCAAGAGATCATTCCTCCTCTACACAAATTTAGTTGTGAATCAGTACCTGCTGAGCCTCTAGTTCTTCTGGTTCCATAACCAAATACAAGAATCATTTTTTTTTATCACTACATACTATCAACCCCTTACTCATACATGGCCGGAAACAGGCTTCCTAATTTCTGTATTGGAACTTAGATTAGGAAGGGAATATCTGTTTCTGTTGATATTTTCTCTTACATATGAGGAAAGGCAAATCTGAAGAATTTAAATGCATATTGTCTTATTTTTCTCATCAAAGTAGGAACCAGGGTCATCTGAGACAAAGGGGATAGAAATGGTATAGGGTCTCTCTAAAAAAAAAAGCAATTTATAATAACTTCTTTGGGGGTAGTGTGATATTCATTCCGAAGGAACTAAAGGGATTATTACAGAGAATCAAGGGCTCAGGTGATGTTAGATATTGCATTTTTCAGAATGTTCAGTAGAATGGTAGAAGGAAGGTAATGAGAGGAATCTGGGCTATGGATTTGACAAGATCTGAGATGTAATGAAACAAAAGGTGAAGTGATTCAAAGGAAGATGTTATTGTATAGTTGGCAAATAGGGTTAAGACTGCAGTGGAAAGAATTAAGATTAGATCAAGGATGATGACCTGAGAACACCTGGGAATAGACATAAGGGAGATAACACTGAGATTGAAGAAAATACCTTGATTTAGGTAACTAGACAGATGGAGAGAAGGGAGGACAGAAGACAAAATTCAAAGAGGAACTTTGGAGTTCAAGCTTTCAGTACACAGTAGAAAGTAATGCTAAGATTTAAGATGTGACCATCTTTTTAGTAACTCTACTTGGAGTAAAGAAGGAAGTCATAGATGCTGAAAAGGTTGATAAACTGATAGAATAGAGAGGAATGGAGGGAATTATTTTGGTTTTAATAACCTATTTCCTTATTGTATTCTGCTTTCCCTGACCCACCTCAGTAGAATTTAAGCTTGAGGGCAGGGATTCTTTTTGTTTGCTTATATTGTCTTACTTTTTATCCTTGGTGTTTAATAAATGCTTTTTGGATTATATCAGACTAGAAATTGAAAGATGTATTAGTAGTCTCAGAGAACACAATTGAATTTGTAGAGCAGAGGATGACAGAACTGAAATAGAAAAGAAGGAAGAGTGGGGCAATAGGGTAAGTTTTTTCAGCAGATAATGACCTTGAATCCTAAGAATCATCAGAAGAAGTGAGAGTTTTCTAGTTTTCTACTTATATTTTCTAGAAAATATAAGTAACTAACTAGGGTTCTCACCTTTTGGAATTCTGTGAAGAAGGTGATATCAGGTTTTAACTCTCTTGTCTCTCTGTCTCTCTCCTCCATAAATTATACATTTAATATAATATACATATTATACAGCATGTAATATATTATATATAATTAGTACATACTAGATAATAAAATTATAATAAAATAATATCATAATAATACATAACACTTTGAGGTTGGCAATGTATTCTATGTATGTTTTTATTTGATTTTTATAAGAACCTTGAGAGAGAGGTGCTATTATTCTTATTATATGGATGAGCAACTGAGATTGAGAAATTGTAAATGACTTGCCCAATATCATATAACTAAGTCAGGACTTGAACTCGTGTCTGACTGATTCCTTTGTGACACCTAACTTCCTCTAGATAAGATAAGTTTAGGTGGAATATGTAATTGGTTCAGTATCAAGTGCAATGTCTGAGGCCCTAATTATATTCAATGTCATTAGCTATGACTCTGCTACTATGGTAATACCACATTGGTGGTCAGGATTCTTCCACATGACACTGAACACAGAAGTTGTCATGAGGCCTACTCCTCTGCAGAGAAGAAATGGTCTCAACCTCTATTCACTAGTAACGAGCTTCTAGTTTTATTTGCTCTTTGGTCCACAGTGTTCATTAAAAAAAAAACAACAACTGGTGATGTCAGCCCCAAAATAAAAGGTAAATTTTTACACTCTCCTTTTTTCTTTCCCTATTTAGGTACTGATCCTGTTTGTGGCTTTGCTGAGCTCATTCATTTCAGAGAACCCTTCAATCACTGATGTGGAAGCTGATTCACAAAATCTCTGTCTTGCAATGGCAAGGATAAAAAAAGGGATCCATTATCTGAAACGAACTTTATTTGACCCCATTGCAGAAGCTTTTACTAAGAAGCAAACTATTTCAAAAGAGAACAAAAGAGTGGAAAATCTAAGTATGGAGAAAAAGAATGATACATCCAGTCAGTCAGTTAATAAAATAGGCAATGATCAAGATTTCCAGAATGTAAAAGAGGGAACGGTTGCCTCTGGCAGCAGCATGGAAAAACATATGAGGGACAAGAGCTCTTCTCAGTCATCTCTTCACAACCCTAGTCTCCCAATGCCAGCACCAATTGCTCTTGCAGAATTTGATTCTGAAAACGCAAACACCAAAGAGTTTAGCAGTGAATTTGATGTTGATGGCAGTAATGAGGTAAAAATATTTTACATGCTTCCTTGTAATATTATTGGATCACTTGATGTAGAAAACAGTGGGTTAAATTGGTGGATACCAACCTTATTTAAGATGAGGTTTCATCTTCAACATCAGGAAATTTTTATGAAATCCTACTCCATCTGATAGGGCTAGCATTGTACTATTAATATCTAGCCATTGAAGAAAACACGTGACAATAGGCTAGTACATATTCAGTAATACTTTAAATGGAGTGATATTGTATTAATGATTTGCTAATAATCTTTTTTTTCTGTTCAAAGAACCACCTCTCTTTCCCCCACTGTAGTGCTCTAGGACATATTACTCTCTAGGTTTTTCTTCCCTAATTTTCCATGCAATAAATATCTTCATCCCTCAGTTTTTTTTTGTCCATAGAGGTATTCTGAGCTTCCCAATCCCTCTCTTCTCTCTTATTTTTCTATCCCAGGGCTAATTTTGAGTCCTAATAACCTAATTTTGAGTCCCTTTTGCTCTTAATTTGTGCTATTCTCTTAAAAAATCTCTTGTTGCCTATACTCAGAACATGAAGGGAACAAGTTAACACCATCCTTATTCAAAGACTCTCATACGTCTCAACTTCATAGTTTCTTTCTCCAATTTATTTTAATCCTACAGGATGACAATTATGCTAGACTCTTCATGGGTTTGAACAAAGAGGAAGGTCTGCTGTCTTATCTACTATTACATGAACATCTTCCTGGACACAACCAGAATCCTAGAAATGCAAAATCATAAAAATGTGTGCTAAACAACTTCAGAGATCAATTAATTTAATTCAAATCCTACCCAAAGTATGAATTCTGTAGAGTAATTATGTTATGTATCTCATTGAAAGTCCCAAGCCATTTCAAGTTAGTAGGAGTTTCCACATGGAAATCTGAAATATTTGTCAAAAAGAGACAGAAAGATAAGAAAATACCATTCAGAAACTTAACAAGACATAGGATAATATACAGATATGGAATTGTTTATGAAGGGAATGAAAGTACTGCTTTTCTAACAGAATAGGATATTGTATTGGGTTAAGTTTTTGAAGGCCTCTTATCTCTCCTGAACCATCTTCTCCTTTTAAAACATTAAGCTATGGAATCTTCATTTTGAGTTTTTATAATTTCACTATCTTAATGTTTAGGGTAAATGTAAGACTAATGTTTCTGTCCTTCATGACCCCTAAACCATAAGATGATATGTTCATTCCCAAGGTACAGTCACTTTTATTTCACCAAACAGGTCACAGTGGTTCCCAACTTATAGGTCATGACCCCTTTGGGGGTGGAACAACCCTTTCACAGGGGTCGCCTAAGACCACTGGAAAACACATATTTCTGATGGTCTTAGGAACTGAGACACCGCTCTTCTATCCATCTCCAGGCAGGTATGCCCACATGCAGATATGCCCACATACAAGTATTAAAGGGTTGCAGTATTAAGGAGGTTGAGAACCACTGTCTAGTTGGTCAGCATTAAATCCAGGGAAACAGTTTCTTTCATGGATTCTTCTAGTTTCTAGTAATAATAATTAAAATAATTATTTTCCATTAATATATTGCTTTAAGATTTGCAAAGTACCTTAGAAATATTTTATCCTCATTATAATCTTAGGAGATAAGTGTTATCCTAATCTTACTGTTGAAGAGACTGAGGCAGATAGAGGTTAAGTGATTTCCTCAGGGTCACACAGACAGTGTCTGAGGCCAGATTTGAATACAAGTCTCCTTGACTCCAAGTTCTTCACTTTATCTACTATACCACTTGCAACCTGGAGGGGGGTGGGGGGTAAGCAATCATTCAGAGGCTAAGTGCTCTTGCCTTGAGCTTCCTGGATCAGAATCATGGTCTTGGGTGGTGGTCCTGAGGTATGTGACCAGTGGACATGGACGTAGAGAAGGCATCCTGCTAAAAGCTCTGGCAGCTGTGAAAACCCCAGTGATTTGGGACAAAGCTCTCCCCTCTGGAAGCAGAGCTGTACTGTAGCAAAGAGTTCAAAAGTCAAGTAATTGAGTGGCAACATGAGCAAGCAAAGGAAGAGAAGCAAGCACAGCCATCCAATTTCAGATTCCTTTTTGGGGGACAAAAAGGATCAGAGCATGGAACCGGAGGAAGACAATGAAGTCAGAACTCCTGCACCAAAAACTTCCAAGAAAAATACAAATTGGTTATTGGCCATGGAGGAGTTCAAGAAGGATTTTGAAAATCAAGTAAGAGAAGTAGAGGAAAAATTGGAAAGAGAAATGAGAATGGTGCAAGAAAATCATGAAAAGAGAGTCAATAACCTGACTGAAGAAAATAACACCTTAAAAAATAGATTAACTGAAATGGCAAAAGAGGCCCAATGAGGAGAATGCCTTAAAAAGTTGAATTTGTCAGATGGAAAAAGAATTCCAAAGCTCATTGAAGAGAACTGCTTCAGAATTAGATTGGAACAAATGTAAGTTAATGACTTTATGACAAATCAGGATACTATTAAACAGATCCAAAAAAATGGAAAAAAAATGGAAGGCAATGTGAAATATCTCATTGAAAAAACTACTAACCTGGAAAACAGATCCAGGAGAAACAATTTAAAAATGATTGGACTACCTGAAAGCCATGATCAAAAAAAGAACCTAGAAATCATCCTTCAAGAAATTCTCCAGGAAAATTTCTCTGATATTTTAGAACCAGAGGGCAAAATAGAAATTGAAAGAATTCACCAATTACCTCTTGAAAAAGATCCCCCCCCAAAAAAACTCCTAGGAATATTACAACCAGGTTTGAGAGTTCCCAGATCAAGGAGAAAATATTACAAGCAGCCAAGAAGAAGTAATTTTAATATTGTGAAAACACAATCAGGATAACACAGGATCTAGCAGCTTCTACATTAAGGGATCAAAGGGTTTGGAATATGATATTCCAGAGAGCAAAGGAGCTAGGATTAAAACCAAAAATCACCTACCCAGCAAAACTGAGTATAATGTTTCAGGGAGAAAATATGGTCATTCAATGAGGTGAAGAACTTTCAAGCATTCTCGATGAAAAAACTAGAGCTGAATAGAAAAATTTGACAAATCTAAGAAGCATGAGAAGGTAAACAGGGAAAAGAAATCATAAGGAACATATAAAAGTTGAATTATCTACATGCCTACACAGAAAAAGCAATGATTGTAACTTATGAAACTTTTCTCAATATGAGGATAGGTGAAGGGAATATAAATATGTATATGTATGTATATATATATGTGTGTGTGTGTGTATGTATATGTATATATGTGTCTACATACATATATGTCTATATAGGAGGGTATATATGGGTATGAAAATATATGTGAGTGTGTGTATATATGTGTACAGGTATACATACATGGCACAGGATCAGTTGAATAGGAAGGAATGATATTTAAAAGGTGAAATTGAGAAATGAGAGAGGAATATGACAGGAGATGGGGAGAGACAGAATGGGGTAAATTATCTCATATAGAAGAGGCAAGGGATAACTGTTACAATGGAAGAGAAGAACAGGAAGGCAAAAGGGAAGGGGTCAAACTCACTGTCATTGAATTTGACTTAGGGAGGGAATGACATACTCTCTAAATTGAGTATCTTGCCCTACAGGAG
>CM053596.1:174279331-174315663 GCA_028646575.1 Pseudocheirus occidentalis
AAGAAGAAGAAGAAGAAGAAGAAGAAGAAGAAGAAGAAAAGTTTTGTTTCCTCATCTTAGGTTTCTAATCTGCTCAGGAAAAGATTACAAGATTTCACCCTCTCCATGAACACAACTCTGCTTCCTTCCTAAAGTAAGTAAATGTGATCTTTCTCTCCCCAAATGTATGACAAGCTTTTCAGTTTTCCTTGCCCTTAAGACTTCTTATTTTGTGCCTAGTATCCACCACAATATTTTGTTATGAAGTAGTCACTTAAGTTCATGTTCAATTTAATTGTTTCATTTTAATTTACAATTTAACATAATGTATACATGTGTGACCTAGCAGTTTAAATAACTTGCCTAAGACGCAAGTTTGACCATGTCAATGTCCATTTCAAAAAGTCCCCTGTTGACTCTGGGGTAAAAATCTAAACTCTGCTATTTGACATTTCAAGCCCTTCACATTCTGGCCCCAACCAATCTTTCCAAGTGTACTGAAAATTCCTCCCTATCATGCTATGATCTAGTCAAATTGAACTTCTTGCTATTCTTCTTTAAAAATTTACCATCTCCCTTGTCCATGGCTTTGTCCCCTCCCTTTTTGATTTTTTCCCTTTTTCCCCCTAATTAAAGGGGCCATCCCTTGGTTCACTTGTGACTACATGAAAAGACTTTAGCCTAAAAGGGCCAAGGTCTCTCATTGGATCCTGGCTCATCCACATCCCTCCCTCACTCAAATCAAAGTTAACTGCAAGCAATGTCATCATTTCCTTAATGCCATGGTCTTCTTCAAAAATTAAGGGCAAACACAATAACAACCTTTGCACAGGACCACCTCTATTATGCCATTATGATAATGCCATGCCTCTTTTCTCTGCCTCATGAAATCCAAAGTTGAGCTTATTTTACTTCTGACATGAACTCTTTCCTAAATCTTCAGATGAGAGTCCCACTGAAATTACCTTGCATTTATTCTATGTACACATATCACTTCCTCTGGTATGATATAAATTGAGGACAAGAGCAGTATCATTTTTGTTTTTTAAATATCTAGTGGCTAGCTCACAGTAAATACTTAATAAATGCTTTTAAAGAATTAGAGAAAAATACTGCAGAGATTCATTAAAGATTATGCAATATAAGTAGGTTGAGTATGTCAAGAAATGTTAATGGTGGTAATATTCCACCACAGAGAAATTAGATTACTTCTATCAATCTATGATCTCACTGGCATGGCACTCTCTTCTCTGGTGCCCATCATAATGTGCACATGCTTTCTGAATCGTCTTTGTGTTTCTCAGGTCTTTTTTTGTTTCTTTTTAAAAAACACATTTCTTTTTCTTTTCAGTCTTCCACAGAGTATCCATGTAATGTTCTAGAATATTTTCTTAGGTTATATTATTGGGATACTCATGCACCATTTGGATTGTCTATTTTTATCTCTCCTGCTTGAAATATCATTAGCTTCTCTCCTTAAACGATTATCTTTGTCCTTGATGATACCTACATTTAAAGTTTTATTTAAATAAGTCTTTAATAGTACTGTCTGGTTTAAATCTAAATCTCATTTTTAAGAGGGAAAAATAATTAGATTAGGTAACTTGGCTAACTTATGTGCTCATCTCCCCACTTCCTTTTATGGTCCATCAATCCTATCTTAAGTGCCTTCCTGGAAACATTTAGAACCCCAAAACAAATTGATTTTTTTTCTTATATGACAAACATGTAGTCCAATGATAATCCATAATCTTAGAAAAGTCTTCTAACATCTCTATAATCCAGGAGAATTTTTTTAAAAATCTTCTTGGTTCTCCTTAATACAACATTTCTTTCGGCGGCCAAAGTTGTTGGGTTACAATAAATAATTATTTCTTCATTTGATTCACATCCTTCTAAGCCATTATTTGATTCAGGTCATATTTCCACCATGATGGGATGGTATCTTCTCAGAATCACCTGAGTAAATTGCCCATTATTTCTTTCGTTCTGTTTACAAGAAAATCCAAATAACTCTACCATGGACAATAACATACTTATAGGGTGCCAGCTAATATCTGAGAGTAGTTTATAAGATGAAAACAGTCTTTCAACATGTGATATGGAGGAATTTTTCATCAATCTGCTAATTTATGTCTTTTCTGAACACCAAGTTTTCCCATCAAAACATCGCTTTGCTTGATAGTGAATTTTGACATTCTCCCACTGTTTTTTGTCAGATCTTCTCAACTGAACCCATAGCTAGTTGATATGTTTTCTTCAACTCTGAGCTGGGAGATTTAAAAATTGTGAGTATCTTTATCTTCTCCATCTTCTGAGCCTCCAAAGCACAATTATGTTGGTAAATGTGGCTCTGACACATGTAGATCTGTCAAAGCTCGGCAAGTATATTGTATTATTTAGGCATCATTTCTGGTAGGGTACCACATAAATTCTGGTAAACCATATGTTGGTTTATGAAATGTTAACATATGTTTTGATTTGTGTGTGTTCCTACCATGTTCGTCTATGTGTTACTGAAACACTTGAGTTATGAATTTCTTTGTGTCTAGAAATGTATCACTGATAACTCCTTTATATTTTTATATTTACTTAGGAGACTTACTATCGACATTTCTACCTTTATTAGAATAATTTCTGTAAAGGAATCTATACAGGGAGAATGACCTCTCCCATTATAATTTAGCAACCATGGTTGGTTCTTGGTTGGGTATACTTGTATATATCCAGTGAGATAATCAGTTGCCCCTAAGGTATAAATAACATATTTACTTATCTTCTTCCAGCTATTAAAAGTCAACCAATATAGGCAAGTTCCAGAGCTTTTCTAGTATCTATATTCTCCAAATAGGTAGTATGAGATAGTAGCACTTTTCTATGAATACCTCATAAGCAAAGCTCACATGTCTTCATGAGATCTACTATAATTTTAGGCCTAGTCTGAGATCCAGTCCATTCTTTCCATGTACCCATATCCTTCCTTTCATTCTCCAGACTCTTTGCCTTGAAACCACAAAACCAAATGAGCTCTACTATATATACTATATGTGTGTGTGTGTATCTTCCAACAATTAAGTCTCCCAATTCTCCATCATCCTAGAAAGATCCTCCAGAATCTTCATAATCCCAGAGATATCTTTATAAACCTGCTTGGGTCTCAGAAACATAGGACTTGTTATTATACAGATCTCATAAATAAATGCTGGTTTTAAACTTTTGGGACTTGAGTTTCTACAATGAATCTGAAGTATTATAGTTTTTCTTTTCTTGCTACTATGCTTTTAGGAAACCATCCAAAGATAAATATCAATTGTTACAGAGGAAAATTGTCATATGTCTTATTAAGATACACTTGGCAATTTCATATAAGAATTTCAATTTCATTATTACATCTATTGCTATATTTAATTTGGAAGAGTGAACATAATCAGCGAAGCAAAACGCAGCAGAAAATATCATGGTGCAATGAAAAGCGTGTTGGATTATGTGCTTGGTGTTCAACTCCTGTCTTTGCCTCTCATTACCTAGATGACATTAGGTGATAACCACTCTGGGTCTCAGCTTTCTCTTTGGTCTAATAAGGTAATAACATTAGTGACCTATAAAGTCCCTTCTAGCAATATGTGTGTATGGGGGGGATGTAATTCCTGTTACATCTTGATTAATTTACCAGTATTGAAGGAATTTATATGCATATTTTTCCATATAACTAGATGAAATGTGCCATTTTGTGTGTTTTTCTATGTATCTAAATGTTATAGTTCACTTTCTTACTAAGTAAATTAGTTAAATTTTGTAGAGAATTGTGACCAAGTTACATAGTAACAGTTTTCATGTGTCTGTCTATTTTGTCATATGATACTGTATTAAATGCACATGATATATCATAAGATCTCTACAAAAGCTCCTTTGAGGTTCTGTGACATAGTATTTGCCTACATGAGTGTTTCCTGCTCTGCTTCATGTGTAGCAAGAGCTATTTGATACTGTTATCCTGATTAATCTTTCCATTGTGGGAAGAAAGCTGTGCTAATAATGTCAGAATGTTGTTTTGGCTAATGCTTTATAAAAAAGAAAGAAAGAAAAGGCAGCTATTCAGAAATGCAAAAAGAACCATGTTTGGGAAAAACTCTGCAGAAACCAATTTGACAGTTTTGTTTGCCTTGACTTAGGAAGCTTGGTTGTATATAAAGGGAATGGTAGTGGGAAAAAATATTGGAAGAGAAATTTTGAATGCATGGGAGCCATCCCTTTTTTTGCAGTGTAAATTACCTTCTCTCTCTTTGTGTGTGCAAAAAGAAAAGTTACGGACCTTTGGGAAACTCCTTTATACCTTTTGTTGGAACAAAAAATGCTAAGATCAAATATCAGGTAATTAGCCATCCTGCACCAAAGAATTGCTTCAATAGTACCAGTTGTTGATGTTCCTTATTAAAATAACCTCCAGTATGCTACCCTACCAAGTAAGAAAGAGGGAAAGTGAAAGCTTAACATCATCTAAAGATCTTAAAGACTGAAATTCCAATGTAGTTTCAGTGATGGCTAGAGGTTGGAATGGTGATACTCTTCATCATTATAGCAATTGGGAATAGGCCTATGATTTCACTGGAATAAGTAACTCCCAGATAAGGAAATTCTTTCTATCACCGTAAGTCAGCACCTTTTCTGCATCTTGCAGAATTAGAGGGTTACCTAGAGAACTTAAAGGTTAAGTGAATTGACCATGGTCACACAGCTAGTTAAGTAATAAAATGCAGAACTTAAACCCAGATCCTACTAGCTTTGAGACCAGTTCTCTATCCATTTTGCCCCATATACCTCTACTCTTTCTGATTATAGACAGTACAAAATTACTGGAATAAGGATAATATAAAAAAATAAAGATCTATCATTGTACATAAAGTGGTTTTTGTTGTAGTGTATGGAAGATTAGCGAATACTTATGGATATAATAGTCATGTTATATAATTTATAATGCTTTTATAAGTTTATGATAAACATGAATCATAATGTAATTTGAAAACCAAGAATTAGTTGGTTAAGAAGAGAGGGTTTTCCCCCACCTGGGAGCTGAAGGGAACCCCTCCCCCATCAGGCTCTCCTTGTCCTAAGGGAACTTCCTTTGGACAAATTCCCCCTTTCCCTACACCCTCCAGTGGCCCTCCTAGAAACCCATTTTGAATTTTTAAAAAATCTACCTCTTAGCAAAACAATAGAAAAATTATATAGTGGAAATTCCACAGACTGTAGGTTGGGGTGGGGGAGGGATGGGGGAAAGATTTCTTTTTTCCAAAGAGTAAAAAAAATTACCTTAAAAATAATTTCCAAAAATATAAAAACAAAAAACAGAGACATTTTCTGATATCCAATAAACTGTCTACATTCCCCCAGTGATTGTTTTCCCCTCCCTTAAATGCATTTCAATCTTCTTCAACTTTTCCCCCATGACCCCTCACTCTGAAGATATTCGATTTCCCTCTGGGTACAGCAATCCCCAACTATCTACAGTGGACCCCACCAATACCCCGTTGGAGAGCCTCATTGGGCTCTTTTACCTCCCTCTCCCCAACACACCTGAGAATCAGGTCACCCCACAAAAGCTATTGCTTAGGAGTGCTCCTCGCCTTACCCACCATTGTGTCTGTAAGGGGGGGAGGAACTTTTTTTAATGTAATATTTTTTGTGTAGTAAAACTTTTCTTCGCAACTTCATGTATAGCAATGTAAACTAACTCTAGCAGGTAATATCTAAAAGAAATGCCTGAATCCCACCACTGGATTCTTCCACTTCATTTATGAAAAAATACACAATCCCTACAACCACCACGGATAACATCCTGGCCTTGGCAAAGATAACACAGGCCATGAACCATTCCTTCTCACCTCTGCTCCATGAATGCTCCATGTTATGGCTCTGGAGAAAAGAATTTTTAAGACAGGGGCTGGAGGTGGAGTGGGGCTTGTAGTTCTGAATGTGTCTCAACTTAAGTGCATACCCTCTTTCTGTGTGATTATATTGCCTTGGGAAGTTGTACTTGACTGTCGATGCCCTTTCTTTCTGATTGTACCCTCCCTATACCCTCTGCTTTAATCTTGTCCTTTACTCTGTCCTCTGGGGAGGCGGGGCAGCTGGTTCAGACTTTTGGAATTTGTTCTTTTGACTTATGTGGGCTCCAGTTTTCTTTCCAGTGAAGGTTGTTTTAGCCACAAACCTCTTTACTCCCCTGTTTCCATTTTAAAATAAAAATAAACTTATACTGACAAAAAAAGAGAGGGTTTTCTCTTTCCTTTTTGTTTCTCAAAAATCACTGTATATGTATTCAAAAGCATAAGCCAAAAAGTACGTGAGAGTCTTCTCAGGGTCATAAATGTATTTCTTTAAATGATTTAAATGCCTTTGAACTGATAGAAAAGTGCTGGTAAGATTTGGCCATTCAATGGCCAAACTTAATACAGTATTTACTTACAGAGTGAATGAGGAATATTCTAAATTGTAGCAGCAAACTATCCTATATTATTATAATGAGCAACATATATGGAAAATTGTTTATAGCCCTTTTGTATGTTTTTGGTTGGCAGGAAGGTAAAAGGAAAAGGAGTTTTCAAATATGGTACCTATAGATAGAGACAAAGAGAATGAAGCATTTTACAAATATATAATGCAATGATTAAGTGACAGAACATTTTAAGGGAGAGATATTCTTCCACTTAATTTCTTTTGAGATAAAGACCAGTTTTATCTCCATCATCTGCTAAAGTTGCTAGTACAGAACAGGAACTTACTAGGTGTTTCTAAATGGAAAACTGTGAGAAAATACTCAATGAAAATAAGCATGGGAAAATAATGGATCACCAGTCAACTTATGCTACATGGATTATTACCATCTGTTATCAGAAAATGCCAAATTTTCAGGTAAATTATCTCAATTATTTTGGGAAGATTGTATGTTTTATGGGAGAGGGACTGGAGGTCTATGATGCTATATATCCCCACCTGTTGAATCTAGAGTGAGGAATAGATAGAGCTGGTTATATTTTGAATGGGTATAAACTAAAGGAGATGAGGTTTTACAATCTTTCTCTGTAAAAGTAAGAGTGATAAACTGAGAAAAACAGTAGGAGCTTTGTAGTTAATGAATTTATAGTAGCAAATAGGGGTTTCATGAGAATCCATATTAAAATTGGTAAGCATATGTACTATTACTCTACATTACAAATTTGTAATACTTTAAAAATGCTATTTGTAATCCTATGAATACCTTAAAAGTATTTCTCGTTAAAAATGAAAACCAAGCCAGGAGTATATATTCTACTGTGCTGCTAAATATAGGGCATTCTATTTTTAAATGTATTAGAAAAAACAGGTAAAATATAACAAGAGATATTCCATAGTTTATCACATCTACAATCACACAATTACTGAAAGATAAAGAAACCATATCCTTACTGTCTCATGTTCTCATTGTTTTTGTTATATTGTAAAATTGTTTTTGACAGATCAAAATGTTGCCTTTAAGGCTAATCTTAAGTGATGTCTCCAGTATATGCCAAAAACAACGTAAGACTGCATGCAAGATATAAACTTCAGGGCAAAGATGTTTGCCATTATTACACAAGAGGTAAAGGACAGAATCAGAGTTTCATGGGATTTTCTTATAAATGGCAACTTCTTTCCAGTGCTCTTGTTTACAGGCAGCATTGTATTCATTCCAGGCCCTAACTTACTGAACTCTGTCACTCAAAAGACTTTGCCATATCTATCTGATAGTTAAAACTAAGTGGATTAAGCATTCCTGTTAGGTGCTATGTGGCTGGGTAGCCAGACTATAGGGCTTACTTATTTTTGTACATATACATAAATTGTAGATATATAGTAACCTAGGACTCAGAATTGAACAGGAGGAGAAGAGAAGGCTAGATTGTCATTGAAAAACTGCACAATGACCTCAAGTGTATTCCTGAAACAAAGCCCCTTTTTAAATACTAGTATACTTCCAGTAATGATATTTGGCTATGAGGCATGGAATACTTCAGTCCCCAAATAACTGAAGGTTGACAGTCACCCAAAGGGCAATGAGGAGCTGCATTTCAGGCCTGAACAGCCCCAGGAGAAACATTGCATTGAAATAATATGAAACAACAAATTAAGTGATTTGGACCCTTTTCTTGTTTACTTGGTGCAGATATAAATTGGAATACATTCACCTGCCTGGAAGTCAGTGAATTTTTGTCAGCAATGTCAACAATAAGGAATAACCTTAAGCAGCAGATGCACCTGTTGGCTAATTATTTTGTTTAATGATTTAATATCTTATTAATAACATTTTTGAAATTTTTTAATTTATGGAATAAAATATTCGCATTTGCATAAAATAGCAGAATCTTAAAAAGATTATTGAACATGAAACTAAATAACAATGTACAATTTGCTATTACTTTTAAATCCACAACAAAGTTATCATGTCAACATCTTTTTTCCATTTTCCCCTGCCCTCACCATGGCCTAGAGATGGCCAGTATTAGACATAAATAGGTTTGTGTATATATGTGTGTGTACATGTATGTATATATATATACACCACTCACGTATATACAAGTAAAATTATTCTTATATATATTTCTATTCCTCAGTTCTTTCTCTGTTTGCAGATAATGACTCTGTTCATATGTCTTTCAGAACTAATTTGGGTATTTTGAATAGTCAAAATAACTTATTCATTTAAAGTCCTCCTTAATACAATATTGTTGTAACTTTTGGTTCTGCTCATTTTGCTTTTCATTAATTTGTGCAAGTCTCTGGATGTTTCCCTAAGATCATTGAGCTCATCATTTCTTATAGCACAGAAATGATCAATAACAATTATATACCACAACTCATTCAGCCAGGGTATCCCTGCAATTTCCAGTTCTTTGCTACCACAAAGGGAGCTGCTATAAACATTTTAGAACATGTAAGTTCTTTTCTCTTTTCCTCAATTATTTTAGGAAATAGACCTAGAGGTGATATTGCTGAGTCAAGGAGTATAGGCAGTTTAGTAACTCTCTGTGCATAATTCCAGATTACTCTCCAAAATGGTTGTCAGTTCACAATTACATTAGGAACTGTATAAATAAAATTACAGAAAGTTTTTTACACAAATAAAATCAGATTTCAACAATTGGAAAGCATTTACTGTTTATGGGTAGGCATGGTTAATATAAAATAATATAATATAATATAATACAATACAATACAATATAATATAATATAATATAATATAATTAATATAATATAATATAATGTGATATGATGTGATATGATGTGATACAATGTGATACAACATGACACGATGTGACATAACGTGACAATACATAACATAATATAATATAATGTAATAAGAATATTCCCCAAACTAATTTATATATTTGGTATTATCACAATTAAATTGTCAGAAACATTTTACTGAATTAGAAAAAATAGTAACAAAATTCATTTGGAAGAACAAAAAGTCATGAATATCAAAGGAAATAATGAAAAAAATGTAAAGAAAGGAGGTTTAGCAGCATCAGATCTTACACTATAAAGCAGCATTTATCAAAAATATTTGATCCTGGCTGAGAAATCGAAAGGCAGACCAATGTAATACAGTAGACATACAATTTACAGCAGCAAAAATTGTTGGGAAAATTTGAAAGCAGTATGTCAGAAATTGGGCATAGACCTATAGCTTACAGCATTTATCAGGATACGGTCAAAATGGATCCATGACCTAGATATAAAGAGAGATATTACAAGAAAAGTAGAAGAACATAGAACATATTAGTTACTAGACTTATGGATAGATGAACATTTTATGAATAAACAAAAGAGAGCAAAATTAGATGTACAATGGATAATTTTGATTACATTAAATTAAAAAGGTTTTGTATAAATAAAACATGTAGTCAAGATCAGAAGGAAAGCAGAAAATTGAGAGAAAATCTATAGACAATTTCTCAGATAAAGGTCTCATATCTCAAATATAATAAGACCTTTGTCAAATCTCTAAGAACACAAGTCATTTTTTAAGTGATGAATAGTCAAAGATATAAACAGAAAGTTTTCCAGTGGAGAAATAAAAATGATTTATAGTCACATGAAAAAAATGCTCTAAATCATTGTTAATTAGAGAAATGCAAATTAATACCTTTTGTTTTGCAGGTCTGGGTCATATACTGAAGTAATACTCTCCCCCCATTGAACTTGCCTTAGTAACAAAGAAAAGGAGTGAAACAAAACTGATCCATCAAGTGACAAATTCTGACAGTTTGCACAGTACTCTATCTACCATGATTCCTTTCTTTCTAACAAGAAAATGGAAATATGTTTTATTGACTGTCCTCTGATAACAAAATACTTCAATGGGCTACTTCTCCTTTAAGAAACAATTAATTCTCATTTATACCACAGCTAAAATAATTGCATTTAGGAGGAACTCTCCATAATTCATATAGGAAAACCTAAATCACAGGCAAATAAAATGAAGTATTTAGGGTTAGCAAAAATTTTAAGTTTTAAATTTAAATGATCTCTTGTTGAGCATGTTAGGGAACTTCTATTCAAATAAGATACTAGATGGCCTCCAAGGACCCTTCTTAACACTATAGGAGATTTGGTGATTTGGGGTCACATCTAAGATACAATTTAGCTTGTAATCATAAGTTTTAAATGATATAATAAGTGTAAAGTGCCTGGAACATAATAGCAGCCTAATAAATGCTTATTTGCTTCCCCCATGAACATCATATTAAAGTTCTTTTATGAACAAAATGATTAGTTAATAATATCTGTCCTGATTTTTCTTTTCAAGATGAGTTCATCTCTTATTTTCTGTAAAACACAGAGGCCTGACATATCAAGACACAATATTTTCAAGGAATTTTTTTTGGTAAAACACTATGGGATACAGTGGGTATGAGAATTGGAGTCAGAAGACCTGACTTGAAATCTCATCTCAAATATTTACTGACTCTGTAACCTTGGAAAATTCATTTAACCTGTGTTTCTCTTTTTTGTTTCTTCATCTGTATAACAGGGATAATAAAAGCACCTTCCTCAAAGAGTAGTTGTCAGGATCAAATGAGATAATATACTGAGCAGCTTTGCAAAACCTAAATAAAAAGTAATGATGCTGATGATGATGCTTTTTTCAAATTGTTTATTTATTTATTTATTTATTTATTTGGTTGGTTTTTTGGAGGGGGTAGGGTAGGGCAATTGGGGTTAAGTGACTTGCCCAAGGTCACAGGGCTAGTAAGTGTTAAGTGTCCAAGGTTGGATTTTAACTCAAATCCTCCTGACTCCATGGCTGGTGTTCTATTCACTGCACCACCTAGCCACCCCAGATAATGATTCTTTTAACTAGGCCTGCTGCCTGTGTTGATAGTGAATTGAATTGGCTGCCTCTGGGGGACCCTCTTAAACTCATTAGAGAATTACAACTTTGGGTCATCTCCTAACCAGCATCATAGAATATTGTACCATGAATCTATACTTAATTGTGAAATTTGCCTTAAATCTTTTCGAACATAGGTGGTATGGTGATTTAAAATAAAATCATTTTTCCTTATGTTGATTTTTGTTGTCATATGTGGATAAAAGTCTCCATTTTCTGTTTCTAATGGATCAGTATTTAGGAAATTATCATATTTGTCTGTTGATACTTTGTAGGAATGACTGTAGGACCATTATGTGATCCAAATACTTGGAATTCTATCTTCTTCATAGTTTTATTATATAATTGATCATTTCATTAAAAAACCCTGTTATTGTGGAACAATGAGAGTCAATGTGGAATAGCAGAAAGACAACTGAACTCTGAGCTCTGAAGACCTAAGGTCAAGACCCTCCCCTGGCACAGAGTGGCTTTGTGACCATGGACAAATCACTTAAACTCTTGGAGCCTTAGGAAATTTTCTACTGCTATATATTGCAAAGATGGTGTACCTTGCACTGGTGGGAGTTTCCTCCACGGGGAGCCTCCTACAATACTCAAATCACAGATCCAATACCCAATTCTACTTTAGAATAACTTTTCCACACCTGTCCTCCTCTCTCTCCTTAACTTTATCTCCCCCCACCAACCACAGACACAGTTTATAAATTTTAGTATGATTTTTAAGTGTGCATTCATTTTAATATGGAAAGGCATCAAGAAAGGAATATTGAATGGTGTCTTACCATTCATGTTTTCAAGTAATTAACAAATGGAACAGAGTCCAGTACAAATCCCTAAGGCATACAACTAAAGACTTCCTACCAAATTGACATAAAACCATTATTTCTGGGACTGGTCATTCAACTAAGCCTAAAAATTATGCAAGATTATTTCTATAGGACATGAATTAAAATGGAAGCAAGATTATACATGAGGAACAGGAGAAATAGATACTTAGGAATCATTGGTTCTAATTATTCAACTAATTTCTTGGCACTAACTTTCAAAAATTGAAGCACTTCAACTTTATTTGAACAAATAGTAAATTACATAATTGTGAGGAAGGTATACAACCAGAGATAATCTCTTTTTTGTGTATTTTTGGATAGTTTTCAGGGAATATATAGATTAATTACAGATTTTCTTTAGTCAACTTGACTAAACTTGAAATAGCAAAGAAAGAAAATTAATATAAAATAGAATAATCATACAAGAAAATGACAAAACTTAGTCTAGGGACAATCTGGGAAAACATCCTGGTAAGTGATTAGTTGAGATGAATCTTGAAGGAAGGTGGATCCACGGACATGGATTGATAAAAGAGAATAGAGGGGAATGAGCAAAGGAATAAATTTTCTGTGAGACCTAGTTGGCATCTCATAGGATTGATTTAAAAGGTAAAAGGGATCTCAGAAATCCAATCTTTCAGCTGTACAGATAAAGAAATTAATATCTAGGAAGGTTAAGAGACCTCAGGGATGTTAAGGCATTTACCTAATTAGGGTCACATAACTAATATCAGAAATTGGAATTGAACCATTAGACTATGAGCTCCTTGAGAGCAGAAACTTTTGTCCTACTTTGCATAGTACAGTGCATGGAACATAATAGGCACTTAATAGATGTTTGCTGAGATCCTCCAGAGCCAGTGTTAATTGTTTAAGGATGGTTATTCTGATGGCTTTTGAGACATTGGCCTGCTCCCCTCTCTCCCATTCTCTTGTTCCTTTGATGGCCACTTGACACATACATTAGAGCATCCTTTGCAAAAGAATGGATGAAGAAAGATTGTTGAAAATATTTGAGGAAATGTTTGAGAAGACCAATCTAGATTTGGCATAGTGAATTTAATATTATATATGGCTAGATAGATACGCTTTGGAGGGCATAGAATGATCACTATTAATTACTCACTCTGAGGAAGTTTTGATCTAATTTGAGAGATAAGACAATCTGAGAAACTTAAATGGCCAAAATAGCAATTGTAAAGCAATATGTAAATGAGAGAATAAAATGAGGCCAATACATATATTCCTGTACATCTAAAAAGATGTACAAGAATAAGATTGAAGTGGGGGGGCCTGAGAAGTGATGAGTGATAAGCTCCTGGAATGCTTGGCCTACTGTTTAACATTACTTGTTGTAAGGGCTTTTGGATACGTATACAATGCAAAACCTGGTTAAAAACTGGAATCTAATTCTTTGCATTTTGTGGTCACAACTGAAAACATATAAACCTCTTGTTGTATTCCCTTCCCCTCACATATGTTTTTCTCATTATTGTTTTTCTTGCATTTTATTCAGACCTCTTTAAGGACCCAAAAGAGATTTAAGGCCAACCAGATAAAAAGATGGCAAGAACCAACAATTTTAAATACTTTACCAGAAAATCTCTTGTGCTTACTGAAGAATGTACTGCTACCAGGAAAAGTGAGGAGGAAGAAGAAGGAATAGAGCCAAATAGTGACTTGGAAGCCGGTAAACAGCTGCCATTTTTTTATGGTGATGTTACTCCAGGTATGGTGTCAGAGCCCCTGGAAGACCTGGATCCATACTACCTGGAAAAAAATGTGAGTATTTCCTATAGGAATAGGGAGAATGTATCTATTTTACCCTTCAATGAATGAAAGCACTTGAATTTGTATGAAAGGGCTTAATGGATCAGTTGACTGAGTAAAATTTTAAATATTGAACTCTCAAAGATGTCTTCTTATGTTTAACCCAAGTTTATTCTGTCACTGATATCTGGATTCCTTTATTTTAAAGTGATAAATAAATATTATGCGGTACCCAATAGAAGGCAAATTTCTAGGGTCTGGAACTGTTTAATTTTTGCCTTTTTATAACTAGTCCTTAACACAATGCTTGGCACATACCATGTGTTTAATAAATGTTTATCAAATTGATTTACTCATGTATACTTGATATATGCTAATCTAACACTAATGATGGATCATTGCAATAAATCCATCAACACGAATTTATTGAGTTTCTACTCAGTGATAATGTATTAGATATTCTAGGGCATTAAAAATAAAAGGCAGACATGGCTTCTGCCATCAAGGAACTATGTGAATTACAAGTGGACTAAGAGGGATGATCAGAACAGTAATCAGTATTCCACCATGTAACAATATGAAGATTTGACATTTATATAGTAATTTAATTTTTAAAATATTACATATATTACTTATATACACTGAAATTCATGAAGACCGTTTGAGGGAGGCATGCTATTTCAACTGATATTGGTTATGTCGAACTATTGAGTCATGGATATTTTAACAAAAGCAAACCTCATATACATGGAGACTTTTGTGAAAAAAGACTCATCTCTATTTAGTATTTGAGCTTTAATTATTTTTAAACTTAAATGCAAAACTCAGATTATTCCTACTGGATTTTGTCACATTAGATTTGGTTCACTGTTTAATCTTGTCGAGATGTTTTTTGGATCATGATATTATCATCTGATGAATTAACTCTTCCAGTTTTGTATCATCTGCTAATTTTACAGATGTCCTCCCTTATAAATGTCTTCTCATCCAACTCATTTTAAAAGATATGACCAAGAAAAAGGACCTAAGCCATCCCACTAGACCAACACTGATGCTTTTTGAATCCATATACAATATTACCATGATCTAATAATTTGACTATATCAAAGGAGAAAAAATGTGATTAGTGTGGTTCCTAGAAGTAACTCTTGCATTCCTTAACAAAATATTCATAAGAATTCATTCTAGAATTTTGCCTAGCATCAAAGGTAATCATCAAAATAAAGTTCATCCTCATCTTCATCCTCACTAGCATTTATATTGTACTTTAAGGTTTGCAAAGTGATTTACATAGTATCTCATTTGATTCTCACAACTCATTTTATACATGAGAAAACAGACTGAGAGATGTTAGGTGACTTGCCCAAGGTCATATGGTTAGTAAGTGTTTGAGACAAAATTTGAATTCAGGTCTTCCAGAGACACCTGTCTGCAAATCAGTATAATATTTATGATCTTTTTTTCTTCCTTCAGTCTACACATTTCTTTATATTCTACATGATTGCTGAATGGTATAGTTAATAGAATGCAATCCTCAAATCCAAAAAGATTTGGGTTCAGGATCTATTTCTGATACTTACTGCTATGTCAACCTTAGCAAATCACTTAACCCTTCAGTACTCTAGTCTAGACAACTCTTTAAGTGGCAGGGAAAAATTCAACCTGAATATGTAGACAGTATTTCCTTATCAGGAAGGGAGTTTCCCATATCAATGGGAGCAAAAGTTTGCCAACTGTCGCTGTCTTTGTGTAAAACACATTGTACTAGGCATATAATGAAACAAATACAATATAAAACATAGATCCTAGCTCTGACAAAGCTTACAGCTTAATAGAGAATAGAAAGTGTGCAAACACATAAGTGATATAAGGAAGAATATGAATAGTGAAAAGGAAAGACACAAATAAATTGTAATGAAAAGTATGAGGAGGGTTTGTGCTTTCAATTTGGGGAAATATGACATGACTTTGTGGAAGAAGTGGCACATAAGCCAGATCTTGAAAAAGGAAGAGATTTTGATAAGCAAACAGTGGGGTTCCATTCCAGGCATTGGGTGGCCAGATATTATCTTCACTGGTACAAACTGCAATCTGTCTGTTATTCTCATCTTATGCAATACTGTTCCCATGTTCTTCATCAAATCCTCCTTTAAAGATCAAGTCAATAAAATGGAAGTCTTCCACTAGATCTCTTTATGTTTCTTGCCTAACATGCTACCTGTTAACTCACTGGGCAATAACATGCTTAGAATCCAAGGCCTAGCCTAGTTAAATTCAAGGAGGGTAATTACCAGGTTTCCCACAGGATAATGATTATTTTGGCCAGAGCAGTTCACAAAGATGGCTTAATGATGGGGACAGTAGTTGAACTCTACATCAGTGGAGAAAGTTTCTACACAGACCCTTCACTTCAAGTATTTAGGTATGGCCATATGTAGGTCCAATGTTTAGATCAGAGCTCTCTTTGGGGCTCTGCCACTATTAGCTATGTGACATCAAAAGAATTATTTTTGCCTCTCAGCCTTACTTTCTTCATCTATTAATGATATAACTAAATGTTCTCAATTACTTCTAACCTTTTATAATCCTATATTTGCACAGTGTCATAAAATCACAAGATCCACATATGTAACCAGAAGACATGAATTACATACAATACAATATTCATATACCTGCACATGTAAACACATACATGTAACATCATTCTCTAACATGTACAGATTTATACATCATGTTCTGCATTTGTATGTATTATACATTACAATATATGTCATATATAGGTAATATATCATTTATATAAAGTATAAATAATATTATTTATCTTGAAGAGTAATGTAAATCAATAACAATGAATGTCAATTAAATATCTGTAAAATGAGAATGGGATTTTCTCACTGTATTCTTATTTCTTCCTACAGACTTTCATAGTGTTGAATAAAAGAAAAAACATTTTCCGGTTCAATGCCTCCCCTACATTGTACATTTTAACTCCTTTCCATATGATTAGAAGACTGTCCATTAAGATTCTGGTAAATTGATATCCTTTTCCAGTGATTCACTAGCAGTTATTTTTTTAGAAGCAAAATAAAGTTAAGGGAATACAGTTGTTTCAGAATTCATACCTAATTTTCATTCCTTTCTGATATTAGTCTCTGATAGAAGTCCATTAACTTGCTTTTCATTAAGTGGAAAAAGAAATACACTTATCTGAAGAATAACCATGTTAGTTACCCTCATTTGAAGATAACATTTCAAATATTTGTTTCACTTTGCAAAGTTGGGCAAAGTAGAGGGAGAAATGACATTTTGAAAGTAATTTGACAGTTATTTAGTAGTAAGAAGTTGTATATTATCAACATTTAGATAATTATCCTGATCACATATATAGGAAATCTTTAACATGATTTATCATCTTATATTCCTTGATTCTCACCTACGTTATTCAACATGTTCCTTATGGGCACTTTTCTACTCAACTGTACATTTCTGACAAACCTTAACCCTCCAGACTGGATACATTATTTTGAGTAAGTTAACAAAAATAGCTTTAAGATAGATTTTAATTAGAACGTGCATTTTTTCCCATATTAAATCAAAAAAGCAATAAATTTTTAAAATCTGTTTTGTGTAGTTTTCTTTCCCTCAGGGATAGTTATACTCATCCTCTCTTGAGCAATTCTAGCATTGGGATATATATATATATTAATTAGTCAACTCTGAGGAAAGCATTAGACTCTCCCACAGCTTTCTGGGAAGGAGAATTCCTCAGAAGCTCTTCTTTTGTCACTTGTTCCCTAATTAGTCCTTGACAACTAACCAAAATTTGACTAGGTTAGCAGGTATTTCATCTTAGAAATTGGTTGGCTATTAATGATGCCATGTATCTTTGCCAACTTTTATTTCAAGTCATAATTTTGGAAACCCTAATGGTAGCAGCCAAGGCATTTCTCTCTCTAGATTCCCTGAACCTGAAGCTCCATGATCATTTCCTTGTTTTGTAAGATGGATTTATTCTAACCTTTGCTTTGGAGTAAGAACATGGCTAATTCCAAGATTATCACTTAAAAATTCTGCCTTTGTTCTTTGTAAGAGATCTATCTGGTATATAGATTTACACAGATTTTCAAAGATTTCTTTTATGACTATTGATGTGCAATTCTTCTATCTAATGTGGATAATTGACTTCAGGTTCTTTTTCATTGGATTATATACTTTTGAAATCCTTATAAAAATCCTTGCAAGAGGCTTCTGCATCGGGCCATTCACATTTCTTCGTGATCCTTGGAACTGGTTTGATGTCCATATTCTTGCCTATGCGTAAGTATTATCATATTTTTTTTCTTAAAATTGAAAACTAGTAACAGTTTTACAAACAAATAATTTTAAGAAAATTTTAAACCTAAAGGATAATTTATGAATCATATTTATTTGTATCTTAATCTGGAATTTTACATATTATAGATTCCTTTTAGCGGACCCCAAGTACTGTATATTTACTTTCTCTTTCCATCCTCAAAATGTAACTGTAGATAAAGGGTGCATGATTTTATTTCCTTTTTAAAGCTCAGGGAATTCATGTAAAAATGACTCTTCATTGTCCAAACTGACCTTAGAAAATGAGTAGAATTCATTTAGGAATTGAAACAGAGCCCTTGATTCTCGGTCTTTGATTCTTAGCGAAATGCTACTTTTACTAGCTTACGTTATTTCAGTACTTACAAATGTCTTAAAAATAAGGATTAAATCATCTACCAAAAACAATCTTTGGATTACTACCCTAAATCTTTTAACTATGCATTAGGCAGGCTTTAAATTCCTTTATCAATGAGCATGCAATAATATATCTACTATGTTCCAGGCATTATAAACACGAAGACCACAAAGACAAAAATAAAATAATACCTGTCCTCAAAGAGCTTACATTCTAACCAGAGATATTTATCAAGCTCTTGCTTTTTTTTCTAAATGAAACATTTTAAATGAAGACATATTTTCAGGTTTTCTTGTCAAAATATTTGCTTTTACATCAAAATAGTTTGGTGTTTCTATTGGATACACTAAAAACTCAACGGAGGTTGCTAATTTTCCAAAATGTAATATATTTACCCAAGCTATAGTAGGCAATATAGACTCCTAGTTTTTAATATATTTTCACAGACAATATGTTTGTGTGGGAAATTAAGAATATCTATATTGCTTCCCCTATTTTAGCATGTCATAGTTGATTTTATTAGCTTATAGAATTTATAGGTATAAGATTATCACGTCCACCCCTCTGATTACATAAATAAGAGTTTTGGAGAGGTGGTTGCTCATTCAAACTCATACAGATAATAAATCCAAAGACAGAATTTGAACCTATTCTAAAAATAGAAACCCAGTTTTCTGCACTATGCCACGTGGTCATTTGGAAATTCCAAATGAATCTTACTTGTATACCATATGGCTTAAATACTAAACTTCTAAATTGTGCCTGGAGAAAAGCAGCAATGACTTTTACAGGGGAGAGAGAAAAGGAGACTTCTGGGCGATTTTAAAAAATTTGAGAAATGTGATATTTGTCCTCAAGTATTTAATGGGTTCTCATGGAAAAGAGGAATTAGAGTGATTAAATTTATATATTTGATTGTAAATTTGAGGGCTATATTATTACTAATCAGAGATGGCACCAGGGATTCTTGTTTCATTGGACAAGTTGGTCTCTGAAATTCCTTCCAGTTCTCGTATTCTTTGATTTCTTTCTATTAAAATCATTTTCTTGTTGATAACAGATTTCTACTACATACAGAAGATAGCATTTGACTAGTTTTCTTAAGTTCAAAAAAGCATTGATAAATATCAATAAAAATTGATAAATAATGTCATAGATTTCTTTGAAATCTGCCTGAATTTTTAATAATTCTAATTTAACTATACAGGTATCTGAGCATGTTTGTAAACCTAGGCAGTGTTTCAGCTCTTGGAATTTTCTCATTTTTGAGAGTTTTGAAAGCTGTTTCTCTAACCACAGGTAAGATGTGATTTGTATAGTCTTTAAGATCATTGCTTGTCCAGTCCTGTGGGTATTTTTTTTTTGGAGGGGGAAGGGAGAAAGCAACTTGGTATGGTTGTATGTGAACTATCTGATTACAGTTATCCAATAGTATATAAAGGCTATGACAATATTTTGAAATTAAGAAATTTTAGAATTGTTTAGATCCTAGAATTACAGATTTAGAGCTGTGAGAAAACTGAGCTGTCATCTAATACAACTTCCTTTATCTGAACCATGAGGAACCATATTATGGGCAGGTAGGTGTTGCAGTGGATAAGCATTGGGCCTGAAGTCAGGAAGACATCTTCCTAACTTCAAATCTAGCCTCAGACACTTACTAGCTGTGTGATTACGGGCAAGTTGCTACACCCTGTTTGCCTCAGTTTCCTCATCTGTAAAATAAGCTAAAGAAGGAAATGGCAAGCTTCTCTCTGCCAAGAAAACCCTAAATGGGGTCAAGAAAAGTCAGATTTGACTGAATGACTAAACAATAATAACAACATGCATATTAAATAGCAGAAATAGGATTCAAACCCAGAACCCCTGACTCCAAATCCAGGGCTCTTTCCTCTGCATCACACTTAGAAAATCATTTCAGTCTTAGAATCAGGTTAAATAATCATATTTCTTTTGTATATGAAAGCTATGTAAGGAAGCATGCTAGAGAAATGGATTTGGAATCAATGGTTCTTGGCTCATTTCTTTGACCGTAGGTGAGTATCTTAACTTCTGGAGGCTTCAGTTTCCCCAAATGCAAAATGAAAAAGGTCAACTAAAAGACCTCTAAAGTCTTTTCCCACTCTGAAACTATGAAGCTTGTGGTACTAAACTGCTAATTTTTATTTTAGGAGTGGATACAAGTATAGGTAGGGATGAAATGATCATCATAAACCTTGTTGTGTGACATTCATGCTATCAAAAAAAATTTTAATGTCAAAGGATAATCTACTTTAAACAATGTTACTATTCAAAATCAAATTTGAGTTCGATTAAAAAATTATAGATCTCCCAATCAACACAGATCCATAGAGGTTGAATGAAACATTTTCTCCTGTTTAAAGTATAATTTTAAATCTCTATCCAATTAAAATGCTGAAGTCTTTATTTCAGTAGGAACATGGCTAATAGTTCCTTTAATATCAAGTTCACAAGGTTGCTCTGAAGCTCAAATGAGATATGTAAAGAACTATGCAAACATCAAAAGGCTTTGTATATGTCTTATGGTTGTCGTCACCAACGAACCACATCTTAATTCGAAACCTTGTTCAGGTTGTCAGGATTTGTAACTCAACATTATGCTGTTGCTTAACCATTGTTCCATTAATGAAAGACATTGTGCTTAACAAGAATTAACTAGTAAAATAGGTGGTTTCCCCTTATATGATAAAACAATAGCAAGCAACTCTTTCCAACAAGTGTTCAGGAGAATATTTTGCCATGTGCAATATAACTTTTATAGGATCTTTTTTTATAGGAACCCTTATATGTAAATACTGAGTTCTTCACTGGCCTTAGCCTTTTGGTGAAAACTAGGGCATTATACATATCTAGATGGTGCAGTGGATAAAGCAGAAGGCCTGGACACAAGAAGACTAATATCCCTTAGTTCAAATCTGGGCTCAGATACTTACTAGCTGTGTGATTCTGGCAAGTCACTGAATCATGTGTGCCTCAGTTCCCTCATTTGTTAAATGATCTGGAGAATGAAATGGCAGACCATTGCAGTATCTTTGCCAAGAAAACCCCAAAGGTGGTCACAAAGAGTTGGGCACAACTGTACAACAAGAAGAACAAGGTCTCTTGTGGCATATGGTCATTAGTTTTAAGCATTACATATGTTTTGCAAAAATAAAAAGATAATAATGTATTCAATTACATGTTTCATTTCATTGTATTAATGTTGTTTTTCCTCTTCCTCTTTTTAGGTACGAGGGTTATCATTGGGACCCTGACTCGGTCAGCAAAGATGTTTTGTCATGCAGTGATCCTAACTGTGTTTTGTTTGAGTGTCTTTGCTGTCATGGGGATGCAGCTATTCATGGGCAGCCTGAGACATAAATGTTTACTATGGCCTCAAGAAGAGAGAAATATGACTGATATTCTGTTAGATGATGAAAGTAAGCATCACAACTACAAAAGTGTGCAGTCTTCCAGCAAATGTATTTATGCTAGACTCCAGTGAAGTCATAATAACTCAAAGGCATTTAATTGATTTGGCCATGAATCTAGAGAGTTTTATGGATTTTTCCCTTTCTTTTTTTGACCTGAATTGCAAAGATCTCATTTATATCTCTAGATATTTCAATCAAGGATAACTAAGAATGGAAATTCTTACTTGTGAAATTTGTGCTAACACAAACAATTATCTATAGGATCATAAGACCATAGATAACAGTCAACTAGCACTTACTAAGCACTTACTATGCACCAAGCAGTGTGCTAAGCTCTGAGAATACTAACTATATAAATTATATATATATATATATGTGTGTGTGTGTGTGTGTGTGCTTGTATATGTGTATAAATAGGTGTGTGTGTGTAGATAGATATCATTAAATACCAGAAGAAAGTCAGCCCCTCCTTCAGGGGGCTTACCTTCTAATGGGGGTATCATAGATTGAGAGCTAGAATGGAGCTGAGAAGTCATCTGGTCCAACTCCTTTTCTTTACAGCATCACTAGGGACAGGCTGAAATGGGACCCTCACAAGACCTTTTGTCAAAGGAATACAAACAGTTTGTAATGATTTCTAAAAAGCACTACAGATGAGAGCAAAGAAAACAAAAGGTTGAGGTAATATGACATAGAAAAAGGATCTTTAGACTTGAAATCAGGATCTGAATTCAAATCCCAGTGCTACTATTTTTCAGTATTATGAAATCACTTAATCTCTTTGATCCTTGTCTTTGTGATGTGCAAAATAGAAATGGTAACAACTATACTATCTACCTCAAAGATTTGTTTAAAGAAAGTACTTTGTAAATCTTAAAGCACTGAAGAAATGTGAGTTGTTTACATTTTCATTTCAGTATTATAGACTTCAACAAACTAGATACATTAATGCAATTTCTATTCTTATTCATTTATAAGAATTTAGATCTTTGCTAAGTTATTGAAAATCCTATGAATTGTACTTTATTATAGTCTGGCAGAAGCATAATCAACCTTCTTTCATATTCAAAAAGTCAACCATTCAAATTTAAATGTATCTTTTGACCAGTTAAAAATAAATGTCGAGATAGTTTGTTCTTGTGTGTCAAATGCTGCTGCTTCAAGAAACTCTTGCTTTCAAAAGCACATGTTGAAATGATAGCTTTATATGAATCAAATGAAGAACAATTTTGGAATCATAGTCAGGCAAATATTTTTCTGATATGTATGTATGTATGTATGTGTGTGTATGTGTGTATGTGTGTATATGTGTATATATAATTTATATGTCTTATGTATGTATATATGAATGTCTATACACATATATCAACCCTTATGGCATTTTCTCATATCATCCTTTATGACAATTCAGAACTGTCATGACTCAGCTGTTTCTCTTATTTTCTTGGCATTCTTCAACCTCCAATTACTGATCATTATATTCTTTATTTCTTTCTCTCTACCCTTCCTTAGTCTCCCTTCTCTCTGTGTATGCATTTGGTCTTATTGTAATGGATCAATTTGTATGTTTTCACATTAAAAGTGAAAATAATTATAAGTGAATGAAAAAGAAAACTTGGCAATAAAAAAACTAAATTATAGTAGGGAACATCAATTTCAAACTAGAACTTTCATATTCTCTCTTCCATTGACTGGGAGGACTAAAGACATCATTAGGGGAAAATTCTTTTAAAACTGCCATCTTAATCTGCAAGATTATCTGATGAGATTACAATTATACATGTGAAAAGGCAGGATTTATGGTATCAAAATATCTGGTTAACCCACTCGAATCCCAAACCCATTGTAACTGGCTATAACATATGTCTTATATGAGATAGGGAGAGAGAAAGAGAGAGAGAGAGAGACAAAGAGAGAGAGAGAGAAAGAAACACAGATTTGTGTTGGTAAATGACAGCTATCTATATTCACAGAGAAATTGTACTATCTCTGAATCCAGTATACAGAGAAAAAAGGAGAAATTCTCTAATTCCAAACAATCCTACATAAGGGCCTCATTCCTTTCAGCTCCACCAATGTAAAGAAACCTTTTTCTTTTTTTCCCCAACAGAATACTGTTAGCTGACTCTATAAACATTTTTTATCCAAAAGGGATAAAATGAACTTAGAAAAGAACTATTTGGTAGATCCTTTTCCTACTTTAATTCTGTCTACCCCTAGCTTCTAGTTGCAAATCACAATCTAAAGAAGGGGGAAAAGGCAGTAGGAGAGAACAGGTGAATGAACAAAGACAGAGAGACAAAAACAGAGATATACACACAAAAAAAGTCACAGAGACTAGCAGAGACAGAAAAAATACAACAACTGAAGGCAATTGATCAAAAGAGCGACTTTTAAAGTAAAAATATTTCATTTTCTCCCAGGAACTGCCTAAAGTTGTTAAAAGGTAAGAGGAAATTTGTAATCTACCAGTATTCAAGTAGGCATCTTTTTTTTTCATCTGTCTCTCCCTTCTTTTCATTACCTTCTCAGATGTCCTATTTTCTTTCCTCTTCCTCGCTATCATGATCATCATTATCATGGTAATCATTATCATGGTTGCCATCATCATCATCTCCTTTTCTTCATCTCCCAATATGAAAATCCAAGTCATACTGACTGTCAGAGACCATGTGGTGAGGGGTTGGACAGATGCTATCTTTGATGATCTCTCCTAGTTCATCTGCACCAGAATCAGAATTGTTGGTTTGCCTCCTCCATTCGGCTTCATTGTTATACTAAACAAAATTACATTTCTGTGTAGTTTGTCACATTGGTCCTTGCCCTGCACTCTTGGACCAATCCAAGCAAGGATAGTATCTCTTTCACTTAATCAGTAATGTTTTCCTCATTAAGGAAACTCATTAAGTTGTCAATTATTTATATATCAGGTTGAATATGTCTGAAAGTGCCAGACAAGATATAATCTGACCATATCGCCTTCCCTGCTCAATAGATGCCAAGGGCTCCTAGTCACCTCCAGAATCAAATATAGATTTGATGCCTCTGTTTGGCATTCAAAGCCCTTCATTCCACCTGCCTCCCCATCTGCTTAGTCTTCTTCCTTCCGCCCTCCCATGCTCTCCTTGATCCTGTCACACTGACCTCTGCTATTTCTAAAGCCCAGCTCTCCATCTCCTGGCTCTGAGCATTTCCACTGGCTGTTGTCCATGTGTGGCATGTATTCCCTTCTCATCTCTCCCTCTTAACTTCCTTGAAGTTCCAGTGTTGGCCCAGTGTTGGTTATCTCCAATTTATCTCATACATAGCTTGTTTGTACATGACTGTTTACACTTTGTCTCTCCCATCAGACTGTAAACTAACTGAGAAGAGAAATGACCTTTTGCACTTTTGGTGCCCCTAGTATGTATCACAGTGCCTGGCACATAGTAGCTACTTATTACACATTTTTTTGACTGATGGACATAAAGGCTTGTGAAGTATTTACTATGAAATAGTGGAAAGAGCACTGGATTTTGAGACTTTAGGCTCAATTGCCTAAGTTGATACTTTCTTTGCGAGCTCAAACCAGTCCCATAAGCTCTCTAAGCCTCATGTTTTTTTCACCTATAAAATGTGAGGTTTGAAGTAGAGGATCTCCCATGTTTCTTCTACCTCTGAATCTCTGATCTTACAAAATGCAAGAAGAGTAGGCCAGAGCCAATGTCACCCACTGCACAATTTGGCATAGGGATGACCCTAAAAACATAATATAGAGATAATACACTTCTAAGATTGAGTAATTGTGCAAGTTTAATGTATTTTCTCATTCACATTTTCAGGTTACGACAGTTTTTATTTGGAAGGAGAATGTAACGTTCTCCTTTGTGGCAACAGTACATTTGCTGGGTAAGTAGTTTTGTGTTGTATTGTGCATTTCATCATTGACTGCATTATATGGTAGGATATCAATCTACTGACATATATTAACTGAGAATCTGTTATATGCAAGGCATTGAGAGATCCAAAGAGATTTAAGATAACATCACCATGACCCGAGTTTATATAATCCTTTATAGTTTATAAAACTCTGTCCTCAGAATGAAGGCTGCAGTTCAGGTAGTCAAATGTTCTGAATCCCATGTTATACATAAACAGTCTGGGACTGGAAGGGTAAGTCTCCCTTTACAGGAAGTAACAAAATCTTAGAGTAGGAAGAGACCTCACAGTCCATCAGGTCCTTCAAAATTTTTCAAAACTCCATTTTGCATCCAAACAAGAATCTACTGTGTCTACTACCTACCCAAGTGTTCTAGCCTTTACTTGAAGCCTCTAGTGAAGGGGAGGCTATTACTTTCTGGAAGAGCTGAGTGGACTTTCAGATAACTGATTGTCATTGTCTCTATCAATAAAGGTCATAAAAATCATCTTAATTAAAGGATATTCTTGGGAAAGGCATTTCTTGCAGAAATTACTTGAAGTATGATATAAATTAGCCTGCTTCCATTTCCCTGTGCCATTTTAGTTGGAAGAATTCAATTTAGCAAGTGTTATACCATGTACCATATGCTGTAATAAGTTCTGTAGGGGACAGAAAAGTGATTATAATATTATCTCTGCACCCAAGGAACTTATCCAATAGTAAGAACTAGAGCAGAATCTTGGCCAAATTTGTGTGTCTGTCTGTTTTTTAAGTGGTATGTTGATTTCAGGCCCCCATAAAAGATACAGGTTGATTCTGACTTCCTATATAACTGAAAGTAGAACACGTCACATTCTGTTCCATACATAGATGAGGGTAAGCCAGTTTAGAACAAAGTATTCATTCATTGCTTGTTTCTTGACTAGATCAATAATAAACTAAAATGAATTAATTCTTTCTCTTCTTATGTGTAGTCAATGTCCAGAAGGGTACCTATGTGTGAAAACTGGTGGAAATCCTGATTATGGTTACACAAATTTTGATAATTTTGGCTGGGCTTTCTTGTCCCTATTCAGATTAATGACATTGGATTTTTGGGAAAGCCTTTACCAACAGGTGAGAATCAAGCCATAGCCTGCATTTATTAATAACATAAAATCTCATGTAATTTCATCAAATTTATCATCATATAGGATTTTTTTAAAGCTGCTTATTTTTAACAATTGACCTACTTGGTAACATTTTAAAATGGTATTTAAGCTTTGTTTTCAGAAGCCATAAAATATATTTTTGAAGGACTAATTATTGGATCATAAACCTTATTGACATTTTTCTGGAGGTCTACATAATCATTAAACCCATGATCTCCTCTTCTGGTTAAAAACACATTAGTTTGGAGTAATTTGAAAAGCAAAAGACTCACTAATAAGCTATTAAATGCAGCTGTTTTACTTATTTTGAATAATTGAGTTTTAGCAATTCCATTTAAATGGTCAATGTAAATTTATATGGTCAAACTAGCTAAAGACAAATAGATTGCTGCTTCTAAAACTGAGAGGAATATAGTCAGTGAACTAATGGAATCTCTAAATTTGCATGGACAGTATAATTCATTTCGTAGTAAATGATGTCAACTCACATTTACTTTGAATTTTATAGCTTACAAATTATTTTCCTCATAACTCTATGAGTTAGATCATACCACATTGCTATATCCATTTTGCAAATGAAGAAATTAAGGCTAAAAAGTTTTGGTGACCTTGCTCATAGTCATTTTTCTAGTGTATGGAATGAGTGAAAACTTCTCAAGCAGTCTAAGATTGTCTTTCCCTTTTCTTCCTCCATTGCTACTGTCAGTCACTTTCATTTTCTTTGCTTTCGTGCTGTTGGTGGGACCCTCCTCTCCTTTTCTTGCTGTCCCATTTGGGGAAGAATTTGGTGGAGTTTGCCTCTCAATCAATGAGAGAGGAAACAGTCTGGAAGGAGGCTTGATGGAATTATAGTATAAATTCTTGCACTGTCTTTTGTAACACACTTCTTCTCCATGATGAGTCATGGGGAAGACCACCCTCTTCTCCCAGGGGAAGAGAATAAACTCCTGTTCTTATTCTAAGAGATCTCTGTGTTTATTTTTTTTTAAACTAAATTAAAGATGAAGGGTATTTTCCATCCCAAACACTAGTAACTGTAATAGGGTTTGTAAAGTTTACCACCATCTCACCTCCACTTCAACATTTCTTTTCTTCAACACTATTAGTTTAAGACAGGGATGAAGCCCTAGAGAGAGCTGATTGGGTGAGAGTTTCCTTATAGTTGTCAATTTGGCTGGGCCATTTGGGTTGTTTTCCCCAGAGTTTCCCAGTAAAAAGAAACCTAGTCTTGCACTCCATTAACTCCATTCTGCTGGGGAGGATAGCATGTTTGCCCACTGCAGCCAGAGCCTGGTACACTCTAGGATAGATCATGTAGAACTATGGTGGAATAAACCAATTGGAACTATATTTTATTGTAGGAACCAGACCTCAGATCAAGATTAGACTGGAAAGCATGATGAAATTCCCCCAGTATGGTGAGACTAAAGACACTTGGTTCCACTAGCAGCTTTGCCCCAATTTTTTTTTTTTGAGCATTTGCTTGTTAGGACAATCTTGATAAGTTCTAATCATTCAACTGCTTTCCTTGATTTTTCTCCTCTTGGGCAATCCAGAGGGAGAATAATAATGGAATCAAATGGAAAAAGTGGTTTCTTTGTAATTTTGCTAGCTGACGGCTAACTACCTTACTATATTTTAATAAATGATACAATTGTTAAAAAAAAATAAATTGTCTATGAATAAGTTTGATTAATTCAGCACAAGAAGTTTCCCTAAGATTATATAGGAGAACAGGGCAGGAAAGATCTCAGGACCACAAAAAAAAGTAGAGCAGCCTATTGTGTTTAGTCTGAGTGCCTTCTGCCCAACCACTAGTATTGAATACCTCCTAATGTAGCCAGCCACAAGGCTGGTATGCTGAGGGCAATGCCATTAAATGGTAAAAAATATACTTTCATGCCTGGCTTATAACTTTCATGTATTTTATAGCATCTTAATGGTCTGAAAAAAAAGTCTATATGATCAAAATAGCCCAGACTTGGAAAATCATTTACTCATGGCAACTATCTGGTATCTTAAAGAAAATACAAAATACATTATAAAGTAAAAGGCATATTAGAAATCATTCCAATAGAAGTTTGAAATTTCTGATATTTTGTTATATATTACCCCATTCTTATAGTAATAATCTTTTTCTGTGTCTAAAATAAATGCAAGTCCCAATTCTGGACAATGGTTGGTCTTTCTGATATGTTTGCTTATGTAATTTATTTAATTAAACTCGATAACTTTGGGGAAGACTGAGGGGTGAAGGATAAGTAAATACATGCTCCAAAAATATTTTAAATTCAAAGCGGTAACATAATATTCTGTATATAATTCACTATGTAAATATTTTAATATATTATTTAATTTTGTGCAGATAATTAAGATCTTATGAATGAAAGGGAATTAATACTCTTATTGAAATCTATATCATTACCCTTTTTTTTTGCCCTTTTCTAAACACAGCCTATAGTAGTTTAGTGTGCTTCATTTGAGTTTTCAGCCCTGAGGCTTAAAAACAAATGACCTAATTGTGTGTGGAGTGGCTTTTCTAATATAGATTGATGTGGGGAGGGAATCAGTGAGATTTTTTTTAGTAGCAGGAAATGCGTATAAGAAAACTTTCTAACAAAGGACAGCAAAAGCTACAACATTATTTTATATAACAAATAGTAATGAAGCTAAAATAGTTCTCCTCTTTCCCCTTTCTTCAAAGTATTTATAGCTTCACTTTGTCTCTTCCCCCATTTTTCTACCCTTTTGTCAGATTCCTAAAATAAGGTTCTCAGGAAAAAGGATATAAATCACACTATCTGAAAACTAAGTCAATTTTACCTCAGTTCCTGAAAGTGCATCTTCCTGTGAAGTAACTGATTTTTTTTTCTAAACAAAAAAAATGCAAACATTTACTATCTCAATAGGAAAGTATAAAACCTGTTGGGGGGGAGGGGAAGGGAAGATAATTTGTAAAACTCAATATCTATGTTTTAATGTTGTCTTTCCCCTAATATTGCTTTTACCCTTTGGAAAACCCAGAGGCTAAGAACCACAGGAACCATGTTTAATAGCTTCCAAAAAGTGTGTGTGTGTGTGTGTGTGTGTAAGTACTGATAGCTTTAACTGTTTTTTTTAGCTTTTTGAGGGGGGAAGACAGGGCAATTGGGGATAAGTGACTTGCTCTAGGTCACATGATTAGTAAGTGTTAAGTGTCTGAGGTAAGATTTGAACTCAGGTCCTTCTGACTTCAGCGCTGATGCTCTATTCACTGTGGCACCTAACCATCATTAGCTTTAATGTTTGATCATAGGTTCATAGATCTTGAGCTAGAAAGATCCTTAGGCACTATACTGCTTTCTCATTTTACAAATAGGGGAACTAAGTCTTAGAGGTGACCTGCCCAAGAAGACACACATTTGACCTCAGGTGTTCTAACTCCAAACACACTGTTACATATGACATTTCTCTAATTTTCGAAGGACGTATAATGTAAGATTTTATTAAACTCTGTGCTTTCTCTAGTAAATTCCTATCCAGGAAGTAAATTGTGAAAGAATAAGAGTAATAGTAATAGCCTTTATTTGCAAAACATTTTACAATATGATTTCATTTGATCTTCACTCACAATAACCCTGGGAAGTAGGTATTATTATTATTGCACCTCTGTTTGTTCTTTTTTACATACGCAGTAACTGAAGCACAGAGGTTAAATGACTTGCTTAGGTTACACAACTCGTAAGTATCAGAGGCCACATTTGAACTCAGGACTTCCTGACTCCAGGGCCAATGCTCTATCCATTGAGCACATAATTGCATAATGATAACTTTCATAACAACTTTTTGTCTTAAAACATAAAATAAAACCAAAAATATTTTTTCTCTGTTTTTCCCTGCATCCTGGTTTAGACCTTAAGAGCTACTGGGAAGACCTCCGTGATATTTTTTGTGATTGTAATTTTCTTTTGCTCCTTTTATCTGGTAACCTTAAAACTGGCTGTAATTGCCATGGGTTATGAAGAACAGAATCGGGCAACCATTAGAGCAGCCAAAAGAAGACAGGTGAACTATCAAGTCACGCTATACCGACACAAGAGACAGCAAGAAGCTACCGAGGTATTACCATTGTGACTTTAAAATACTTCATAGAAACAACTCTCTATGTAACTTATACTTATAAAGTAACTTATAATAAGTAACTTATAAAGTAACTCTAAAACATTACCAGTGTTGGGGATGAGTAATACTTACTTCATAGTGGTTCCTAGTTGTATCAAGGGAAAAGTAAGTCTCTTCCTATACGTGGCCACTATTTGAGTTACAAATTGAGTCTATATTGACCTGACTTAAAACATACTGCCTTACTGATTTTTTTTCTTTCTGAGGAAATTGTTTGGTGTTGCTACTAAAGCCATATTTAAACTCTGGCCTAACAGGCAATGACAACTATTGGAGCAGATGAAAAGAAAAAGATTGGCGAAGATGAAAGTTCTTCTGAAACATCCAATGGGATGTCAGATATTACTAATGAGAAGATGGAACAAAGGGAGAAAGAGAACCAGGAGAAGCACGCTGATAGAGAAAAAAAGGAAATTGATGCAAAACTGCATCAATTTGAATCAGAAGACTGCATCAGAAGAAAAGCTTCCTGTCCTGTTATAAATACTCAGAAAATAATGTATAAAAAGGGGGCATTTACACAGCAGGTAACAACTTTCTTATATGACCAATAATCAGATAAGCAAATTTCTAAGAACTACTGTCCTAATAACATGGTCTTTGTGTTTAATGGGGAGGGGAAAGCGTGTGCATGCACACGCCTGTGTGTGTGCATGCACGCGCGTGTGTGTGTGTGTGCCAGTGGATAAGGGGGTAACTTTGTGGAGAAAAGGTAAATATGTCCCTTTCTCCTTGGATCTGATGTTTTTGCAATGAATTTGTAATTTTAAGAAGTCCAGATTCTCTCTGCAGTCTACTTTCAAAATGAAAAATATTCTAAGACAAATTCGCTTTGAGATTAAATATAAAAACAAATCATAGATGTTAAAATTATTTAAGAAAATATACTTTAAAATTATGTGAATTTGTGCAATGTGATAAAATGACAAGAAATATCTTGAGTATATAATTATGATCATTTTACAGATTGACATTTTATCAGTTATTTGATTAAGTCAGAGGCAGAATATAAACCTACATGGATGCTTTAAAGAATGCAAATAATGTCATTGTTAGAATCATTCTCCCTGCTTTCAGTGTCTCTTCTCTCTAATTCAACTTTCATCACTGTCAAACTAATTTTCAGCATAATTCAACACCAACAGAAGCTGATTATCTTTTCATAGTGCTTTAAGATTGGCAAAGTTCTTTTCAAACACTATTTTATTTTATCCTCACAACAAATCTGAGAAATGGGTGCTATTATTATCCCCATTTTATAGTTAAGTAAACTAAGATAAACAGAGGCTAGAACTGGCCCAGAGCCACACAGCTGGTTAAGTGTCTTAGGTCACATTTAAACTCAGGTCTTGCTAACTCCTGGTCCAATGTGCCATCTAGCTGACTACTAATGAAAAGAGTACTGTACTTGGGAGTCAAGGGATCTGGGTTCATACCCTTAATCTGCCAGTAACTTTTGTCTTTATACTGTCATTCCAGTTACTTTACTTGCCTCTGCTTGTTTCCTCCTTGTATAAAAATGAAACAAGTTGAACCACAGGACCTCCAAGGTCCTTTCTAACTCTAAATCTACACTCTGATTCTTCTAAGGTAAAAATTCTTCTATGACTCTTTACTTCTGGTGAAAAAAAAAGACATGTTCATTCAGTATAATATTCCCTGGTTTTTAAGGATCCGATTTCTTTGAAAAAGACATCTTAACCGAAAATATTCTAGAGTATGTTGGGTTACAGGTCTTCCCTTAAAAGTTAGACTATTTTTCACAAGAGATTTCTTTCCTCTGGGAAAATAAAAAAGTCTTTAAATAGGAAAACCTTAGAGAATTAAGAAATGGTACAATTCTGAGGACACAAAGAATAATCTGTTTGAGATAAGAGGCTGAATCATTTTATAATTGGAAGGAACCTTTCTTCCTTCAAAATCATATTGGAGACTACATAGTACATGAGCAGCAGATTACATACCTAGATTTAAAAAAAACAAAACAGGGGCAGTTATGTGGCACAGTAAATAGAGCACCTGCCCTGGAATCAGGAAGACCTGAGTTCAGATCCAGTCTCAGACATTTAACATTTGCTGACTGTAAGACCTTGTGCAAGTCACTTAACCCCAGAAGAAAACAAACAAACAAACAAAAATTTTGGCCTACCATTACACTGTACTCTTTTTGTTTGTTCATTCTTTTCCTTTTTGAATATCTAGACTTTAAAAAAATAGTATATATAACCTGGAGAGATGAAAATTAGTCATCTTTGTGTTGGTGCCTTTCTCATAATTGTGCTAGTAACAAAAGAAGTTCACATTTTATATGAACTTAAGATTCACAACATAAATTTTTCCACCACTGTGAGGTAAGAAGTTTGTTATCTCCATTGAATAAATGAAGTTGAAATATACTAAGGATTAAATGACTTCCCCAGGGTCACTGCTAGTGTAACCACACACAGCTAGTAAATGTCAGAGCTAGAATTTAAAAGAGATTTCTTTGTATGACATAAAGCTTTTTCTATGATTATATCATGCTTTTTTCATAACCATTAAGACATTAATATGAAATATTTTTTGATTATACATGAAACTGAGTAGTTTTCTGTGTAATTAAAAATAAATAAATCATGGATTAAGTACTATGTATCAAGGACTGTACTAAATATGCTGAATCTGTCAATGTAAGTAAAAGCTAAAAGACAGAATATCCCTCCCTGGCCTCAAGGAGGTTACATTCAAATGAAGAAAGATAACACAGAAAAGGAAACCAAAGGTGTAAGGAATGGGGAAGACATAAGAGGTGGGGGAGGACATAAGGCAGGGGAAAAGTTAGAAAATAGTCCAGAGAGTCAGGAGTTGAGGCAAGTTAGAGATGAGTATGGCTGTCATGGATGCTTAATCAAATGGAGGTTCCAAAAAGGGCCATAAAAATGGAGGCAATTCCATCTTGAGAAGACTATTAGGTTGGAGGTAGAAAAGTAAAACGGAGTCAGGAGGTGAGCTGACTAAGATCATAAATGGTGCCATTGCGCAGACTATTATAAGCCTAAAATACTTTCCCTCATCACCTTACCTTTTGGAACCCCTAGCTTACTTTAAGGCTCAAAGAGATGATCTCTCAAACATCAGTCCTAGCCTGATGCACCTTCCTCAGTGTTAGTGCTTTCCCTCTTAATTAACATATTCTCTGTTTTGTATTGAGTTCATCTGTGTACACACTCCATAAGCACTGAGCATATTAATGTGCCCATTTTTTAGAAAGATTATAATTTTATTGGTATAGGAAATTCTCCTTGAGGAAATTGCTTCTGCCAACTCAAGTAAGTCATCTTCTAAGCAATTTGTCATATTAGAGTTACCTGGGGACACTGGAAGGTCAAACAACTTGCCAAAAGTCACACAGCCAGTACGTATAAAAGATGAAATTTGAACATAGCACTTCCTGAGTCTAAGACTGATTTTCTTTCCACAATGTCACTGGCCACCCATGATTAATACCTTCCTAAACTAGAGTATAATCTCCTTGATCATAAACTGTTTTGTTTTTGACTATGTCTCCCCAGTAACTAGCAATAAATGCAAATTCAATTGGATTAAATCACTTGGCAGATAAAATTTCAGCTATGGAAAAGTACTCAATGATGATGAAGATGCTGGGATCCTAGGACAAGTGTAAAGTCAAGCACATGCTACTTTCCAGAGAATTGCTGCTATGAACAACTTTAAGGTTCTGATCACATAGTATAGTGAACTCTGTTTATTCAGCAGTAAATAAAAGCAAAACATTCAATGAAACCAAAGTACATAACAACTTATCACTAAAGTGACCACATAGTTTTTACCAAAGTGGCAAGATAGTTTTAAAGTTTGAAAGATGTCATTCTATAAGTCATTAACTCAATCATCCTTAAGGAGCAAGCCTTCTTAAGGGACACAAGGAGCAAAGGTCAAAGTTCCCCACACCTAAGTCACAGTAAATCATGATCTTTTCAGTCAGCATTAAGTATCAAGAAGGGATCTTTTCATCTTGACTTTAGGCTGGCTCTAAGATTCCATGGTTCCTCTTCCATGGTTCCAGCTCCTGCCTGAATCTACCCAACTGTCACCTGGATTCAAAGGTAGGCAGCTCAAGGTCGAGCCAAGATGGTGGTGTAGAAGAATGAAAACTCAGCAGCTCCTACATAGCCACCTCAAATACTCATAAAATATGACTCTAAACAAATTTTAGGGCTACAGAACTCACAAAAGTACAGAAAAACACATCTCCTGCTGAAGATAGCTTGGCAGGCAGGACAGGAAGGGCTCATCACAGCAAGCTGGGAGCTGAAACCAGGCCATCTTGAAACCGATGCTTGGCCCAAAGTCGGCCAGGACAAGCTGCAGCTGGAGCCTTCAGGAGAGTGGATCAGCAGCAGCTATAGCAATTTCCAGAATTATCAAGCCATAAGAAACAAGGACTAAGTGAAAGGTTAGTGGAACTTGGCTAAATTTGGGGGAGAAAAGTGGGTCTGGCCAAACTGCCCCCAGGGCAAGGAAGCAGCAGAAGTGGTGGCCCTGCAGCCACCTCCACATGGCTGCTTCAGAAGCTCCCAGCCTGCAGATTTCAGGGGGTCCAAGCAATTGTTCAGAGGCTAAAGGCTTTTGCCTTAAGCTGCCTGGATCAAGATCATGGTCTTGGGTGGTGGTCCTGGGGTTCGTTTTCAGTGAGCCAAAGCTGGTGGTGGCTGCAGCAGCCTCCTAATAGCTCCAGCAGCTGTGAAAATCACAGTGATTTGGGACAGAGCATTCCACTCTGGAAGCAGAGTTCCACAGAGCTAAAAAGCCAATTCACTGGCAACATGAGCAGTCAAAGGAAGCCAATTAAGAACAGCAATCCAACTTTAGATTCCTTCTTTGGGTACAAAAAAGGATCAAAGCATGGAATGGGAGGAAGACAACACAGTGAGCTCCTACACCAAAAGCTTCCAAGAAAAATATAGACTGATTATAAGCCT
>CM053596.1:174316163-174334335 GCA_028646575.1 Pseudocheirus occidentalis
GAACTCCCACACCAAATGCTTCCAAGACAATTGAAGAATGCCTAGAAGCTATACCTCAATTGAAAAAGGACTTTGAAAACCAAATAAGAGAAGTGGAGGAAAAATTGGGAAGAAAAATGAGAATGATGCGAGAAAATCATGAATAGAGAGTCAATAACCTGACTGAAGAGAAATGAGCAAACACAATGAATTACACTTCACCCTCTAAACAACTATGGGAGGAGTGGGACATGGAAGCTGCCCCAGAGCTCATCTTTACTGGTGGAGCTCTTTCACCCCTTTGAAAGGCTGTAGTGTGTGGGCCAGCTGGGATGCTGTAAAGATAAGATGACTTTAAAGGTCCTGGGACCAACATATTTCCCCAGCCCACTTTCTGTGGAAACTGGGAACAAAACACAACTATGAGCCTAGTTGCTGATTATAGTGTTTATTTGTTGTTCAGTCTCACAAACATTTATGAAACACCCTGTACTAGGTGCTCCATATTCTGAATGAAACAGATTCTAATGGGGAAAGTACTTCATCAGGCTGCTGAAATCACAGTTTCCTAAGTACTGTACCCCACCTTGCCTTCCAAGACCCTTTGGGGGGGGCCATGAGTACCACAAAGAACTACTAAGAACATTGCTGTCCTCTTTACAGGCACAGGCTGGCCTGCAGGCAGAAGAAAAGGGCTTCAGATCCATGGTGACCCTTTGAGGGGTGGGAGAAAAGGAATTAGAAAAGTCACTCCCCACAGGAGGGCGGGGCTCTATTAGAAAAGCCAAGCTGGGCGGCTGCTGAGCAGGCTGCTCCAGCTGTTCTACTCTCAGCAGAACAGAACTGACTGGCTTTAACTGCAGGCTGGATGGCTGCATCTCACAGCCCCCAGCCCCAAGCGCCTGCTGAGCAACGGAAGCAACGAGAAAGACAGAGGGGGAGCCAAGGGGAAAGAGACACAGAAGGAGGAAGAATCTAATCCTGTGTCTTCCCAAGCTAGACTCATTCAGGTGGAAGTGGCCGAGTGTTACCCAGAGCTTGGAGCAAGTAAGTGCTTTATCTCTTACTCTTTCCATTCTGAATGGGAAGAATTTTCAGGAGTTAATATGGATAAAATTTAAAAATGAATTTTAAGAGGTATAAATACTAGCAATTTTGCAGGAAGGACTTATCAGGTTTCTCTGGATACAACTGTAATTTGAGTAAATAGTTTGATGGGGCAGAAAACTTCCGGTAATTCAATATTGGGTTACATTGAGAGAAGTAGAGTACCATCTGTATCAGTTTGAACTCATATGCAGTATTGTCATCAGTCCTGGCATCACTACATTTTAAGACGGCCATTGATAAATTGAAGCCAGGTAAAGGAAATAAGCCTTCTCTGATTATGGTGGAATTTGGCTGTCTATTGGTGCCCATTTACAATATTGGAATACAGTGAGATTATGAAATAGGAATCTAGGGAAAATCTACTTCCTTATGGAATGGGAACATAAATCATAGGAATGAGACTACAGGTGAGCAGAAGGACTCAGACATAAAAAAGAATGAAATGCTGATCAAACATAAAAGTGCACGGAAAGAGCAGTGGTATCGTTCTAATCTTTATCATATTCCATGTACCACCAGTATTAATGGCTTCTGGACAGTCTATCAGATTGATAACTCCAGAAAGAACTTTAAGGATATCAAAAATCTCATCAATAACAACTTCATTTGGATTGAATTTAGAACTATTTTTGGACAATTTTTAAAGAGAAATTTTGGGAAATGAGCTAGGAAACACTCAGTCTGGATCCTTGGTGGGAGTTTCAACCACACAGAAAAGGACCAGAGCATTATAACTAGAAAAGAAAATCAATCCAAGAACAAAATGAGTGGGATACTCATTCCCAACTTCAAAGTAAGTTAGTCATTAGGTTCCAAATCCGTAAGTACTAGTTTAGGCACAGGTATGAGTTAGATCTAGAAAAGATAAGAGAATAATGACCCAGGAAGAGTTCTAAGCTACTGACCCAGAAATGGAAATGGGTCAAAAATTCAGAGAAAAGTTTCTAGACTATTCCTAGAAAACATTCTCTGGAGAAAATCTCTATGCCTTTTTAAACTTCACTGGGTTTTTTTGGATCGTAAACTTAGAACTGCGGGAGACTATCTACTTCAATCCCTTCATTTTACAGATGTAGGAAACTGAGGTTCAGGGAGGATAAGTGACTTGCCAAAAGTCATATAAGTAGCAAGCATCAGAAGCACAATGGTCTGACTAGAGTATCGGAACTCTTTACACCATACCACACTGCCTCTTTTATCCTGTCAGTAAATCAAAAACATTTATTAAGTGTTATATATTAAGTGTCAAGCACTACAATGTGGTAGTTGGTGAAATGATATCTACTCTCATTGGTTTTAATTTACTTTCTCCCTCTCATTTTATGGTTTTCCTAATTAAAAAAAAAAAGTAAAGTAATCCCAACACCAGATTTTGGTTGAATTAAGATTAAGAAGAGAGGGTGTGTGTGTGTGTGTGTGTGTGTGTGTGTGTGTGTTTTAATTATGTCTAAAGCAGGAGTTTTATGGGAGACTTCTGACAGGAGAGCAAAAGTAGAAATATCCCTCAGGGGTCAAAATGTAGAAGCTTATTGGTAAAAGTTGTTTTGTTTTGTTTTTCCCCCAGTTCCCCTGAAATGTTGCTTTACATGTGTCTAGAAAACCTAGGTGATTAGTGTGCTGGGCCTGGAGTCAGGAAAACTCATCTTCTTGAGTTCAAATGTGACCTCTGTCCTTTACTAGCTGTGTGACCCTGGGCTGGTCATTTAACCCTGTTTGCCTCAGTTCCTTCATCTTTAAAAAGAGCTAAAGAAGGAAATAGTAAACCACTCTAGTAACTTTGGCAAGAGAACCCCAAGTAGGGTGATGAAGAGTCAGATAAAATTCAAAAACAAAAGCAAAGGATAATCATGGCGGGAGACCTTTAAAAAGGTCAATGTGAAAATTTGATGAAGTCGCTGTGAATGTTTAGTGGAGAGAAATAAAGGTAACTCCAGTCAGCTATCTTAAAATATTTGCAGGGCTACAGTGTAACAGAAATATTAGCTTGACTATATAAATATCTGGTGGACAGGACTAGATTAGTGGAAAGCATCTGGAGGTAAATATTAACCTAGGAGAGGTAGTATGGTGTTGTTTTTAAGCTGTTTTTCAGTCATGTTTGACTTTTCATGACCCCATTTAGGATTTTCTTAGTAAAGATTGTAGAGTAGTTTGCCATTTGTTTCTCGTTTGCTATTTGTTTCTCCAGATCTTTTTACAGATGAGGAAATTGAAGCAAAAAGGCCTAAGTGACTTGCCCAAGGTAACATAACACACCTAGTGTCTGAGACCAGATTTGAACTCAGGAAGCTGAATCTTTCTAACTTCAGGCCTGCCATACTATCCAACCAGCCACCTAGCTTTGCCCCCGCCCCCGCTCCCCAGGATGTAGTGGTTAAAAAATTGGCCTGTGAGTCAAGAAGACCTGGATTCAAGTCCTGATTGACCATCCTGGATATTTGTATTTGAATAAATCATTTGCCCTCTTAATGCTCCAGATAATCCTCTAAGCTTTCAGGTTTTATGTGAAATCATAAGCACAGGCCACTCCCAACAAGAAAAAAAAATGATCCAACAACAACAAAAAACCCCAACCCTATGTAGTAGAAAGAACTGTGTATAAAGGAAATGAATTGTCTTGTAAAATGTGAGCCCCCTATCACTGGAGGTGTTCAGACAGATACTGGATAACCATCTATTCAGATTTCTGCAAATTGAATTCCTACATCAGTGGTTGAAGTAAATGGCTTCTAAGAGCCCTTCCAACCAAAGATTTAACATCTTGCCAGGTTATCTGTCAATCTCTTTCAGATGCCATCATTTGTTAATGTAGGAACAAAATATCTAATCTAGAAGGGCCATCATTTTGTAGATGATGAACCTTGTACACAAAGTGGTTTGGTGATCTTTCCTAGGTCATACATACAGCAAAAGTCAGAGATTAGAATTTGAGCCAAAGCCCTCATGCCTCCAAGCCTAATACTATCTCTATTTTGCTTTGTTACAGTATAAAGAACTAGGCAGATCTGATTCCCATTCAAAATTTTTTCCATATTTCCATATTCTGATCTATGGAAAAATTGTTGGGCACTGGTTTAAGTAGCCCTTTCAGTATCAGGCCTGCTCTTCCATCTGAGAAGCATGGATCACTATAGTCATAGTATCTGTGCGGAAAAACAGTACCAAGCACATAGACACAAATATTTTTTTAAAAAAACTATCTGATAATTACTCATTCAACAACCATTTATTAAGTACTTAATGTTTACCAGGCACAATGCTGATGCAATATAAAATTAGGGAGGACCTACCCTCAAGGAGTTTACATTCTAAATGGATAACCAAGTACATATGGAGGTATCGACAAAATAAATGTTGGTGATTTTGGAAGGAAGGCACTACTAGCTAGGAGGGATCAGGAGTGGTCCCATCTAGGAGGCAGTGTTTGAAGTAGGCTTTGAAGTAAATTATAGATTTTAAGACGTGGAGGTGTGGGGAGTTGTGAGATGATGAGGAAGGAGATATTCTAGTAAAGTTCACAGTTTATACTAAAGCATGGAGACAGAAGGTAGAGAATTTGTGGAAGGAACAATACGAACAATAAGAAAATAAAGTTTGACCTGTAATAAAAGAGTTTAATTATTATACATATGTGTGTATATACATATACACACATATATAATATGTAACTATATATACATGTGTGTATGTATGTATGTATGTATGTATGTATAACAAGCCTGAAAAAGTAAGTTGGAGACAGAATTTAATGAACTTTGAACACCAAAAGAGTAGTTTGTATTTGACTCCAGAGGCAGTAGGTACCACTGGAGTGGGGAAAGGGGGAATGAAATGCTAAAGTCTATACCTAAGGAATACTACTGTAACATCTGAGCAGAGAATAGATTAGGGAGGTGAGAGTCTGGAGGCAGGGAAGCAGATTGGCAAACCATTGAAAGTGACAGGTGACAGAGTTTGAATTGTGTGAGTTAAGGGAATACATGCAAGAGATTTTGTGGAGTAGAACTGGTAGCTGATTGAATATATAGGATGAGGGAGAGTAAGGAGTCAAGGATGATTCTAAGGTTGAAAATCTGGGCAACTGGAAGGATGATAATGCCCTCAATGGAGATAGGGAAATTTGGAATAAGGATAAGAAATATGAATTGAGTCATGTACATATTGAATTTGAGATGATTATTAGATTTACAGTTTGAAAAGTCCAATCAGTGATGTTGGATTGGAGTTCAGGAGAGAGATGAGCAATGACAATGTATGTCTGGGTATCATCTTTGTGGAGATGATAATTAAACCCAAGGAGCCAATGAGACTGATAAGACAGAGTTTATATGTAGAGATGAGAACTCATGAGAGAACTTTAGGGTACACCCATGATAAGAGTCATGATATGGGGCAGAGAGTTTCTCTTTTCTCATTGTTCACTCCATTGGCTATAACACCTATACAACCAGACTATTGTATAATGTGAAAGAGTTTGCAGATCCTATTCATGATTGTATGTCACCATGGCAGGGGTGTGGGGTGGGGAGGAAGGGGAGAAAAATCTGGGAAACTCAAGTGATTTTGGAACTGAATCTTGTAACTTAAAAGTAAACAAAAAAGTCAATAAAATTTTTTAAAAAGAGTCATGATATGGATGATGAACCAGCAAAGAAGACTGGAAAGGACTGATAGGACAGAGAGCAGGAGAACCAAAAAAATCAGTATCATAAAAAACCCAGAGAAGAGAATATAGAGAAGAGGAAGGTCAAGAAAGTTGAAGATTAAGAAATTAGGAGAAAGCAGATTTAGTTCAGTGATGAAGTTCAAAGTCAAAAATGGTTTATATTTTTTGTTATTTAAGGCTCAAGATAGTTTTAAAGAAACTAGAAAAAAATTATTTCCTTTCAGAGAGATCTACTACAACTTTTCTTAGAAGCAATAGAGTTTAAAAGATTAAAGAAAAGAACAGAAAATTTGCAGTTTTATCTGATGAATAAACAATGTATTGTATTTATCACTCAAATACAGTTTTTATTTAAATATTTGAAATCTAAAAAAATAAATATTATGCACCATTCCTTTGTTTTTCATGAAAGAAGACAGCACTGATTTTATTGAACTTACTTGGAAAGAGCAAAGAAACTGAAAATGGGATTTTAAAAGGAAAACAGAAAGACTTTCTGACATCTACCATGGAATTTTGGCAGTCCCCAAATATATCTTGAACTCCTACTATGTGCAATACATAAAAGAATATATAAGAAAAAAGTTACTTAGTAGATACTATTTTAAGACATCATTTTATTTTTTATTAACAATATCTCCCTTGAATGAGCTTAGAAGATTTAAATGGCTTTTTTTATTTGACTATTAAGAAAAAGTGTCCTTAAACTTATTCTAAAAGTTAAAACAGTTTTTCATATGTTCTTCTGGATTTAGAAAAGTTCATTTCCCTTCTTTTTTCTCTCTTATTATACTTAACTTTGCTTAAAATCCTAATCAATGTGATTTTATAATATTTTCACCAATTTCATAATTTATTATTAACATTATCCAGTCCTAATTTATATATACTAGACATCCAAGAAAAAAATCTGAATGAATAAATAAATATTATATTCATAAGAAAACAATCCTTGAAAAACTATCAATGTCTAGAGGTATTTTTGTTACAAATGATCCCTGAATTATATATATATGGGCCTCTCAGGCAATGTCCACAAGACCTGGCCTCACCTTTAGACTTCCCAAGATGTTAACATTTTTTGTGACTTTAACAGCATCCTTTCAATTTTCAGTGTAAACTGCCTCATCTATGATATGAATGAATTGGATGAGATGATCTCTAAGTTCTCATTTAGCTCTAGGATATTTATGATTCTATCTCATTAGATTTATGATGTCATCAGTATATATGAATACTGCCCACATTATATCTTCAGTGAAAAAGACTGAGCTGCCTGCCCCTCATCATCCATTATAACTCTTCATCTCTTATAAATCCTCCATGGACTTTCTACTAAATGTAGACTTTTTTTCTACATCTCTTTTGACATTGGATATATACAACCCAACACATTGGCTGTCCACTGGTCATTGCTCATTTGCTGTAACATATTATAATTCTCTTGAAAATATTTATTTCAGATTGTCAAAGGAAACTCATAGCTTAATTTAGTGAGTTCTCTTCATATTTATTGACTATACACCATGTATGTTTGAGAGGCAATGTAATAGTTACAGGGTCAGCCTTCAGGCCTAGTTTCAAATTCTGTTTCTGACATAAACTACTCATGGGACCCTGGGTAAGGCATATAAGGCTATAAGGTACAGAGAAGACATCCACTTTCTTTGATAGAGGAAATTTCCTCTCCTAGTTGTCCCTAAAATTAACTAAATCAAAGGTTCAATCCCTATCCATATACACACATCCATATAAAAAGAAACACATAGATAATATACATATGTGCATTTATATGTGGATGCATATGTATGTACCGGTACATATACATACGTACATACATATATACATGCATGCATGATACTGACTATATCCTGCCTTTTGATATCTGAATTGTAGCTTCTCTCTTACCATCATATCTCCTACTAGACTTTAAGCTAGATGAAAATAACAACTGACTGAAATAGTCTCTGTACTTCTCCAGTACCTATTATAGTTTTCCACTTAGTAGATTCTTAAAAATGTAGATTCATAAGTATATAATACGTGCATATGTCTATATGTATGTATGTATCCAGATTTGGTTGATGTCATGGTTAATATTGCCGATTTGTTTAAAGACTCTTGAAATAGATGGTTCTCTGGGAGTGGTGGAGGTTTGTATAGGGAAATGTAGTATATATAAAAACAAATGATATCAATAATTTATTTTTAAGTATCAAATGAATTATTTAAAGTTTTTTTATGGCGTCATAGTTTTATAGCTGGAAGTCATTTTGGAGCTCAGTGCAACCCCTTTATTTTATAGATGAGTTGCCAAAAGTTATATGGATTTTAAGTGGCTGAAGTAGGTTTTTTCCAGTTCCTCCAAGTCGAAATGTGGGGCTCTCCACACAAAATGAAAAACTTTCTGGCAATATCTACTGTTTAGAGACATTTGGATGATAGTGACCCTCATTGTTTTCTTTTTTTCTCTCTTCCAAACCCTCCATAGACTGGTCTTGTTGTTTTAATCTCAATTATTTTCCAGTTGTGTCCAACTCTTTGTGACCCCATTTGAGGTTTCCTTGATATGGAAATTAGAGTGGTTTTCCATTTCCCTCTCCAGCTCATTTTCAAATGAGGAAAGTGAGGCAAATAGGGTTAGTGACTTGCCCAGGCCTGAGCAAGTGTCTGAAGGCAGATCTGAACTCAGGAAGATGAGTCTTCCTGACTCCAGGCCAGATGCTTTAACCACTGTGCCACTTAGCAGCCACAGTAAACTAGCTTGGGATAAACTGGCTCATTTTCTATCCATTTTTTACCACCTGCTGACTCTCATCACATTTCTTATCCTCTCTGACCCACTATGATACTGAAAATTGTATCTACTTTTTCCTTCTCCCAGATCAGTGAAGAAATGCTATCCTTTGTAATAGGAAAAGCGTGATATAAACAAAAGGTTAAAAAGCTTACTACAGCCCTAACTCTAGTCAAAACTCTTCTCTCTCTTGCTTTTTTTATCCACTCATAGACTCCATGAAGCTGTCCATAGATGCTGAATTGGGCCTTTGGGAAAGATTTCTGAGAAAAAGAAGGCTCATTAAACCTTGTGAAATGTGCAGCTCACACCACCCCTCCTTAACTCCCACAGGATGTGGTAGGGATTCTGGGAGAAAAATTAGGGGTTGGAGGAGAGGATACCAGGTCATTGCCAAAAGTGAAAAAGTCGGGTCTGAAAGGAAGGAGGACTATTCAGAAGTAGCCCTGCAGATTTGCCACAACCTCCTCCCTCTCAGATACAAGTTCTGCCACTTCAGATTTACCCTAGAGCACTCCAGAGACTCAGTGAAATGGAAATAAGGGAATGTAGACAGTTCAAGGCAGCAGTTGAGGAAATGCTGGAAGGGATAGGAGATGGAAATTCCAAACTGAAGGGGTCTCAATGAGGGCTCTTGTGGTCCCTGGCTGTGTGACAGTTGTTTTGTAAGAAGCATAAGGAACATTCTTTTGTGTCTTTCTTCATTTCCCAGCCTGTCTGTTTCTGGAATCTGTCTGCTTGACCTGCTCTGAATGTCATTCTAGTGGGGCTCTTTGTTTTGCAGCTGGTGTTTACATACATGGATGTGGGTTGTCCTAGAGTCTGCTGGCCGTTCCACTTGTATGCAATTGTGCTTAATACTGATTGTATCCTGCATTTTAATGTCTGAATTATAATCATGTCTGTTACTATCACATCTCCTACTAGATTTTAAGACAGATGAGGGCAGGGACTGAGGCCATATACACTCTGTACTTCCCAAGCACTCAGTACAGCTCTCCACTGAGGGAACTGAGGGGATTAAAGCAGCAAGTGGTACTTGGAATTGAGTGAACCCTGGGGACTCCATCTTGTGACTCAATTCTAGAGCTAGCTTCACTTTTTATTCAATTATGGCTCTAGTCCAATTTCTGTCTTGTGAGAAGAAGTTATTGAATTACAGAAATTGTAATAAAAGTGTATCATATCATTTGAAACTATCTTTGCAGGGCTGTGAAGCTGGACCTCCTCTATCTATTGCTTAGACTTCCTTAACTAAGGATCTAGGTCAGAGGTGGGGAACCTGCAACCTCAAGGCCACACATGACCCTCTATGTCCTCAAGTGCAGCCCTTTGACTGAATCTAGACTTCACAGAACAAATCTTAGGATTCTAGTCAAGAAGACAACTTCCTGAATTCAAACCCACCTTCAGACTCTTACTGGCTGTGTGACTGCCCTGGGCAGGTCACTTAACCCTATTTGCCTCAGTTTCATCATATGTAAAATGATCAGTAGAAGGAAATGGCAAACCATTCCAATATCTTTGCCAAGAATACCCCAAAAAGAGTTGCCCATGACTGGAAAAAATGAATTAAATAACAATTTCTATCAGAAAAAGTTATAGATGTTTACCTATAAATTACTTACATGTATTACTATACTAACATATTTTTTTCATTACAAAATAAAGGACAAAAATGGACTCAAAAGGATGATATAAGGATGAATATAAATATTATTTAAAATGTTTTATTTGTTCTTTCTAAATAGATTTTTTTAACAGTAAGAACAATGTTATTTAATATGCCTCATTATTTTTGCAACACTTACATCAACAATTTGTAACTCAATAATTCAAAGGTTTGGTCCTAAATTCATTTCTGTAAACCTGATGTCTGATGGGAAAGGACTTTTACCCAGCCAAATTTGCCAATGAGGTGGATAGAATCACTCTGTCAGCATACTGGTGACATTTCCTACTGAGATTTAGGGTTTTCTGCTGCACCTGGTGATTGGTAGAAAAGTAATGAAATAAATGTGTAAATGGATATGTGGACAAATATGTATGTATGTATGTATATATATATATATATATATTTTAAATTATTTTTCAAGAGAAGGAGGATATGCATATACATATACACATACATACATATACATATATATACACATATGCATACATATATAAAATACACTCCTCTATTCTTGACACATCTGAGCTGCCATTGGAAGGGCTCAGTCAGATGCTTTTCTGGCTGTGCTCAGCCAGCTTAATTGTGGGGATAGACCCTTCCTTATCATTACTATTTACAAGTTTCTTAGCTCACACACATACTCTCACTCACATGAAATATTATTACTGTTACTTTTCATTTCCTTTGCTCTGCTTCATTGACTCATGAGTGAAACATGGGGATAAACTCATTCCTAGTATTTTCTGAACCTCTTTGCCTGCTGAAGGAGTTGGAACATAGGACAATTCATTCCAAAGAGCATTTACTTTCAATCGAATAGATTTCTTGCAATCATGTCTTCATTCCTAGGCCCTAGGTCTGAGCTTAGTACTAAACCTTTCTCCTTCTGCTTCTTCTATGGTCCCTGCCCCCAGGGAAAAACAGTAGAGCCTTTGATAAGGGGCTTGTAGCTTCCCTTGCAATTTTGCCCATTGGTGTAGTTTGGATTTTAGGGAGAGAGGGTTCAGGAACCATAGCTACTAGAAGAGAAAACTATACAAAATGAAATACTGTACAAATGCCTTAAAGTTGGGAACCTGGCTAGATACATATTTTTATTCATACATAATAATATACATTTTCTAAGACCAAACTGTTACTTTCACATTCAAAAAGGATGGATAGTATTTGTAGTTATAAAAATCTTAAATAGCAAACACATACAATATACATATATGCAGAATGTCCCTAAAGTCTTAGTTCAATTTTTATGCTTAAATATAGCTTAAAACTATACTGAAAGTTTTAGCACACCTTCTATATCAAGGAGTATGTTATGGGAGTAAGAAAGTAACATTAAGTGTAAAGTTGTAGCAGTCACAAACTAGATAGGAAAAACATTCTCCTGATATGATGAACATTATTATCAGGAGGAGGAGGAGGAGGAAGACAAGGAGTGGTAGCAGTAGTAGCAGCAGCAGCAAAAGCAGCAGCAGTAGCACCAGTTCGAGTAGGAAAGGGAAGCACAATAATAGCAGCAGCAGCAGCAGCAGCAGCAGGAGTAATAGTAATAGAAGGAGGAGGAGGAAGAGGAGGAAGAGTGTAACAGCTATGCAATATTCACAACACCCACGATGGTTATAAATATGCTGGTATAGTTGTGTGTTGCAAAATGTAGTAAACTCTCCACATGGAGGGCAGAACCAAAGCTTTCATTCAAATACCGGAAAACTGAGTCCCAGAACCAGAAAGATGAGTCCCAGAATCAGAAAGCCAAAGTCATTACAATAGTCATGAAGTTGATACACATGGTTAATGCAGTGAACACCCACATTCCTAAGCCTTCACAACAGAACAGGCTCCCTCAAGCAGGGATCCTTTTCTCACTCATAGTAGCTCCTCAGCCTCTTTCTTGGAACTTCTCAGCAAAAGTTCCCAGGAGAGTCTTGGCAAAAGTTGTAGCCTCCAGGTGCCCACTGAGAGAAAATCTGACTGTCCTGCTAGTTCTCTTCTTTATATACAGTATAGCTCTCCCTTCTGCCCCTTCCTGTTTTATCAGCAACTTCCTTCCAACGTGTTAACTACTTCTGTGCTAATTAAATAGCTTAAACAAGGTGTTAACTTGAAACAAAGTGCTAAGTACCTGCTTACTTGCCAATACAAAGGGGCATGGAAGATTTTCATATTCTATTAATGGTTAAAAGGAGTAAACGTGTTTTGTAGTAGTAGAAATATTTCCCCATGTGGAAATTCTCCAAACTAATGCTAATCTGATTAGCAATTCATCACTGGCATACTCTTATTGAGTTGCCTGAAGACATAGTCTCAATAGCTTTCCTTTCCCACGATGTCCTAATGTATTACTATATAGGAGCAGCTTTCCAAAAGAATGCTACTGTGTACAGCTTTTAAGGTTCCAATTACACAGTACAGTGAACACACTATTCCATAACAAATCAAAGCAAAACATTCACAGAAAATCAAGGTACAGTATTCACAATATTACAATTTATCACAGGCAATCATAATATAGTATTAACAACAGCTTATCATTAAAATGGCCACATAGTTTTCACCAAAGTGATCACAATAGTTTTCAACAAAGTACAATCATTTAGTGCATTTAATCATCCCTGAGGTTGTTTGCCTCCTTAGTCATTCAGTCATCTCAGAGTACAAGAGTCAAAGTCTTCCACTCATGGGGCACACTAAGTTAACTTGATCCATCACTTATTCAGCAATCAATTACTAAGTATCATTAATCACTAAGTACAATCATTAGAAAATGTACAGACCCTCCACCCCTAGGACCCTAGCAAATTTACAATTCCTCAGTCAGTACACAGTATCCAAGTAAAGTCTTCTTTCAGTTGACTCGGGGTGGTTTCTCAGATTCCCTAGATCCCCTTCCATGGTCCCAGATCCTAACTGGATTCACCAAACTGTCACCTGGGCTCAAAGGAAGACAGCCCAGGTCCTTGTCCAGCACTCCATTTAGGTCCTACCCCACAGGGTCCAGTCTATATCAAATCCTTCATAATTTCTGTTCCTGGGAATTCCAGGTTCAACCAAGCCACAAAAAAAGTCTTACTATTTTGGTCATGCTTCCTCAGTCTTCTGCAGCTTGTTCAAAAAATCAAAATCACCTTATCTAGCCTGGGGGCAGAGAGCTTTCCTCTTCAGCCTCCTGTGCTCCTCTTTAGCCTCTATTGGGCTTGTTCCAAGATCAGACTCAGTTCTCAATTCTCACCAACAGCTGTTCTGCCTCCGTTTTCCTGTCCCAAGAAATTCTGACCCTTCCTCTATGGAGCTTTTCCTTACATACACACAGCATTGGCTCTTTCCTGTTTCAGCAAACCCTTCCTGTTACCCTCAGGAACAGGGGTTCATACCTTCTGTTTCTTTCACAGAGGTTTGATTAATTACTAAGTGCTAAGTATCTGCTTACTTGCCAACACAAAAAGGGGTCTTCAAATTCAAATTCCATTACCATTACACCTAACCAATGTGTTTAGGACTTGAGAGGAGGTAGAACTTGAAGGTACATTCTTCCTAATTCCTGTGTTATCTCCCAATCATTATTGATATGTTTGAATAGAGTTAAGTGTCACTCAAAAAGAATAAGGAATAACTGATAGACATGGTTTATGCTCTGCAGCTTTTCTAATAATGTCAAGCAAACTGGAGGAAAGTCTCTCTATGGAGGACTCTCTAAGGCAATTTTACAGGAGTACCTCAATAGGAGTGCTGAAATGCATCACTAGCAGCACCTAATTTTATTGTAGGATCATTGTTTTAGAGATGAAAAAACTTTTAGAGGTCATTAAGTCCAGTTCATTCATTTTACAAAAGGAAGAACTGAGGCACAGAGAGGAGAAAAGACTTGCCCAGACTCCATCCTAGCAAATGTTTAAAATGAGTTTCAAATCCAAATCTTCTAAACTCCAGCACTAGTGATTTTTTCTACTACCTCATCCTGCTCCAGTCTCAACAAAAGATCAAGCTTTTCAATATTGGATCATGTTGTTTTAGATAATGATTCTTTATGACCATAAATTATTTGGAGGACAGAATATTCTTGCTTTCATGAGCTTTTCAGTAACCCTGTTCCTAAATTTATTAATTGAGAGGGGGCAAGTGATGGTGAGTATAATGGTAATTGGAAGGATATGTTTGGGCTGCAAAGCTTAAAAATGTGATCCTGATGTGATCTCTAAGTTGCATAAAACAATCTCTGATCAGAAATTTGATAGATCTGGTCTCAAGTGTATTAGTTTAATAAGGACTGTTGCTCTGTTGACAGCAGTTTTGCATCAGTGATTCCAATAATGGGAGTTTGTTGGTATTTCTTTAATTTTTTTATCTGTTTGTATTACTGTACTGTGCATGTGAACAAAGCACGAAGCGTGAGCTTGCATAATTTTTGCTCAGTGAGTACCAACGAGTCCACTGAATCTAGGGAATTCTATTTCTTCTGAATCATATCACTTTATGTGAATCAAACTTTATTTCTGTGAGTTACAGCTGTTTGAATGCCTTAAAATTGTAGCTTACAGTTCATCAGACATTTCTTTCTTTGAAATCTATAGATGCAATGCTGATTCATGACAATTTAGAATTTTTGGATGTGTTAAAAATAAGTAACTTCATTAGATACTGCAATGTTTTCCAATGATCGTACACCTACAGTTCATTATGTTTTCTGATGTGCTAAATAAGCTGAGTATATAATAAAATTACATATTTTTTTCTGTGACTAGGAAGTCACCAAGCAAGAATGGTGATTTGTACGATACCTGAATAATGATAATTAAAATTTCTCTAGTGTTTACTATGTGCCAGGCACTTTACTAAGTGCTTTAGAAATATTCTATCTGGTCTTCATAGCAAGCCTGGGAGGCAGATTCTATTATGATCCCTCTTTTACAGTTAGGAAGCTAAATGTCTGAAGCTGGATTTCAACCCAGTTTCTCCTGATATCACATCCAGGGCTCTATCCACTATTCTATTTAGCAGCTTTAGGTTTAAAATAATTCTTCAAACAAATGTTTCTGTGTCCCATGCAAGTCTAATAATACTCTATGCAGTAATACTCTTGAAAGTGTTCTAATCCAAGAGGGTTTTTTTTAATGGAATGGGAATTATCTAAAAGAATTTCAAAATGTTCTCACACATCTTCTACAATAATTAATTTAACTCATGATTTGGTATCCTCCTGTACAAAGTTCTGCCCTAATGCTATAGAACTAAGAAAGAAATCTGGCAGTCTTTTGCAAGCTGCAAAGGCTTTGGGTAAATGGCAGCATACAAGTCTATTGTCAGCTTAGTTAAACTGAAAGACAGAAATCATCATCATTAACCACAATCATATTGGCTGTGATATGACAAATTTTCTTAGTCGTAACAAGTCATAAATACTCATGCCTGCATAGGTGAAGGGAATAAACACAAAATTTAAATGAAGTCATTTATGAAGCACTGAAAAAGATAGGGAGTTAACAAAGTCAGGCATTTCCCCCTCCCCCATCCTTGATGAGAGAAACCTGTTTACCCAACTAGTGGATAAGTTGTTTCCCAAATAATTTACTTTTAAAATATGGAGTTGGAGGAAGGTTCCTAACACTTTTTTTGTGTTATGGAGCCCATTGGAAATTAGGTAAAACCAACAGAATAATGTTTTTAAATGCCTAAAATAAAATGTGTAAGATTTCAAAGGAAGCCAACAATTAATGAAACTAAAGATGTAAAATTTTTGCTTGTCCAGGTTCATAGACCTCTTAGTCTTACCCACAGACTCCAGGTTAAGAACCACTAGGATAAAGAATGTAAGGAGAGTAAAGTAGGTCACTGTCACTAGTCAGAGGATCTGCGTTCATTTCCTGCTTTTGATGCTTACTTCCTATGTAATCTTGGAAAATTACTAAATCCCCCAGTTTCCTTATTTATGAAATGATTGAGTTCGACTAGATAAGGAGTTCTTAACCCTGGGTCCATGAACTTTTAAAAAAAAAGTAAATTTATTTAAATATAATTGGTTTCCCATATATTTTATTTTATATATTTTAAAACATGATCCTGAGAAGAGGTCAATAGAATGCACTAAACTGCCTAAAGGCATTAAAATGGCTATGAAGCACTCGTCAAAATGAACTTTTAGGTTTCCCCGGCTTCTATCTTTGTCCTAAAATTTGTATGTTATTGCCATCTTGTGGTGAATAGGGGTAGCAAACTTTTCCAATCCAACTAATCGGAAGGATCCAGAAAGAATTCATAATTCTATTTTTTCCCCTTTAGTTCAGGAACTCTTCAATTTGATTTTTTTTATGTTCAAGTTTCTCAGACCCTGTAAGTAAATTATGAAAAAGGAGATTGCATGCAGATAAGCAAAGAATTACCAAAAATATCTAAAAAGTTATTTTAGAAAAATTTAACTCATGCAATATAAATAAGCCATGTTCTCACTCCTACAGAGATAGGAAGCCAAATGTTTTTGTGGGCAGAATAGTTGAAGGGAATAAGTTATACTATAGTTTCTCTTTCAGGAAATGAAATATGATTTCTTTGAGGTCGAAGGAGTGGAGGATATGTCATGGTAGTATGTTATAGTGGAAATTATAGGACTCTGTTTAGAGGCAGTGGTTCTCAACCTGTGGGTCACGACCCTTTTGGGGGTCAAACGACCCTTTCACAAGGGACACAGGGGTCGCCTAAGACCATCAGAAAACACATATTTCCAAAGGCCTTAGGAACTGACACACTGCTACTCTGTCCATCTTCAGGTGGGTCTGCTCACATGCAGATACATACATACGAGTATTAAAGGGTCACAGCATTAGGAAGGCTGAGAACCACTGGTTTAGAGCCAGGGAGATCTTGGTTGAATCCTGCTGTAGATTTTTACTAGTAGTGTGATCATAGTCAAGTCATCTAATTCTTCTGCCCATTTCTTTCCTCATCTGTCCAATGATGGAGTTCTATGACCTTGAAGGAAGGACCCTTCCAGTCTAAATCTATGACCCTAAGAAGCCCAGCTCTATGACTTACCACTTATGAAATCTTAGGCAAATCAATTATCTCTCTCAATATCAGGTTTCTTAATTTAAAAAATAATGGCATTAGTCTATGAGGTTCGCTCGAACTACAGATCTATAAAATAGTTTTTAAAAATAGGCACAAATTTGAAGACAGTAAAAGAAAAAGCAGCAATAGCGAAGAAAAGGTGTGGAAAAGCCTGCAAAGGAAATTATTTCAAGAAAATAATTAGAAAAAGGCTAAATATGTGTATTAGAGAGTTGTGATTAAAAACAGAATTTTCCATCTAACTTTTTTTTAAAAGAAAACATTATAAAATCAAGTTAACTTATCTTTCTTTCAAGTTAATATGGTTGCTCAGAGGTGAAAATAAGAACCTTCCAACAAAACAACAAAACCGACTTCATTTGACCAATACCAGTTGCTGGAGTGACCAACAGGGATATTCTTTGTTACTTTTAGCCATTCAGTGGAAGGGGGGACAAGTCTGAGCTGCTCAGTGCTTTGGGATATCTGTTCCCAGCAGCATTTCATGACTTAGAACTCCATAGAGTTAGCATATCCTTCCACTTTGCTTTGAGGGGGAGGCAAGGCCTTCCTAAAAGGTTGAAAAGCAGTTTGATTTCCCAAGAAAATATTTCCCTTCAAATTAAAAACTTTGTCAGTGTTTCCAGGTGATTGCCATTCTTCTTGATAGAAGGGTTGGTTCCCTATTGCTACATTTCTGACTATCATGAAATAGTTTACTTTTTCACTACGACAAGATGCTGTAAATCAGGTGTAAACAAGAATATCAGACTCGTACCTTTTGGAACTAGGGTGATATGATAGAAGGAAAAACCATGAATATTTCTACAGTGGAACACAAAAACTTGGTTAGCAAGCAGTTATTTGAATGGCTGCTACATTCTGTTTGCCAGTATTACTTTATGGG
>CM053596.1:174334835-174351791 GCA_028646575.1 Pseudocheirus occidentalis
GGGGGGGGGGGGGAGGGGTTCGCCTGTTCTCAGGGCGGCTGCGCAGATGCTTCTGCTTTTGTTTTTCTAATTCAGCAGAGCCCAGATGACCTGCTGCTGCCCTGAGTAGGGTGGCAGATGTTGTCAGGAGTAGCCCCAGACGTCTGCAGAGCAACAGGGATACAGTCTCCGCGGGAGCTGTGGTTAAAGTGGCACGGAGAGCCCCACCTCTCCGCAGGCTAGATTCATTCAGGTGGAGGTGACGGTGCGTGACTCACAGGCATGCTACCGACTGAGTGGTTTTTCTCCGACTCTTCTAGTAGGTAGGTGGGTGACTTTTACAGATTTGAGGGGTGGGCAAAAAAGATATAAAATTTAAGTTTAAATATAACGCTTCATACTTGAATTCATTAAGGCATGGCTTAAAGTCAAATTCTCTTGGGAAAGACATATATGACTTAATTTGACTCAAATCCCCATATAAGGCAACAGTATGATAAAGTACCGTTGAAACCCCTAACTAAATTATGTTCTTAAAGCAAATACAGTATACCGAAGGGAAGAAATGAGATCGCTGTCTTCTAACCTCTTTTAACACCTCTGGAATAGTGTACTCAGCTCTATATATTAAGATGAGCATTGATAAAATGGAGCCATCAGATGAAACAGGTCTTCTTTACTTTGGGTAGAAATTAGTTGTACTATTAGTGTCTGTTGAATAAATTGGAATATAATGAGATTATAAAATGTGATTTAGGGGGTGGACCACAGGGCAGTGAGACTATGGGGAAATAAAAGGAACCAGCGTCAGGGCCCTAACTGGACCTAGCCCACACACTTAAAAAAAATGTTCTGTAGTTAACTAGTAAACACCTTCATTTTAGAGTAAAAATCCACTGGGAGGTTTCAACAGGGTTTTAGAGCATTGAAAGCAGAACAGGAAGTACAGGGGAGAAGTAAGCATACTCGTGGCTTAACAATTACAGTGATCAAAACCCAAATGTATTGCTCTTAGTTTAGTTAGAAATACTACTTCAAAAGTGAAGCAAAGACCAGCTTAGGGAGTATTCTAGACTATAAGAGACATGACTCAGGGAACGAATAAATGTTCCAAGAGTACAGCTACACAGATAAAGACAATCTCTATTCCTTTATAACTTTACAAGTTGATTTTATCTTGTTTTTCTACCTTTTGTTTCCACTGTTTAAAAAAAAATAGTGTTGTTTGAATTCATAATGAGAGGGGTTTTGCTCAAGCTAGCCCAGGAGTTTTCTGCAGGAACATCTCCCGATGTTGCCAGACAGTGGCAACAGGAGAGTAAGAATGGAAATAATCTTAAGGGGTCTGAATTTTGGGGTTCATTGGCAGAAACTACTTTTAGATTTCCTAGGTATGTGTCTATTTCTTGAGGACATACAGAGAACTTAATATAATCCCATGCAACATATAATTGGTCACTGGGAATGGGTCATTGGTTACTAGAGAAAAAAGACAGGGAAAACTTGACAATAGTTATCTTAAAGTATTTGGTGGGTTGTTATCTGTCAGAGGTTGTAGACTTATTCTCTGCCCTTTGGTAGAATTAGGATACGGGAACATGCAAAGAGGTAAAATTTTTGACTAGGGAGAGACAGCAATAGTATTTAGAAATCTCCTCTTGGCATCAGAAAGATCTGGGTTCACATTCTGCTTCTACCAAAAGCTGTGCATCCATGGATACATCATTTAACCTTTCATGCTCTGAGTCAGTCCTTGAAGCTGCCCATTTCAGATGAAATCATAAATTTAGACTCCTTCTCAACTTTATATTTTTCCTCATAAACTACTCTAAAATAGAATGAACTGTCTTATGAGATATGAGTTGCCTATCTGGAGGTGTTTAATCAGAGACTGCTGAACTGGTAAACGCCAGTTTATATGAAGATGGAGAGTAAAAGACTATATCCTCAAAATTCTGCAGAGAAGATCCCTGCATTAGATAGAAGGTTGGAACAAATGCCTTCTGGGCTTCCTTCTGTCCCAAGATTTCATGTATACTAGGCTGTTTGCCAGTGCTTTTCAGATCCAGTTACTTATTAATCATGCGAGCAAAAGATTTAAAGCTGGAAGGGGTCTATATCATCTACTTGAATATTTTCATTCTATAGACGGGAAAACTGGTGCCAAGAGCAGGTCAGGGACTTGTTCTAAACTACTCAGGAAGTCAGTTTCAGCTGAGTTATAAATCTCAGTTCTCCTAACTATGAATCCAATACTTCTTCCATTCTAATGGTTCTCTACATGTGTACCTGTGCTCACTTTTCATTGCCTTCTTTCAGATACTGTATGATCAGAACTTAGACAATACAGAGCAGAACGGAGATCTTAGACATGATTAAAAGGGCACAGAAGAAACAATTACTTGAAATTCATGATCATCCTTTTTTATTGTTTCTGCTTAGTAACATCTGCATTTTTCTGACAGATTTCAAAGAGATTGAGAACAAAGAAAAAACCAACTGGCATTTATGTAGTTCTTTAAAGTTTGCAAAATCATTTTGTTCTTGTTTAGTCATTTCAGTCATATCTGACTCTTTGTGACTCTACTTGGGGTTTTCTTGGCAGAGATGCTAGAGCAGTTTGCCATTTCTTTCTCCAGCTCATTTTACAGATGAAGAAACTGAGGCAGATGGAGTAAAGTAACTTGCTCATGGTCTCACAGTTAGTGTCTGAGGCCAGATTTGATGTGTCTTCCTGACTCCTGGCCCAGCACTCTATCTACTGTATCACTTAGCAAAATCATTATGCATATATATATATTTTTTTTTTTAATTTGAGACCAACAGATGCACTATGAGGTGAGTGCTAGAAGTGTGATTATTTTTCCCAGTTGTCCTCGTAAAGAACCTCATGTTTAAAGGTTAAGTGATTGGCTATACATAGAGCACTGGACCTGGAGTCAGGAAGACCCAAAGTCAAATCGAGTCTCAGACATTTACAAGCTGTGTGACCCTGAGCAAATCACTTAACTCAGTTTGCCTCAGTTTCCTCTTCTGTAAAATGAGCTGGAAAAGGAAATGGTAAACCACTCCAGTAACTTTGCCAAGAAAATGCCAAATGGGTTAACAAAATGTCAAATGTGACTGAAATGAATAAAAAATAACAATTCACTCATTACAAATCCAGTACTTTGCTAATATACCAGTGTGGGATTAATTACTTGGAAGATCTGATTTCTGTGTTCTTCCACTCAGCAGTTAATTGAATATGGTCAGATTTAAGTACCCTTTTCAGTGTCATTGCTATTCCTTTTCTATACAAAAACAACAACAACATTAAATCTGTTTCTGTCTCATCTTTGGAAAATAGCACTCCATCAGCCAATCAATTTAGTGATGCTAAATACTGTATTTTAAATCAATTGTGTCTATGTGCTAATAGCTTAAATACAGTCCATTTTCCAAAGATTTTCTCGGGTGGGGTGCACTTGGGATATGTAGGAAATTTCTCTCTAGATTGGCTATTGACAGATGACAGGATAAAATCAGAGATTTGGAGCTAGACTTTTGAAGTCATCTAGTTCCTATTCTCCCCATTTTCTGAAGCCTACAGAAGTCAAAAGGTTTGTCCAACATTATACTGGCAGGAAGTAGCAGAACTAGATTTGAACTCAGGTCTTGTTCCCCTAAATTTAACTTTCTGTGCTACCCCATGTTATCTAAGGCTAGTTTGTACACAGATGTTTTCTTTGGTAAAGGAAAAAGATATTTTAAATATTTCAAAATATCAAAGATACATATACACACACATTGTTTAATTTTCAGAACAATAAAAAAACTTTTTGCATGTTAGCAAAAAAAAAAATGGTTTAAAGACCAAACCTGCTTTAGCTTTCATTATATGTAATCAAGACAGTCAAAATGCTAAAAGTAATTACAACCAATATTTGCAGGTGTTATGAATTATTAACAAAATACTGTGTTTATGACTCATACAGACATGTTGTAATGATTTTAAAATCCTGGTTTAAAAATTTAAAAGGATATACAATTCAAATATTACTTCTTTATGAAGACATGAGGTTAGCCTCATTTTCATAACGAAAAAATAAGAGTAATTTTGGTAGCTACCATGGAATGGCAGCTATTGTGAATCAACAAATTTTAAGTAAGCACCTACTATATTTAAGGCACATAGGAGTGACATAACATAAGTTTAGGGGGTCTATATATTTTTAAAAGGTCATGTTTAATATTACTTTAGAAATATGTATATTCATATTTCTCCCACACTCACATTTTTAAAAAACAGTTTTGTTTGAATATTGAGGAGAAATATCTTAAAACTTTTATCTGAGATATCAGGTTTTCTATCATGTAGCCTTTTGGATGGTGGAAACTTCCAATTAATTTTCTCCATTTCCTTGAAATATGAATAAGTGGAACTTTATAATGTTTTTATTGATTTGTTAGTCAATAGTAAACTGATACCATACATTTCTTGCTTGTAAGTAGACATTCAATTAAAAATATTGAATGGACAAATGTATTTTTTGTCCATGGCCTTAAAAAATAATCCTAGTCACCCATCATTTCCTAAAGGTTTTCCTTGATATAGGCTGCCTCTGAATTATATACCGTGGACCTCCTTCTGGCCCTTTCAAAACGATTGTCATATAGCCAGTAGCCACAAAAGCTACCATCAATTTGGGCTTTCCTTCTCTTCAGTTTGGGACTTCTTTCTCTTCCATGGCTTTCTTCAGCATGAGATTTCATTTTTCTTTTCCTTCTTTCCATTTCCACATTTTCTGTATTGACGCTGTCTGTGCACAACGCCTCCCTCACCTCTCCAATTCTCCCAGAATCTGTGGACCACTACATGGTCATTCTGAGGAGGTGGACCCTTCAGCTGAAATTGAGGAAGGGAGGGCAAAGCCATGAGACTTCTCCCCAAAGTCAACCTTCCTTATAACCCCATTGGTGAGCTCTTGTAGCATACCTAGTTTGCCACCATACCACACTATGTTCACCCACAAATACCTACTATTGTCCTGGGCCTTGAGGAAAAAATATTACCAAAGACACGTCTTTTCTTCTGAACTATAAATAACCATTACCAAAAGACCAAAGCAGGATCTAATGTATGAATGGATGGAGGAGGGAGAGGTAAAAAACAAGAGGGAAGGAGAAGAGAGAGGCACCAGAAGGTATAGAAGGTGAGGGGAATTTGGGAGATCTCTTTATTCGCTGCTTATTTTTCATTGTCACTAGACAAAAACTGTTTTCATAAATTCTTCAAAAGTCATCCATTTACTTCAAGGACTAAGAAATGGAAAGGATCATTTTTTAGATGCTAGTTAGATTAGGTGATCTCTGAGGTACCTTCCTACTATAAATTCTTTTATTATGATTGAATAGGAATAAACCTTAGTGAGATTGTTCTACTCCATAGTAGGCCAGTGAGAGGAGAAACCATGTCTTCAGCAGCATGGCATGGTAGATAGAGCACTGGAGTTGGAGTAAAGTAGACCAAGGTTCAAATTTTGCCTCAGACACTTTGTTGTTATTGTTCATTCATTTTCAGTCTCATCCAAGTCTTTGTGACTGCATTTTGGATTTTCTTGACAGAGATACTGGAATGATTTGTCATTTCCTTTTCTAGCCCATTTTATAGATAAGGAAACTAAGGCAAACAGGGTTAATTTATTTGCCCATGGTCACAAGCTAATGACCAAGTGTCCAAGGACAGATTTGAAGTCAGGAAGACAATTCTTCCTAACTCTAGGCCAGGCACTTCATCCACTGGCCGAACTAGCTGTTAACAATTTATTAGCTGTGTGACTAGCAAATCCCTTAACCTTTCAGGGCTTCAGTTTTCATCTGGAAAATGAGGAGGTTGGATCTGATGACCTTTAAGATCCCCTCTACTTGTAAATGTATGACCCTATCATCCAAAGGCAATAGGTAGCAACAGTGTAGAGGGAAGCAGACAAACCTTGGAAAAGAATGCAGATGACTGAATTTCCAGGTCACAATACAGATGTCCCTAGTGGATGCCCTGCTTCTAGATTCATACAGCCTTGCAGCTAGGAGTGTTTTCATCCCTCTTGTTAAAGCTGGGGAAGATGGTTTCCTGGTACTCCAAAATGAGTTTGATTTTCCCTTAAGACACTATTGCTATACATGGAGTTCAGATTTTAAAGAATACTACTTTATTATATAGTCTTTTGCGGGCTGGCTGGAACATTTCACCACTAGATATAATATTTCTATAAAAACTGGTTTTATGAGTACTTCAATGGATCAATGACTTCATTCATGTGGACAAACTTGAATATACAGATGGTAAAGTATGGGAGAACTATAATCCAAGATCTCATGTTATGGTAAAGATAGAATAAGAATTTTGACATACTGTGTTCAATATGTTTAATGAGGACGGGTCTATGGAATTTGGCTGTCTACCAAAAGTGTGTTTAGCAACTTTTCACTGACTTGGTTTGGAAAAGAGTTATGCAAGTTCATATGTGGTTGTGGAGTATCATGAGTTTTTTTCTGCTTTTTTGTCTGGTGTTTGATTTACAGTAAAGGAAAAATATGGACATCTGAGTAGAGCTAAGTAAGGTAGAGGGGAAAAGCAGGCCATCCAGTAAATTAGTACTTTAATTCTCTTGGCAAAATAGGTGCTAAGCTTTTTCTGAAGTACTACACGAATGTTAAGGGTCTTGTATTCTTTCAGGACTCTCTACACTTGAAAACCAGGGTACCTCATGTTCTTCCTTGATTATTGTCTGTATCAGGAATGATGAAGTCATCAGGATACTGTGTATTTAACCCATTATTGTCATGTTCTCTGTTTCAGAATAATTGATGAGATTTTATAGGTCAATATAATCCCAAGCATCTTGTGCATGTTTTTTTTCTTCATTTTTCTTTACTCCTTTATTTCATCAGTGCAGAAGTTACAGGTTAAGGTACTTCTTTTTCTCCCTTGCTCTTGATAGGTGCTAAATGAATGGCACAAAATATTTATTGGATGGGATGTTTGATAATATGAATAAAATGAATTTATTCAAATCCTACTGTTTCTCTTTCTGTGCTAACAGCTTAAAAGAGAAAAGTTTGCTACTACTGAATTTATACCCCTGGGAAGTGAGAAAAAGACAAAAGTCAAATGTATTATTAAAATACAGCATTCTTTATCTTAGCAAGCGATTGGGAAATTGATTCCCACCCCCCCCACCGCCCAAAAAAAAAAGGAAGACTTATGTTACAATGATAATGGAATATTGTTACTCAGGAGACTGAAGCAATCTGCATGCTATCTTTCTTTTCCAAGTTTGGTTTTGTTTCTTCTTTCCCATTGTTCACTCCATTGGTTACAACCCTTTTATACAACCAGACAAATGTCCAATGTGAAAGTATTTGCAGATCCTATATTTGATTGTAAGCCACCATGAGGGGTGGGGGGGAGAAGTAGGGAAGAAAATTTGAACCTCCAGGGATTGTGGAACTGAATCTTGTAAACTAAAAGCAAATAAACAAATCAATTAATTTAAAAAAACAAATTATAGGTTTGAGGAATTCAGAGAAATATTTAAAGAATTGTATCAAATGACATAGACCAAAATAAATGCAGTAAAGAGAAAATAATATACTATTCTGAAAAAAAAATGTAAGTGAAAAGGTAACTAAAAAAAGTTGATATCTGAGTAACTGGAAAGCAAGTAAAGGTCTCAACCTCATGGCAGAAAAGTAGAGAAAACTAGGAAGCAATAATGTCTACATTTCCAGGTAGAGTCTCTTTATAGAACATTTTTGCTGGATATTCTTTGTCGTTAAGAAGGGCTCCATATAAAAACGATTAGTATTTTAAAACAAAATATATCAGTAAGACAGTTTTTTGAAAAATAGCACTAAAATCTAGACGATTTGAACATTCATGATGGTGTGATGAAATAGCATTTATTTATACTTTCCTGGTTGTGTGGTATTATAGTTCATACACCTAAGAATTGAGCACCTAAGAACAGGGGTTTTATGAGGTTCAAATGAGGTATCATATGTAAAGCCCTTTGCTAACTTTAGAGCACTATATAAAGGCCAGTTATTAGCACTAGTAGTTATTAGACTACAGTTACCGGTCTTATGATAACGTCATTCCTTAAACTTTCTACTGTACTCCTGCTGTGTTATATAAATACTCAAGCACTCAAACACTCAAGTGTTTATAGAAAATATAAGGAAGGGCTGCTAAATATTTAACAACTTGGTTGTCGAGAGATAAAAATATCCACTTCTAAGTGTATCCTTGGTGATCCATGTTATCACTTACTTAGTCATGAACTTTTCTCTTATCCATACATGTGAAAGGTAATTTGACTTTTATATCTAGGTCTTGCATCCGTTTGGAATCTGTTATTTGGGTATATGGTATAAAATGTTGGTCTAAATCTAATTTCTTAAAAATTGATTTCTATTTTTCCCTACAGTTTTTCTCAAACAATGATTCTTTTTCCTCATAAAGTCCTTGAGTTTATTGAACTGATTTGTTCCAGTGATTGAGCTCTCTGTCTCTCTGTCACCCTCTCTCTATCCATCTGTCTGTTTCTTCCCCATTACCAAGTCACTTTAATGATTACCGCTCTGTGGTATAGTTTGAGAACTAGTACTAATAGATTACTATCTCATTCCTGGCCTTTTGTTCCTCTATATTAGTTTTATTATTTTTAATAGTACTATAAATATTCTTTTTAGGAGTTTGACTGATATAACATTGACCAAACAAGTTAATTTTTGTAGTATCATTATTTTTGTCATATAAATACAGCTTACCCATGAAGAATTAATGTTTCTCTAATTAATTAGGTCTGTATTTCTGCAAAGAGTGTTTTATACTTGGATTCATAGAGTTCCTGGTGCATCTCAGTAGATATTCTCATAAATATTATAACTTCTATAGTTATTTCAAATGAAATTTCTCTTTATAGCTTTTCCTATTAGGTTTTGTTGGTGATTTACAGAAATTCTAATTAGTTATGCAGATTTATTGTATGTCACACAAATTTGATGACTGTATTGTTTCAACTAATTTCAGGTTGAATATTTAGTATTTTCTAAGAAAACAGTCATCTATACAAGGCAGTATCTTTTCTTCATTGACTGTTGGGGTGAGGAAGCTGCAGTCTTGAGGCCACATGTGACCTTCTAGGTCCTTCCTTGGGTGAGGCCTTTTGACTGAACAAATTCTTTTATTAAGGGATTTGTTCTTTGAAGCTTGGATTCAGTGACCATTGTCACTGAGACCAAAAATGTATATTGCATTAACTTTTTTTTAAGGCAATCAGGGTTAACTCTCCCAGAATCACACAGCTAGATGTGTCTGAGGCCACATTTGAACTCAGGTCCTCCTGACTCCAAGGATGGTGCTTTATCCACAACCCCACCTACCTGTCCATTTGCATTATTTTTTTAATTAAAAGTATGCTCAAATGCATATGAAGTCATTGTTAATATTCTCTCCTTGTAATAACAACCCGTTTAGGTTTGTTCATCTTGTGCTATTTTTTGTCCATATCTTTTCATAAATTTTCTCAGGGCCTATGAATATGTTTGGGCTCTTCTTTCTTATTCATTTTGTATTATGAAGATAACATTGGAGCACCTAGTATGTCCACAAATTATCTCTTGATCTTGTGCCATGACTAAGAATGCATCTTGATGGCAGAGTGTGTTCTACAGGTTGTGGTGATTAACATAGCAGGAGGACATCCAGCAAGTCTGAGAGGCACTGACTCCTCTTGAGTTGACTTTTTTTAATCAAATGTTTCTTTGGCAAGATCCTTGTTTACAGTTTTCCTTTAAAAATGTTAGCTGAGAAAGAACCTTTAAAAACATACTTGCAAAGTAAATGATCAATTTAGTCATTAGGTTCTTATATACAAGCATACTGTTAGAGAAATCAGATTTTAAAAGAACAGTAGAAAGGGTGTCATCACCTTCACTGAAAATGTTAGCATTACAAGGGATGATATGTCAAGAATTGGAAGAGACCTTAGAGGCCATCTGCTACAACCCTGGCATTTTACAGAGGAAGCAATTGAGGACAGGGAAATTAAGTGACTTGCTCAAGTTTACATAGGTCATAATTGTCAAATGCTGGGATTTTTAACCCAAGTTTCCTGACTACTAATCCTAGACTTTTTGATAATGTAGACGCAGAGTTGGCAAACTACATCTTGTAGGCCATAGCTCGTCAATATCTGACTTCTAATCCAAATGCTTCATTTCACAGATGAAGAAGATAAGCCTCAAAGAACTTTAGTGTTTTTTTTTCCCTGCCACTCAACAAATAGCAGAACTGACTGTTGGAATGCATGTTTTCTGATTCTATATCTCATGATCATCAATAGCTACCTTTTCTTAAGTCCTATGATACCTACCCTAATGATATTGTATTTTTAATATTTTTACCAAATTATATTGTAATCTCCTCATGATCAGGATCTTTTTGTATATCCACAAAGGTCTCTTGGACTCCATAGTCAACACCCAACATCAAGGTTCCACACATAGTAGTCATATAATTAATGCATGAGACCTTACATGTAGTAGATGCTTGACATCTGGCTTTGCCTCAGAATCATAATTTGGTAAGGACACAATTATGCTCATGGTGAATCTAATAATTACTCTTGTTTAGGAAGATTTCCAGTAAATAGGAATTAGGCTCCATGTAGACAGAAATAAAGCAATTAAAAAAGTTATTGAGACTCCTGGGTCATCAGCAATTAACAATCATTAGGTGTACATATAGACTGAAGACTTTTAACACCCTAAAGTTCATTTTTCTTTTCTCTATATTCTCATCTCCAAAGCTGGAGATATTTTTCCTTGTATAACCTGCTCATAGGAAGGACTGATGATCCACTGGGGAATTTTTTGGCAGGATGATTCACTCTAATCCCGAAGTCAGGAAATGAAATTAGAGAATTATGCTGTGTCAGAGTAAGAGCTTTCATAATGGGTACCTGGAGCTTGTACAGTAACATCCATTAGATAAAATGATTAAATATACATTAGTTATTTGGCAGAAGAAACACGAAGATACTGCAGTCATGTCATCATTTGATCATTCCGTTTGGTAAAGAAACATAATTTCTGTCTTTTAAAATTCATCGGACCTATTTGCCTCAGCATGGCTATGGAAAGACATTATCCTGTAATGAACTTTTGGTTTCATCATTTAGGAACAAATGTGTATGGGATTTTGGAATATAATGAGTGTTTCTTTGAACCCTAGTGACTATTGAAAGAGGCTGGGCTCAAATCCAGATGAACTAATGGTTAATTGTTAGCATCTGCTAAACTGCTGATCTGTTAGTAGGTAGAGGAAAGAATAAAATGTGCCCTTGCCAATGAAGATCCCAGTGGTGAACACAGGGAAACACATATTTTCTTTTTCAAGGAAATTTTGAAAGGTGTCTTGAGACCTGGAAAGCATAAGAATCAAATGTTGATGATCTTCAGGGAACGTGCCATATTTGTCTGCATATTTGAGACACAAGTCAGTGTCTTTAATTAGCCAACCACAAATTCTTTATTATTGTTTAAAGAAGAAACCTAGAAAACATTGCTGGGGATTTTGAAGTCTTGGGCAAGAAGTAGTAGACCTTGAGTGCACGTGGTGATATAATTACTACTAATGTTTTAAAATAGGAAATTTGGCATAGTCATATTTGGAAAATTGATTGTTAGATAAGATAGTGTCTGAGAATGGAATGTAGCTTTCTGTATTACAATCTAAAATACAGACATGATAAAATCTTTACCAGTAATAGAGGGGCACAGGGGCAAGGAAAATATATTTGCCTGAAAACCTGCAAGTCTGAGCAAAAGAGTTTAAAGTACATTGGATAGAGCAGAGTATCTGATAAAGAATAGGACAGTGGAAAGTAAAGAGACAGATTGTAATTTATAAGAGCTTATATCTAGGAAGTCAGCAATAAAACTCATATATTCAAGTGTTTTTATACTAATATAAGAAGTATGGTTAAAATTTGGCTAAAATATAAGGTAAATATGGCTAAAATTTAGAATTCATGTGCTACAGATATACAACTCATTTCTGGTGTATGTTGATAGATGTCTATACCATATTGAGGATAATACATAAGGGTTTGTGTAATATCTCTGGATATTAAGAAGATATACACTTATGTGAAGAAATATAGAAACCAAAAGGAAGAAGCATTTTGAAAACTGTTTATGTTAGGACTAATGGAGGAACAGTTGCAATATATTTTAAAAAGCATACTACTGCCCACCTGGATGGAAGGAAATTATTCTAGAAAACAGACTTTAACCTGACTTAGAAGTCCCATATGGTTATATCAGGTAACTACATTTATCATATATCACTACATTTATCCAGAAGGATACAGCCTTAGTTTATCTTAATGATAATTTCATTCTTCATAAGAGAATTAAGATACATACATGTTATATTAAATAATAATTAAATACTACATATTCATACATATATACATATGTTCTATTCCTTTGTTTTGCAGTTGTTGTTTTTCTAATATGAATGAGTGATGTGTTTTTTCAAAAGCTTGATCTACATCTATTAATATAATCATATGGTTTGTGGTGCTGTTTGAAAGATTATTATGATAATTGTGTCCATAATGCTGCAATATCCTTGAATCCTATGAATAAATGCAAAGTAAGGTGATAGTGTTTGATTTGAAGACAAATATTATGCATTTTGCCATAATTTTTATTTAAAATTATGAAGTCAGTATTAATGTTATTGTTTCATAGTTCTATTTCTTTGCTTTTTCCAGCTTAAGTAATGAAAGTATAATCATCCCTTTAAAAGATTGATGGAGGGGTTTTTTTTCTAGCGTAGGCATTGCTTATTATTTAAAAGTTTGATAGCAGGGGTAATGGAGATGAGATGGCAGAGTAAAGAGTCACTTGAGCTGTTGTAAATTCTCTTCCAAACACCTTTAAAATATACCTCACATCAAATTTTAAAATAGCAGAACAAAAAAAAAGGTTGGAACCCAACAATTTTTACTGACGGACAGCTTAGGAGGTTGGCAGGAAGGTTCTGCATTAGTGGAGTGGTGGTTAGACTTAGAGCCCATTGTAAACCCTGTGGCGTAGGATGCTAGTAACAAGCCTTGAAAGCAATTCATCAGAAGTATTTTCATCATCTATGATGCCATCATCTCAGTCCATAGAAGATAAGTGGGTTGGATAACTGGTCAGAAGAAGATTATAGGGGACATTTTGCTGGCACTGGGTTCAGGACTCTGTCACATTGCCTATCCACAGTTCCAGGTCTCAGTTCCAGAGAGATAAGAGGAACACTAGCTTACTAGCACTTGCAGGGGCATTTGCAGGAGTGTAGGGGCCTTGGTCCAGGGCAGAGAAGAGTTCTTCTGGTTGCTCAGAGACCAGAGCATAGACCAGGAGAATAATGACCACACCCCTCTTTAGGTCATATGACCATGGAAGCACTGAAAACTTACAGAATCCAGGAATTAGCTTTGAAAACATAAGCATGAAAAACTTAAAACTTGAGGTAATGCTCCCCATCCCAGGGATAGAGTCCAAATTTAATGTAAAATTGTAAGTCAAGGAATAGGCTAAGAAAATGACCAAACAATAAAGAAGAATGTCATCATAGGAAGCTACCAGAGCAACAGGAATGATCAAGACAGACCAAGAAAAAGATAATGAAGTCAAAATAGCTGAATACAACACTTCAAAGAAAAATGTGAATTGCTCATAGGAACAAAAAAGTAATTATTTGGAAGAGCTCAGTAAAGGATTTTAAAAATCAAATAAAAGAGGTAGAAGAAAAATGGGAAAATAAATGAGGGATATAAGAAAATCATGAAAAGAGGGTCAACAGCTTAATTAAGGAGGCACAAAATACTGAAGAAAATAACATTAAAAACAGAATTGACCAAAAGGAAACAGGAACATAGAAAAGTTTACTGAAGAAAATAATTCCTTAAAAATTAGAGTTGGGCAAGTAGAAGTTAAACACTTCATAAGACATCAAAAACCAATAAAAATCAAATCAAAAGAATTAAAAATAGGAGGAGATGTGAAATATCTCATTGAAAAACAACTGACCTGGAAAAACAAATCAAGAAAAGATAACTCGAGAATTATTAGACTGCCTAAAAACGAAAATCAGAGCCAGGTTCATAGTTTAAGAAATTATTGAAGCAAACTGCCCTGGTATCCTAGAACCAGAGAGTAAAATAGAAATGGAAAAAATTCACTGATCACTGCCTGAAAGAAATTTAATATTTTTCATAATAAATTTAATAAAATTAATATTTTTCATAATAAAAACTCCTAGGAATATTATAGCCAAATTACAGAAATATCAGGTTGAGCAAAAAAATACTGCAATTGTCCAGAAAGATAAAAATACAAATGTCGTGGAGCCACAGTCACGGTCACACAAGATTTAGCAGCTTCTGCATTAATGCATCAGAGCTTAGGATGCAATATTCTAAGAACTAGAATCACAACCAAAATTAACTTATCCAACAAAACAGAGAAAAACTTTTTTTTAAAAAATTCTAATCTTTTGTTTATTTTTAGTTTACATAATTCATTTCCGTGAGATTTTGAGTTACAAATTTTCTCCCCATCTTTCCTCTACTACCCATCACCCCAAAATAGCCATCCTACTGTATACCCCCTCCCCCAATCTGTTCCCTCCTATATCCTCCCCCATCACCCCTATGAATTTCTGGTAGGGCAAGATGAATCTCCCTACCCCAGTGCCTGTATATATTATTTCCCAGTTGCATATAAGTAATAATAATAATAATAATTACACACATATATACATATACATATTTAACATTAGATTTTAGGACTTTAAATTCTAGATTCTTTCCCTTCCTCCCTTGTCACCCACCCCCACTGGAAAGACAAGTAATTTAATATAGGCTGTACATGTGCAGTTATGCAGAACATCTCCACAATGGACATATTGCAAAATACTGACTATATTTTCCCTCCTTCGTATTCCACCCCCCACTTGTTAAATTCTCCACTTTGTCCCTGTCCCTTTGCAGAAATATGTGCTTCTAACAACTGTCCCTCCCAACCTCCTCTCCCCTCCATCCTCCCCCTCTCATCCCCTTCCCCCCGCTCTCCTGTAGGGTAAGACACCCAGTTTAAAGTGTGTGTCATTCCTTCCCTAAGCCAAATTCATTGAGAGTAAGGTTAATCCATTCCCTATTGCCTTCCTGTCCTTCCCCTCAATTGTAACCGTTATCCTTTGCCTCTTCTATGTGAGAGAATTAACCCCATTCTGTCTCTCCCTCTTTCCTCTCATACCATTCCTTCCCACCTCTCAATTTCACCTTTTAAAATATTTTCCAGTCCTGTTCAGTTGATTCTGTGCCCCCTGTCTATGTAAACACACACACACACACACACATATACACACACACTCAGATATGTATTCCTATGCATACATATTCTCCTATATAGACATATGTGAATGTATACACACACACACACATATACACACATACATTTATATTCCTTTCAACTACCCTCATACTAAGAAAAGTTTCATAAGTTACAATTATCATTTTTCTGTGTTGAAATATAAATAGTTCAAATTTGATAACTTCCTTATGAATTCTTTCCCAAGTTTAGCTTCTCATGCTTCTCGTATTTGAATGTCAAAATTTCCATTCAGTTCTGTTTTTTTCATCAAGAATGCTTGGAAGTCCTCCACCTCATTGAATGACCATATTTTCCCTTAATTCCCAAGGTGATTCTTGGTTTTAATCCTAGGTCACTTGATCTCTGGAAAATCATATTCCAGGCCCTTCAATCCCTTAATGTAGAAGCTGCTAGATACTTTGTTATCCCGATTGTGTTTCCACAGTATTCAAATTCTTTCTGCTTGGCAGCTTGTAATATTTTATCCTTGATCTGGGAGCTCTGGAACATGGCTATAATATTCCTAGGAGTTTGCTTTTTGGGATATTTTTCAAGAGATGATTTCAGTGAAATCTTTCAATTTCTATTTTGCCCTCTGGTTCTAAAATATCAGGGAAATTTTCCTTGAGAATTTCTTGAAGTATGCCTTCTAGGTTCTTTTTTGGATTGTGGCTTTCAGGTAGTCCAATAATTTTTAAATTGTCTCTCTGTATCTATTTTCCAGGTCAGTGGTTTTTTCAAGGAGATATTTTACATTGCTTCTATTTTTCATTTATTTGTATCTGTTTAATAGTATCTTGATTTCTCATAAAGTCATTTGCTTCCATTTGCTCCACTCTAATTCTTAAGGAATTATTCTCTTCAGAAAGTTTTTGAGATTCTTTTTCCATCTGCTAAATTTGACTTTTTAAGGCATTCTTCTCCTCGTTGGCTTTTTGGGCCTCTTTTGCCATTTGAGTTAATCTATTTTTAAGGTGTTTTTTTCTTCAATCAGGTACTGACTCCATTTTCATTATTTTCTTGCATCATTCTCATTTCTCTTCCCAATTTTTCCTCCACTTCTTATTTGGTTTTCAGAATCCTTCTTAAGCTCCTCTATGGATTGTAGCCAGTCTATATTTTTCTTGGAAGCTTTTGGTGTGGGAATTATGATTGTGTTATCTTCCTCCCATTCCATGCTTTGATATTTTTGTTCCCCCAAAATGAATGTAAAGTTGGATTGCTGGGCTTGCTTTGCTTCCTTTGCCTGCTTATGTTGCCAGTCAATTACTTGACTTTTGGGCTCAGTAGATTTCTGCTTTCAGGAGGAGAGCTTTGTCCCTAATTTCTGGGCTTTTCATGGCTGCCAGGGCAATTAGGAGGCCACCATCTCTGCAGCCCCCACCAGCACTGGCTCACTGATCACACATCTCAGGACCACCACCCAAGACCTCAATCTCGATCTGGGCCATTTTAGTCAAGAGCACTTAGCCAGTGCAGCTAAGTGGCCTTGGGGAA
>CM053596.1:174352291-174377306 GCA_028646575.1 Pseudocheirus occidentalis
CTCAGCTTCCATAGTTCCTCTTCCGTGTTCCCAGCTCCTGCCAGAATCTATCCAACTGTCACCTGTATTAAAGAGCAAGCAGCTCTCAGTGCCTTGTCCAGTTCCTTCTGCAGTTCCTATTACATATTTAAGCTCACAATATTTAGTCCACCTCAAGTCCTTCATAGTTTCTGTTCCTGGGAAGACAGATCTTAACAAAACCACAATATCACTCATACATTCAAGGCACCATCATCAATTCACTTTCTGCCTGTGAAATCAACACAAATCCAAAAACAGAGTCTGAGAAATCAACACAAATCATTGGTATGGTCTCAGGACCTCTGAAAACATCAGTAAGACCCTCCTCCAGGACTTCTTTTCTGAACAAGAAAATCCTCTTTCAGGGCTTCTGAACCAGCAGTAAGGTCCCAGGGCTTCTATAACCGTAGTGTCCTCTATCGGCAGATGAATCTGACAAGGTAACATCAAAACAGACAGACAACGTACCAGCACCACAGCCATGCTTCCTTCCATTTCTTCTCTCTTCTTATTTCTCAGTTCTTCTCAATTCTCTTCTCAGTTCTTCTCAGTTCTCAATTCTGCCACCACAAGTTCTGTTCACAATTCTTCTCTCTCCAACCTGGGCCTCTCCTTATATATGATAATTAGCTCCTCTCTGCCCCACCCCTCAGGTTGTATCAGCAAGTTCCTCTCACTCTGGGATTCACAAGTTCTCTTTTGTTAGCAAAGGCTTGATATAATCAAGCAGAAAAGTCAACTTGAAACAAGGCACCAAGTACTTGTTTGCTTGCCATCACAAGGGACAGGGAAGATCTTCAAATCCCCATTACCATTACAACATGCCACCTTCTCTACTCTGACACTCCCACCACCTTAGTTCATACTTGGACTCTATTGCAATACTCTGCTCATTGATCTTAAAGCCTCAAATCTCTCCCCCATTCTAATCCATCCTCCATTTAGCTATCAAATCAAGTACAGGTCTTACTATGCCACTTTTCTATTAAATAACACTAGTAACTCCATGTTTCTTTGAAGACCAAATATAAAATCTTCTGTTTAGTTTTTAAAGCCCTTCATAATCTGACCCCTTCCTACCTTTGCATTCTTCTTACAACTGATTCCCTTCTAAGTATGTCATAATCCAGTCAACATTCACGTCCTTGCTGTTCCTCAAGCATAACATTCCATCTTTGTTCTTTCAGTATTTTCACTGACTGGCCCTCATAGCTGACAGCTCCTACCTCCTTGTCTCTGATTCCTAGTTTTCCTATCTTCCTTCAAATGTTAACTAGCATCTAAACTTCTGCAAGCAGCCTTTCCCAAGTCCTTAATTTTAGTGTCTTCCCTCAGAGATTATCTCCAATTTACTCTGTATAGAAATTGTACCTGGTTAGTTGCAAGTTTTCTCCTTCATTAGACTGTGAGCTCTTTAAGAGTAGTGACAGATTTTGTCTTTCTTTGTATCACTAGGACTCTACATAGTAGGTAGCACATAATAGGTACTTAACAAATGCTGACTGTTTGAGTTTTCTTACTGATCCTCTTTGTTCTGTAACATTGATTTTCAGTTGTCTTTGGTTTTAGCTTCAATGTTCCAATATTTAATGAAATATTACTTAGATTCTTGATTCTATTAGATGTGCATTTATTTTTTTTCATTTTTTTCTAAATTAAAGTATTTTAAAATCTCCAACTGCTTCTCAAGTGTCTAAAAGTTCACAAACAAATTCTGTCATCTTGTTTCACTTCTTGAAAACAAACTCTGATTTCATGTGGTCTCTATAAATTTTTGACACTGGTTCTGTGGATGTAAGCCTTCTCTGAATGAAGTGATACTTTTCCTTTTGAGAGTATGTTAGATCTTTAGTACAGTAGTATGCAGTTCTAACAAATGATAGTTCTCTTCAAATGATATCCTGATAGTATTCTTCCTGCATCCCAGCAGATCTTCTCTTTTCTATGATAAATATTCCAAATTCCTTTATTTAATTGTTTCATCTCACATGCCCCAGTCTTCTTAAAATCTTGGTAACTTCCATTTCGGGAATCCTGAAACTTTTAAATTTTCTTTCCAAAAATATGACCACCAGAATTGAACTCCTTTCTTCCAAACCAGTGGTTCTCAACTTTCCTCATCCTGCGACCCTTTAATGCAGTTCCTCACGTTGTGGTAACCCCCAACCATAAAATTATTTTCATTGCTACTTCATAACTGTAATTTTGCTACTGTTATGAATTGTATTGTAAATATCTGATATGCAGGATGTATTTTCAGTGTTATAAATTGAACATAACCCACAGGTTGAAAACCGCTGTTCCAAACCAACCTAAGACGGTGCAGAGGCACTGCTGCCTTCTTTGTTGCAGGCACCCTTTGATGTTTTTCTTTCATGAGCAGTATAGCCTACTACTACCACCACAATTACCACACATTTGTTGGGGGGAATATTTTTCCATGGGGGAAAAAAACAATAAGCATGTTCTAAACTCTTTTTTTCTCTTCCAGGAAGTTCTTGTACTAGTCCTCATAGAGCAAATAAAAATTTGACAATAAAGTACCAAGATTAAATTTCAGGTCTAAAAAGAGTATTTAATCTAACATCTGATGTTCTGTTTTTCATTACAATGTTATTTTTAATAGGTTGTATACGGAGGTTCCCTTACTGTGAAGCCAATGTGAAATCTAGGAAAGGAAAGATTTGGTGGAACCTAAGGAAAACCTGCTATCGAACTGTAAAACATGGGTGCTTTGAAATTTCCATAATTCTCATCATCTTTTTCAGTTGTGGTGCTTTGGTAAGTGAAATAGCAAGCAAGAATAGCACTGATGGGAACATTTGTTCTAAAAGTACTTCTTCGCTGTCACATCCCTCCAAATACTCTTACTCCCTAGTAGAGGAAGAAAGGAAACAATAATTTATTATTGATTCTTATAAACCAGTCATTATGCTAAGGGCTTTACAAATATTTTCTCATTTGATCCTTATAGCAACCCTGGAAGGTAGGTGCTATTTTACAGCTGAGGAAACTGAGGCAGATAGAAGTTAAGTGACTTGTTTAGGGTCATACAACTAATAAGCATCTAAAGTAAGTTTTTAATTCAGATCTTCCTGACTAGCTGACTTCAAGCCCAATGCTCTATCCACTACTCTACCTAACAGAGGACCTCACCCTGTATTTTATGAAAATAAACAATCCTATGCATTATAACTTTCTCCTTCCCTTTACTCAGCACCTCCATTTTTTCATAGTCTTTTTTTCTCCTTTATGCCAATCTCTGAAAAAGAGGTGTCTTTTCTCCTTGCCAAGGACAACCTCTGTACTTATGCATTTGATCCCTTCTGCTCCAGGAGCTCATTCCTCTTTCTGTCTCCCACAGTTAAGACAGACGGCACATTGGATGGAACTATGAAGCTGGAGTCAGGAATGCCTGCGTTCAAATCTTGCTTCAGTCATTTGCTAGTTGTTTGACACTGGAAAATTCACTTAACCTCTTGTCTGCCTCCATTCCCTCACCTATAAAATGAGAGTAACTATAGCATCCATATAACAGGATTACTGTACGGATAAGATTAAATAAAGCATTTAGCCCAGTAACTGGCATGCAGAAAATTCTGGGTGAATACTTGTTTCCCCTATTCTTTTCCTTCCCTCCTTCCTCTGTTACTGACAAACATAATTACTGTTTATTGAGGTAAAATTAGTTGTGCAGTATTCTGGTGCTCCATGTCTGCTCATTCTGACTGGACCTCTGGTGAATCAAGATATAAGATGACTAGCTCAGGGTCTTAGCCGTGTCCCTAAAGCCAGCATTGAACTAAGACACTCATATGGTTGATTGAACCCACAATTTTAGCCTCATTTCCAACATGCCTTTAACAAGAAATCATTTTCTTTTTCCCTTTTCTTTATAAATCACAAGTTTTACATGTAGTAATCATTTGCTTCATTTGTACATAGATCTTTGAAGATATATACATTGAAAAGAGAAAGACCATCAAGATTATTCTAGAATATGGCAACATGATCTTCACTTATATCTTCATTTTAGAGATGCTTCTAAAGTGGATGGCGTATGGATATAAAACATATTTCAGTAATGTTTGGTGCTGGCTGGAATTCTTGGTTGTTAATGTATGTACATGTAATAAGATTTTGAATGCTTTAAATTGTATTTATCAATAAGCATTTATTAATAACTTAGCATATTAAGAACTAACATTTTGGCAGCTATGTGGAGATTGCTATTCAATAGCAGAGACTTAAGGAAAGATGGCTATTTAGAAGTTTATTGTAATACTACTGGATAAAGACTCCTTCATTGGGTTTCAACTGAGGTTATGGTCATATGAAAAGAAAGAAGGGACAGATACAAGATATGTTTTGGAGGTTAAAGAAATAAAAGATTTTGCAACTAATTGGATATGTTGGATAAGGCTACAGTTTCAAACTTGGATTAGTGCAAAAATGGTGGTGACCTCAATAGAATTAAGGAATTTGACTGTGGAATGGACAAGTTAGTATAATAGCTCAAAGGGATGGCAGGTAATGAGTTTATTTTGTGTTATTTTGTTTTGTTTTAGTATGAGAAAGTCTTGGACACCTGAGAAGTAATCAATAGAGGGGAAAAGACTGAAAATGAGAGGGAGGAAATATTGTGAGGATGGTATCCTGGAGAATCTGAGAAGATATAGGATAAAGGGTGCATAGAGAGAGGGATGGAGTTTGGGGAGGAAAAGGGTCACTTCATCAGGGACCAGATGGAATAAAGTAGGTAAAAGAAACAAACAAAACAGACCTTTTAAAGCCCAGGGTGGTTGTAGGGATGGACTCCTGACTTCCAAAGGGGAGGAAATGGTAATGATGGCTCAAGTGGAGATTGTATGCCTTCAGATTCTGGAAAGTGCTATGAAAGAAGAGAGTACAGATGAGGCATAGTGGAGACTCTAGAATGTTGAGAATTAACCAGTTGTAGATAGAGACGTGCCTTATTTATCAAATCCTATGAAAATCATCAATCCTGAGATTGGGATTTACTTTGGGATTTCCTTTATTCAATCCACCTATCTTTTGCTAATCTAATGTGTGCTATCATGATCTTCTGCATCTTTCAGGTTCTGGCTCCAGAAATCATCTTATCTCTTTCTTGTCCCTTGAATATGTCCTTGACTCCAAATACAAATTTATTCAGATTATGGTATTTCTCGTATTATTATTTCCTTTCTATTCTCACTACCATTCCCTTAAGCTAGATTCTCTTCCTCTAATGCCTGAATTATTACATTACCTTTGTAACTTGTCTTCTTGCCTCCAGTCTCTCCCCAATCCTTATTATCCTTGACAAAGTAGTCTTCCCTAATATGTTGCTTTGCATATGCAATTACCCTTCACAAAAATCGTCAATGTTATCACTGCCTACAGAAGTGCCCCTACTCTTTAACCTTTCATTCAAACCCCTCCCCAAGCTGCCTTATCCTGACCTCTCCAGACTTTTCTATTATTAATTCCATTCTCCCTTCAAATTGGTTGGTCTACTCATTGTTGTCCCAAAACCCCACACAGATTTCTGCCTCTTGCTTTTATTTATATCATTCCTCCTGCCTGCCTTTCAAAACCCTGTTCAAATGTCACTTCTTTCTAGAAGCCTTCCATCCTGTTCCCAGACCTCAGTGTTCTCTCTCTGCACTGAACACTATGACATTTATCTATGCAACTCATTTGCTATATACATGTACTACTTCTCTTATCATTTTGGCTCTTATGTATGTTCTGTACCTCTCTATTCAATTAGATTTTGGGCTCAGAACCAGATCTTTGTATTCTCAGAGTCTAGCAAGTGACTGTCATATAGGTGGTACTTTGTAAATAGGTTTTCTTATTGTGGGTGATTAATATATCTTAATTAGAATTTCATTGTGTATCTATTTTAGTTTCACTTCATGGTTATATATTTAAGAATAGCATGTGATTCAATTTAAAGTACTCATTAAGAGGAATCACCTCTGTCTCTACCACTGCCACCACCAGCAATACCACCAGTACTACCAGAGCTTAGAGGAGAGTGGAGGGCTCCATTGCTCAGCCCCTGCTGACCCCATCACTAATTCCCAAAAGCACTTGGCAGGAAGCGGGCCAAAGTATTTGCTTGACTATATGATGTCTCCTATGAAGGACATGTTCCAACCAACTCTTAAAATATGGTAGATTAACATGTGCAGAAACATGCCATAACTGAGAATATTAAAAAGGCATAAAACTGGCACTTAAGTGATATCCCCAAATAATCCTGAAAATAAAAAAAGCAGAAAGGAAATTCAAAGAAGTAGTTGTGGCATATAAGGAGTTATCAGATGATTAAACAGCAACAAAAACAACAAAGAAAAGAAGGATTCAATGGTGGTGGTGGCGGTAGAAGTCATTTTGATAATACATTTGAATATAGATTCACATTCCAGAATACCTATGATGCTTCAGAGAAGTTTTTGGTAGAAGGGACCCATTTTCATTTGGCTTCTGTGAAAACTCTTTTGAGACCTTTTTTTTGGAAATCAAAGAGGAACTCATAGAAATGAGCCCTTTTTCTCTGTTAGTGAATTTCCAGGTTTTACAAGTGGACTTTCTTCATTTGATGCTGTATTTGCTTCATTTTGTTTTAGTGGGGCAACTTGCTTCTCTTCAACATCATTTGACGATAGTGGGATGGCTAATTCACATCAAGTATCACCAAAATATTTAATGGCAGAAACATCACTACAGAGAGCAGAAGAAAAAGTCAGAGTTGAATAAGATGATCTGTTAAAATCATTAAGAATAAACTGTGTAGAAGACAAAGAAGCCTTAGCAGAAGAGTACAACTGTAGAGAGAATGCCTTGCTGTTTTAGTCATCCAGTGCCCACTCTCAGAAGATAAATCAGCCGGTTGATGCCCCTATCAAAAAAATGCCTCAAAATATTTCTAAGCAAAAGAAGGGGCAAGATGAATCTTGGGTCACTAGTGTCTGAGAGTCCCCTATTAGCAGAACACAAAGACAGTGATAAGAGGAAGAAATAGAAACAGAGAGGAAAGCAGAAGAAATCAAGCAAAGTGAACCATTAAAATATACTTGTCAAAAACACTGGTGCTTCTTTACCATCTGATCATATAACATTTGTGTGTGTGTGTGTGTGTGTGTGTTTTGGTTTTTCACATTGTTAGGTGAAAGTATTTTAATATTGTACTAAAATTGCACTGTCACAATTTTTAGTGAGATAGTTGTTTTTTGTTCATTTCCAACTCTTCAGGGCCCCATTCAGAGTTTTCTTGACATAGATACAGGAGTGGTTTACCATGTCCTTCTCGAATTCATTTTATAGATGAGGAAACTGAGGCAAACAGGGTTAAATGATTTTCCCAGGGTCACATAGCTACTAAGTGTCTGAGACCAGATTTGAAGTCAGGAAGATGAGTCTTATGACTTCAGACTCAATACTCTACCCAGGGCACTACCTGCCTGTCTAGTGCAATAAGGAGCTGTCAGATTTACAAGTCAAAAGACTGCTAGGTCAGACCCCATCACCAATGAAATTGATGGTTTGGTGGTTGGACATTTGGAAAATCATAGATGTTCTTTCTTTTATTCCTTCCCCAAGGGGGTTAAAAGTTACCACAGAAATGTTTTTCCCTTGGGACCTACTGTTAAATTAATCCATCTCAGTTTTTTTTCATTGATGCAACTTTCATACAGACTGCTGTCATAGAGCATTGGCAGCTCAAGCTGGGATAAACTTCATTGGTGGCAGGTATAGGCTCTTTCCTAATGGAGGTAGAATATAGGCTACTTAGCAAGATGAAGATCACAAAATTTAAAGATATTATGGTTCAGTCATGGCCAACTCTTTGTGACCCCATTTGGGGTTTTCTTAGGAAAGATATCAGAGTAGTTTGCCATTTCATAGATGAGGAAACTAAGGCAAACAGGATTAAGTGACTTGCCCAAGCATCACACAGCTAGTAAGTGTCAGAGAATATACTTGAACTCAAGATAGAGGAGTCTTTATGACTCCAGACCTGGCACTCTACCCATTGTACTCTCTGATGTAAGGATACTATACTTCTATTAGTTATACATTGAATCATGAAGAAAGTACTTTATGTTATATTGAAGACAGCCAGGTCTGAGCTGAGAGCAGTGAATCACCCCAGGAGGTGATATTATTACTTATGTCTGTTATTTTATTTATTATATTTTATTCAAGGCAATAGGGGTTAAATGACTTGACCAAGGCCATATAGCTAGTAAGTGTCAAGTATATGAGTCTGGATTTGAACTCAGGTCTCTTGACTCTAGTACTGGTGCTCTATCCACTGTACCACCCAGCTGCCCCTCTTATGTCTATCTCTTAATTACAAAATTTTCCAACCTGTCCAAAATTTGCTTTAAAAAGATACCCTATTTTGAGAGGGAGGGATGGTGAAGAATCATTCATTTTATTGTATTTGTGAAGTTCCTTTTCAGTTAATGTACAGGAATCTGCCCAATAATCATTGTTCCACAGTTATATTATGACTCTTCTCACATTGGGATATAATAAGGGAGATGGGAAGCTGGTTTAAAGAAACATCTACTTTAAGCTAACCTGACTTTCAGTTTGCAAAATTCCCTTTATTTAAAAAAAATTCATTTCAATCTGGCAGGATCAGATATCAACTTCCTATAATAATTTCATTTTCATGAATTTATTGCTCCTTAACCTTTTTTTTCCTTTGAGCTCTGACTAGAATCCTTGTATTGCTTTTACTTGCATGTTACTTGGCAGTGAGGTCATCTTTACCTCTTAACACCTCTTAGCATCCTCTGGGTCACACTGCTTTGTGCTTTTGTCTCTTAGAGGTGTAGTTCTTGTGAAAGCTTTAATGTCACTGGAACAAAAAAAAAGCCAGCAACTTCCACCTAACAGGGTCAAAGAATTATCAAGAATTATATTATCAAAGAATTATATATTATCAATTAACATCAATTATTTTCTTTGGGAATACACAGCAGGCCAACATTCTGTAACCACACATTGAATTTTGGAAAGCAGAATGCAAATTTAACCTCTGCTTGAATTAAATGATTATTGGCATCATGTTTAAGGAGCTTTTATTAAGGGGAGGAGATATGAGAAAAGGAGGGTAAGTGAATCTAGAACACTGGGGTAACTTAGTGTTTAAGCTTTTCATGAAAAATGTAACATTCATGAACATTATTTCACACTCAAGATTATTATGTACTAGATTTGGGAAACATACTGTTACTGTTAGTGTCAAGCCCTTAAACTTGTGAAACTGTAAATGTTAATCATAATAAATGTAAAAAAATGCTTCTATTGGATCTACTTAGGCCAGCAAGCTATATTTATTTTATTGTTCTTTCCCTTCATTATTATCAATGTATCTTCTCTTAAATGTATTAGGAAAAAAACTTTCTTAGAAGCTGTTATTCTCTTGCATTATTCCTCAATATAATCTGATTGTTTTCTTAGCATGCTTTAATACATCTCATTTTAATTTTATGAAGGGGTTTCAGATGATAATTGTGAAATATTTTACCTTTGTCTACATGCAGGTCTCTTTGGTTAGTTTGATAGCCAATTATCTAGGATACTCAAAGCTTGCTACTCTGAAATCTCTTCGGGTGCTAAGAATTTTATCTGTATATGAAGAAGTAAGGGTAAGCAACAAAATTTTCTACAATAGTCTAGCCATAGAAACAAAATAATACAAATGTGTGGAAGATAAGACTTTCTAGAAATGCTGAACTATATATCCTTCTTTAGTCTCAAAACCCATAGATAGATTCCTATCCCATTGCATAAACTCATGCAGGCTCTTAAAATCAGTTTTATAAGTTAGATTTCCTCTCTTTAAATTTCATAACACACAAATATTTGTTATAGAAAAGACATCTGAAAGGTTCCAAAGAAATTCCACTTTTTCTACTTATTTTTTTTTCTATTGAGCTTGTGATTTTATTGATATGGATCACTCCCTGATGAGGACATTCACCTTATAAGAGATGCCTCCTCTGCAATTCTGTCTTAGATATTTGCTTAGAACAACACTAAGAGGTTAAGTGACTAGGTCAGAATCACACGATATATGTCAGAGGTAAAAAGTTAACCCATACTTCCTATATTGCAAGCTAATTCTCTATCCACTAGGTCATGCTGTTTTAATAGAGATATCAATTATTAAGAGATTATATATGCATATATGTAAAACATAAATATGAGTTTGGCTTTCCTATTTCTTATATAAGTATAATTATTCTTGGGATCATCATGGTTTTGTTGATCAGATGGTAAAATTGGATAATATGTTGTGATGATATAAATCTGGTTATCTATCATTTCTTTTTTCCTAGGTGGTTTTGCGTATTTTTTTAAAAGCAGTTCCATCAATCCTAAAAGCACTTCTGGTCTGCCTTATGTGTTGGCTATTTTTTAGCCTAATGGGAGTTAACTTGTTTGCTGGCAAGTTCTTCAAATGTGTTAATACCACAACTGGTCAAAGACTTTCCAGGACTATTGTCACCAATCTTTCTGAATGTAGGATGCTCATCAATAGTAGGGGAGATGTGCAATGGAAGAATGGAAAAGCAAATTTTGACAATGTTGGAAATGGTTACCTTTCTCTCCTTCAGTTAGTAAGTGGCCCTTATTTCTACAATGCACACAAACACATACACACACACACACACGCATGCACTCACATTCCTATCTGAGTATATTTTTTTCCAAAATGTAAGGAGGAATAAAAATCAAGATTTTATTTTGGGGGGTTTAGTTATGAGTTTACAAACAAATATAAAAATGGAAGTATATTTGACAAAAAAAAATCATGATGTTTTGAGAGTACTGTGGGAAAAAAATGTAGGTTAGATGAAAATGTAGTTTGTTGAAATCACACCTAATTGAGTGGTCATTTCCAAGGTTTATTTTTTAATGGACCCATTCTAGAAGTATTCTAGTGGATAGAGTGGGGTGAGGCAGAAGAGGGTTCTAGCTGTTTTATTTTGTTTTTTGTCCAAACCTGTTTCATCAGTCTTTATGTGGAAATATTTTCCATCAGTGCTTATGAGTAACTCCTCTATTATTTAAAGCCTTAGAGAGTTGTCTGGATCACTGAGAGGCTGATGGACTTAAACAAGTCATACAACCAGTATGTATCAGATATAAGATGAACCCAATTCTTCTTAACTCAGAGGATAGGTTTCTGTACACTGCTCCAAACTGCTCTACTATGCAACTTTTATTTGATTGATTACTTGATTGAACACATAGACAGCATATTTATAAAGGCAACATTCAAAACGTTTTTTAAGTTTAAAAATTTAGAAAAATTCAACATTCCAAAATACTACCAGATCAGAATCTTATGAAACAAGACCAAGAGGGTAAAATTTAAAAAAAAATAACAAATGTGAAGTCCTTCCAGATACAGATTAGAGCAATAAATTATACAACTACTAGATGGACAAAGACATAGAATAACAACAATCCATATATTACATGGATTATATATAAAATATATTAAAAATTATATATATTATATATAAACCCAGGGGTTTATTGACTACAACCTGAAAATTAATCAATAATGTGGTGTAAGTGTCGAGCCAAAAGTTTATAAAATCTTAGCCTGTGTTGTTGGTAATGTCCTTTTCAAGAGTTATGGCTCGTCCTGACTGACTGTTCAGGACACATTTGGAGTATTTTGTTGAGCTTTGAGTGTCACATTATAAAAGGATATTGACAAATAAGAATTCATTCAGAGAAGGGCAAGGGGGTCTTAAACCATTTCATGTGAGGAACAATTATAACAAGTTGATACCAAAGCTGTTTCCTATATACATCATAGGACCATATCTGTTTTTATTGTTATTTGTGAATGGAATGTTCTTCTTAATATCTTAGAGATATTAGAACTGTCTAAAGCAGGAACTAGAGTTTTGGGTAGGCATTGGGAGGAAATTAGAAAGAGTACAATGCATTTGTCATCTAGCACAATGAGAGGATAGTAAGTGTAAGCAAGGGTTTGTGTCTGTCAATCTGTGGATTGACTCCCTCAAGTTCACCAGCCACCACATATTTCTCATGCTAGGTGTTGTAGAAGAGAGAGGTGGAGCTGGAGTATTAGAGGAATTGGAAAGAATATACGGCATTTAAAATGCCATAACTTCCTTTTCATTTTTATTTAATCATTTGTTTCTAGCTTGTTTATATAGAAATATTCTAAATATTGAAAGAAGAATCAAGCTTCTATGTAGTGGGATAGTTAATGACCAAAGTGGTGAGATCCACCATATACTCTTAATTCTAGGGGTTCTCAACCTACTCTCTTCGACAGGATAGTAAAGACCATGGATCTATTTTCAGAATAATGTTTCTAAATACATACAATGAAATATGTAGGACTATAAAGAAAACCAATTATATTGAAAATTTCCAAATGTGTAGGTAGATAGATATAGGTATATTTGGATAAATATGGCTTTCAGAGGGTACAGTCTCCTCTTTGATTTCTTTAAGACTATGCAATGAAATTGTAATTTTGGGGTTTCAAAAATTAGCAAAGTAGACAACGGAGGCAATATAGGTTTATTGTGGGTTTTTTCCCCAAAAGAAAATTAAAGTGTCCCTTGATTTCATTGGTAGAGGGAACTACTGGGGGAGGAAACTTCCTCTACCAATTCAGGTCAGCCCCTCCTCTGCTGTTGAATGGAGCACTAGTATGCTAAGTGACTTGCCTAGGATCAGCAGTCAGCATGTACCAAAGGCAGGGCTTCCTGGGTCTGAAGATAGTTATCTATGCCCTACTCCTTTCTATCTTTTTACTAAAATATCCTAAAATCATGCTGCTTGCTTTTGTGTGAAATTTGTCCTGGTGATGCAGTTGGAATAGACATCTTTATTCTCTTTTATAAATTATCAATTCAATTTTGTCTTGTGTTCACTGTACTCCACTCTTGCTAACAAAACTAATTTGCTAGCTGAGGAGGAGGAGGATAGCACACACATCCATTGCTTTCATACTTCTAGAGATTTCCTTACACAAAACTGTCAGCTAGGTGGTACCTAAAATATCCATTTTACAGATGAGAAAACTGGAGCTGAGAAGTGAAATGCTTTACCCATTGTCACATACCTGATAACTGTTAAATTGTAGTATTTAGATAGCGGTTGTTGACCAAAAATAGGATGAAGAGTTTAATTCTATTATTCAGAATATCCCCAAACTCTTAGTACAGTGCTAAGCTTAGCAATAGTTTACTAGCCAAATGTGACATTTTGAAGGAAGAAAAAAATATACATTAAGTTAAAGTGATATTTTGAAGTATGACAAGATTTACTCATCAACGATTACTCAACCAAGACCTTTAACCTGTCCTAAACTAAGCTTGACCTCTCTCTTGTTCTTAATTGTTACCTCTAAAAGCAAAATTTAATAAATGTAATATTTGCAGGCTACCTTTCAAGGATGGTTGGATATCATGAATGCAGCGCTTGATACATTTGATGTAAGTATTGGACAAAATATCACTTAATAATAACTATATATCTTTAAAGTTAGCTAAACTCTTCACAAAACCTATCCTAGTGAGATATGTAGTGCAGGTATTATCATCCTAATCTTCCTGAAACTTAGATTTAAGAAGAGAAATTATTTGCTACACAGTTGGGAAGTAGGAGAGTCAGAGTACAAACCCAGGTTTTTAGACTGAAGAAAATTAAGTGCTCTTACCACTACAGTATGCTGTTGTAACCACCACCCACAGAATCAGTAAATTGATAGATAGATAGATAGATAGATAGATAGATAGATAGATAGATAGATAGATAGATAGACGGACGGATAGACGGACGGATGGATGGATATGGATATGGATATGGATGTAGATGTAGATGTAGATGTAGATGTAGATGTAGATGTAGATGTAGATGTAGATGTAGATGTAGATGTAGATGTAGATAACGCAAACAGAAAGAAATCCCTCAAGGAGCTTCTATTCTAATGGAGAAGAAAACCTCGACAAGGGAGCTGTACTGGGGGAAATTGAGGACACCTAGTGCGGGAGTGTACATGAAGTCCTGTTGTGATGAGTCAACAATACAAGCTGAAGAGGAAGGAAAATGGGGTTGGCCTTAGCCTCCTCCTTCAAGTGGACCAAACATTCAGAGAGAGAAGACACAGATGCAGAACTTAGTTTCCATGTGAGAAGTAGTTCACAAATAGAGTGAGCTTCCCGGATGAATAGGGTCCTATGACTGGTAGAAAAAGTCCTATGAAGAGTCAACAGCATAACCCAGAGAGAATAAACCCTACCCATAGGAAAAAATGATAATTGCTTGCAATCATCTAATGCTTTAAAGTATCCAACAAGCTTTGTACATATTGAACCTTTGAAGGAGTAGTGTATTATATCTATTTTGAAGATAAAGAAACAAAACCTTTGATATATCTGACCTCCTGTCCATGGTCCCAGAGCAAGTCTTTGTGAAAGTCAGGTTTCAAACCATCGTCTCCTGACTCCAAGTCCCTTCTGCTTCCTTCTACTATGTTCTCTCCTGCCTGAGTGACATCTTTAATTCAATTTCTAAAGCTCTCAAAGGTGCTAAAAACAATGAATCTGTTAAATAGGTAGAATCTGTTTCACAAGAACTGCTGGGAACTACAGCCATGTTTCAAATATTTATTTGTTCTCTAAATTCCATTGTAGCTCTTTTTCCTTAAAGGTGGAGTTGTAATTTGCAAAACCTGTGAACTTCTATTTTCAGATTTCAGAATATCTTTGGTTCCCATCCTATGGGTTTATTTGTTAATTGACAAAAAGTCAGAATGACTAATTTAAGCCTAGGTAATAAATCTTTAAAATGAAATCAAAATGTGGCCCCTAGATAATAAGACAGAAAAAAATGCTCACACTTCTTGCTAAGTGTTATTGCGTTAAATTGAAGTCTGTGATCAATACTGATGTGTTGCTAATGTTTGCTCTTGTTTTTTTCTTTGTTTAGGTGGAAAGTCAGCCTGAGTATGAGAACAATCTCTACATGCATCTTTACTTTGTCAGCTTTATTATCTTTGGTTTATTCTTCCCCTTGGTCTTCTTCATTAGTGTTGTCGTTAATCATTTCAAACAACAAATAAAGATAAGTATTCCAGATCTTTGATTATTCAATCTAGTTGTATTCTATAAACTTTTATTAAGAAACTATTCTGTTAGATGTAGATGTAACTACATCTGTTAGGTTAAGGTACAGTACTAAATATTAGGGACACACCCATACGCCCCCACATACACATACACATTTCTGCTCCAAGAAGCTTATATGAAGTAAGTGATGAGAGAGTATGTGGTGGGAGCAGGGAAGGGTGTGTGTGTGTGTGTGTGTGTATGTGTGAGAAACCACATTTACATGGATAACTATAATCTGGAATAGATTGTGACTGGAGCTAAGGACAATTCTAAACAAAGTGATCTGGGAAGATTAAAACAGAAAGAGAATATTTTCAACTAGGAAGACCAGTCCATCAACCAACAAGAAATTATTAAGTCCGTATTTTTTGCTAGATAGTGACAAGTTCTGGGGATAAAAAGGAAAAAAAATCAGTCCCTAATGTCAAGGACTTTAAATTTTAATGGTAGAGATAACATTTGGAGATGCAAATATGTATGTGAAATTAAAAAAAAGTGATTAGTACAGGTATGTTGTGCTGTGAATAGAGAACCAGCCCTGGAGTCAGGAGGACCTGAATTCAAATCTGGCCTCAGACACTTAACACAACATTAGCCTTGTGACCTTGGGCAAGTCACTCAACCCCAAATGCCCTACCTTCCCCCCTCAAAAAATAAATAAATAAAATGGACATGAGTGAATTATGGGATAGGACCCTAGCAGCTGGGAAGGTCCAGAAAAGACTTTCATGGAGAAGGTAGTGTTTGAACTTAGTCTTGAAGAAAACTAAAGATTTCAAGAAGCAAAAGTGAAGAAGGAGTATAAAGGTGTGGAGATAGAAGATAGAGTATTGTGTGTACATAGCAGTGAGGAGGCCAACATGTCTAAATTACATAATGCAAGGAAGGAATTAAAGTGTATAAAGGGAGAGGAAGAAGAATAAGCATTTATATAGCATCTACTATGTGCCTGGTACTGCTCTAAGTTCCTTTACAACTACTATCTCATTTGAAGCTCACAAAAACCCTGAGAGGTAAATGCTATTATTATCCCCACTTTACAGTTCAGGAAGCTAGGACAAACAAAGTTTAGTGACTTGGCCAGGGTCACCAGCTATTGAGTGTCTGAGACTAGATTTAATCTTAGGTCTTGATTATAAGCTTAGTATTCTGTCCCCTTTGCCACTAGCTGCCAATCTAAAAAAGACTAGAAAGATTGGAAGGGGACAAATTTTGAAGAGCTTTCCATGTCAGAGGGAATAATATTTTAGTGTACAGATAAAAGAGAGTCACTGGAGTTTATTGAACAAAATGATGACATGATCTGATGAGTGCTATAGGAAATTTGCTTTCATGGATCTGCATAGTACAAATTAGAGTGAGAAAAGTATTAGTGTAGGGAGACTAAATAGGAGGCCATGGCAACAATCTAGGAAAGAGGTGGGGAGAGCCTCAGCTAGGCAAGTTGCTCTGTGAAGGGAGAGGAGAACACACATGCAAAAATTTTGTTACACATACAAAGTATTTAGCAACAGGTTGGATATGTGTGGTGAGTATGAGTGTGGACTAGAGGATGATACTGAAATTGTAGACCTGAAATATGAAAAGGATCATGATTCCCCACTAGTACTAGGGAATTTCCAGAAGGGGGTAGATTTGAAGGTTGGGGAACATAACAAACTGTGTTTAGAACATTTTGAGTTGGAAATACAGGCTACACAGTCAGAAATGTTTGATAAGTTGGTTGGCTATGTGGGACTGAAAACCAGGGGAAAATTCATAGCATAGTTTATACCTAAACTAATCCTTGAAAGAAGAGAATCATGAAAAGATGAGGAGGACTTTAAGAAATTTATTTTTTCTTCTTCTTTTTAAAAATTGGGAAAATAATTGCCTGCTTCCAGTGTGATGATATGTTTCCCTTTGTGATTCCTCAAAAGATTACTATTACCAGTTCAACAATCTCATCCACAAAGTCTCTCCATATACTGGGGTGTATCTAGTTCTGGTGACATGTGCATACTGAGTGCAACTAGTTGATTATCTCTTACCACATTCTTCTCATCTTGGATCTGAATTTCCTGTTATTTTTTTCTCTTTGTTCTATATTTCTTGTCTGAAAATCAATGCCTTTGGTAAAGAAAACAAAAGCAAAATACATGATAGTTCTGCTATCTCTCTGTGGCCTAATAACCCAGTCCTTTTTATCCCTAAGTGTAGTCCTAGACTGTTTTCTCCATCATTCTCTTTTGCTCAGAATAGCTAATACTTCCTTTTTGTTGTTCTTTATATCCATAATAAGCTTTGGACATATTGAGCTTTATTATTCCTGATACTATTTTCTCAGGACCACTTAAAAGTATTCATCCCCTCTTACTTTCATTTGCTTTCATCCTCCATACATGTCTTTAAAATCCAAATTAGCTGGTGTCCACATTGGACTTTCATGTCAAACTCTGTATATAGCCCTGCTCTTACCACCCACTCATAACTTTCTTGTCTCTTTGGAATGATTTTATCCATGAGACCACATTGTGCTTCTTGAGATGACTTGCTTTATAGAATTAGAGGTGATAGGATTCTATTATGTTTTTTCTGTATTACTTGAAATCTACTCTTATGAAATATTGAGTTGACATTAGTTATCAATTCACGGACTACTGCCATATCTGGATTGAGGCGTATGTATATGCTTATGTTTCCAAAGAATGCCTACAAATTTCTGGGATTACTGTTATGGGTAGCTAGGACTAGGTTATCAGACTTTTTAGAAAGATTGCTGAGAGACTGAATTTGTATTTTCCTTCCATTTTCCCTACAAAGGACGTTGGCCTTCAGACAGGCAGTACAGAACAAAAAAAAAAGTTAGCAGAGAATTTAAATGCAAGACTGGGTATGGGAAGAAATATCCACATTACCTGTTATCATATATCTACATTATATATGTATATATGTGTGTATGTATATGTAAAATGTACATATATGTTTTGATCCAGATATGGCCAGTAGTCTGTGAGTTGTTGACATCTATGGAGTTATAAGTTTCCAACTTTAGACTCAGAAGAGGTGCTATTCTTGTCTCATTGGCATCTATAATTTTAGAACTGGAAGGGACATTGAAGATAATTTGCCCCAACTCTCACTTCTTACGTATGCAAGTTGGTTCAGAAAGTCAGTTGTTGACAATTTAGAAAAAAATGTGCAACAGGTCTCCTGACCTACAATGATCCTTCTACTATAACATGCTGTCTTCCTTTTATCAGTCCTTACCTCCAATTTCTTCTTGCTAAAACCAAGCCTATTCCCTCATTATTCCCATAACTGAACAGCTTCCAGATTAATTTTCTATAATGATCAGCCATTGTACTTCCTATATCAACTGTTTCAAAATTTTTCATCCCCCTCCAAGTCACCATCCCTATATCCACCTGCTTCCTCCTCAATAGATTATGGAGCAGAAGCCACATTAACCAAGTTTTAAGAATTTCAAAAGTGGTAATCAATAGTGTAAAGTTTAATAGATATTTGAGAACAGTGAAGTCTGAGAAAGTATTATTTGATTACAAAAATCATTGCTGAACTTTGAGAGAATTTTCAGTTGACTTTTTTGAGCAAAAAAGTCAATTACAAAGGCTTTGAGAACAAATGCATATTGAGAGTAAAGAAATTTTTAACCATACCCCTAAACTCCAATAAACCATTAGATTATTATATATTTTTATCTTAGAACTGTCATTTATTCAACTGAATTCAACATTTATTTATTAGATTCTTATTGCATCCAGAGTACTGTTTTAGGTGCTGAGAGAAATGGATAAAGCAATTATTGTTAAACTTTGTCTTTAGACCAAGTACTGTGCTAGTAGAGATGTAAATATTAGTTAAGACAGTCTCTGTTCTTCTGAAGTTTACTGTATGTTCAGAAAAGGGAATGTGACACATTCACAGATAACATACATGCATCGAGGTACCTAGGTGATAAAATGGATAACCTGTGAAAGGTTGGGAAGGCCTGTGTTCAGATCTGGTTTCTGACACTAGTTGTGTGAATCAGGGCAATTCACTTTTCCTCTACCTGCCTCACATTCCTCATCTGTGAAATGGAAATAACAATGGCACCTCCTCGAGTCTTTTCAGGAATAAAATGAGATAATATTTGTAAGGTGCAGACCTAAATTTAAAGTGCTATATAAAATTGTTACTATACACGTACATGTCCATATATGCATGCGCACATATTCTGAAATATACAACTATGTATTTGTATGATGCAGCTGGGTGGTGCTGTTCATAAAGCAAGAGGCCTGGACACAAGAAGATTCATCTTACTTAGATCAAATCTGGGCTCAGACACATTAGCAGTGTGACCCTGGGCAAGTCACTTAACCCTGTTTGCCTCTGTTTCTTCATCTGACAAATGAGCAGGACAGGGAAATGGCAAACCATTCCAGTATCTGTGCCAAGGAATCCCCACATGGGGTCATGAAGAGTTGGACACAATGGAAAACAACTAAATAACAAAAGCAGAATGCTCAGAAAGGTGACAATAGTGAACAGAAAGTGAAGAATCTGACTAAATAACACCTCCTAGATTAACCCAGCATCAGGTGATGAATCCATCTATCATTCCTGCCATATGCAGTTTGGGCATTTTGTGTATATATGACCTTGTAAATACACAGATTTACATGGAAATACACAAATTCCTTAAGAGATGTTTTTATTTAATATTGTAGGGGTGAGGTTCATTTTAAAGGAACCAAATTTTGAATTATCATAGCTATAAAAATGAGTATTAGTTGATTCAGGAAAATTGAAACAAGAAATATTATTTTCATAGTTTTCTTTATATTTTTTTACATTGGTGGCCTAGGTATCTTCGTGACAGAGAATAAGAAGAAATACTACGATATGATAAAAAAGTTGGGGTATAGGAAACCCCAAGATTCTATACCTCGACCTATGGTAAGCAAAATAACTACTTCTCATCCAGTTTGTCGAAAGGTTGCTTTTATTACATCCTTCAAAACGTTATTTTTCATTTCAAAAGACAAGCTGATAAATTTTATACTATGCAAATTTCTCTTATTTTGACCATCTACCATAGTTGTGTCATATTAATTTATTTTTTAGAATTTGTCCCAGCTCAGCTGTCCTTGTGTGTGATATAGAAATTATAGTTACTCATGTTCTTAAGTGTGCGCATTCTCTGCCAGTGTTAGATTCAGCTCTTTCATTCCTTAAAGTGATTAGTTTCCTGAATTACTGTGCCCAGAAAAAAATCAACACCAAAAATGAAACCTGAAATAAGCCTTTCAGGGGTGGCTAGGTGGCTCAGTGAATAGAGCACTGGCCCTGGAGTCAGGAGGACCTGAGTTCAAATCCAACCTCAGACACAACACAAAAAACAACTAACCGTGTGACCTTTGGCAAGTTGCTTAACCCCAACTGCCCTCCAAAAAAAAAAAAAAAGAAAGAAAAGAAAAAGAAATAAACCTTTCAGCAAGATTGGCCCTGGACTGCCAGTCCAGGGGTGGACCTTTATTTAAAGATTTTTTTTAATTTACTAGCACCTTGTAGAGCTTGTTCCAGATAGGCACATACTTTGAAAGTAAATGATCACCTCCATACGCCAAACAAGAGTTCTTTGTTAGATGAGGATATGACCTCTGAAGGAACACGAACAGTATACTGAACACAAGATCTTTTTCTTTAGATGAAAAGCATTTATTAAACACTTACCATGTGCCAGTGGCTATGCTGAGAGCTAAGAATTCAAATACAAATGTGAGAGTTGAAGCATTCAAGGAGAGAGCATTCCTTTGAGACAGAGAATCCTTTTCCTTTTCCTTTCTTCTCTTTGGGAAATAAACCTAGTTAGTGGCATTTCTTTATCAAGGGGTATGCACAGTTTTATAATCTTCAGGGTATAATTCCAAATTGTTTGCCAGACCAGTTACCTACTCCACCAACAATGCATGAATGTACCTATTTTTTTGTGTTCTGTTCAACATTTGTCACTTTCTTTTTTTATCATGTTAGTCAGTCTTATAGGTATAATTTTGTTAGAATTGTTTTAATTTTAATTTCTCTAAACATTGCTGAGAGTATTTTTTAATATAACCACTGATATATTGATTTATTTTTTCTGAAAATTGGCTGTTCATATTCTTTGACCATTTTTTCAGTTTAGGGAATGACTCTTATTTTTATACATTTGGCTCAGTTCCCCATATATTTAAGGAATAAGGCCCTTATCAAATTAATGTGCTATAATTTTTCCTCATTCAATAATGAATTCAATAAATATTCTTTTAGTTACTTGCATCCCATTATTTTATAATTGTAAGGGACCGTATAGATCATTAATACCAATTCCTTAATTGTATACAACCTTATGTCCTGTAAACTATGTATGGAAGCAAACACAGGAAAAAGAGGACAGTGCTGATCTGTAGTCTCACGATTGACAGAGATTCAGTAGCACACAAGACAAACAAAGAGTGAGTCCACAAGGATGGCAAGGGGACATCAGTAGTAAAAATTGACAGTCCCACCACACAGGACACATGAAAAGCCCCCTCTGCTTGTATATTCTTCCACTACGAGGTCCCTTTATGTTTGGCTTTTCTGTGTATGTTTCTTGCCCACAAGTGTTTCCCATGTTTGTAGTTTCCTGTACTTATTTACTTTTTGTACAGTCTTCCAACTGATCATATACATACATGCATGCATGCATGTGTACATACACGCACATGTACATGCATATGTGTGTGTTCCCACAGAGTACTTTGAACCTGACATAGTTATTGTTCTGAGGGTTCAAAGTTAATTTGGAAGCAATGGTGCCATGTCTATGTTTTCTCCACAAAGATATTATGAGAAATGTCAAGTGAACTAAGCAGAACCTGAAAAGCAAATGACTTGGTGAAATCCATGGGAACTATATGTAGATATTTTCCTGGCCTACCATTATAATAATTGTGTTAAAAGAAGGAAGTTACATTATGCTTGCTTGACTAGTTCATAAGAAAACAATGATGATTTTAAGAGTCTCTCTTTCCCTTCCTAAAGCATCTAAAAACCATATATTTAATAAAACATTCTGAAATTTTGTTACAATCTGAATTCAAGCTCACCGTTATGTTTTATATCAGGCTTTATTTTTGGCTTCTGTTTTCATATTAATCATTTCTGGACGTAATCCTTTTGTACCCACTCAATGAACACAGGCAAAAAAAAGACAGTTATATTTTAGCTATGTTATATATTGATTTTCTGGTTCTACTAATTTCTTATGGTAACATTTGATTTAAGACTTCCTAAGTTTTCTTATGTTCATGAAATCTTACTTCTCAGTAATATCCCATTATATCCATATACCTTTCATTATTAGTTCAACCATTACCTAGCTGGTAAATACTTTATTTTCAATTTTGCATTAACACAAAAAAGTGCTGTTAGGACTATTTTGGCTTATTTGGTAGCTTTCTTCTCATCTTTGATCTTAGAGTTCATGTCTAGCAACTTACTTATCTGTATTTTAAAGAATGTAGCTTCTCCACCTTTTTAAAGATAATTTATTAGTCTATCAATAGTCCTTTCCCTTCATTTCTGTTTTCTGGTTTCCATTTTACAAAGATCATTGGTAGTAAGTCAGAAATCACACTAAATTTTTAAGTTATAGCTAATTATAACACACATTTATATCACACTATGTGCCAGATAGGGCTAAGTGCTTTACAATTATTATTTCATTTGGTTTTCACAACTCTGAGGTACATATACTGTTATTATCCCCATTTCAAAACTGAGGAAACTTCATCAAACATAAGTTAAATGACTTGCCAGAGTCACAGAGCTAGTGAGGGTCTGAGGCCAGATTTAAACTCAGGTCTTTCTGATTCCAGAACCAGTACCCTATCCACTATGCCAGCTAATTATGTTGGAACATAGTTCAGTCAGGAGAAATAAATTTATGCTGAGGATATTTAGGTACTCTAATAGTCTCCCTTCATTTATCTTGGATTTATTTTCCTATTTTTCTTCTATCTTTCTATCAAAAGACATTCTAAGTATTGTAGCTGTATGATTTTAAATACTATGTTTAAAGACATTCTAAATATTATACCTCCATTCTTTTCCTATAATTTTCCCCCAAATCTGTGGCATTGGAGTAATGTGGGGCAAGTGTGCTACAGATGTTTAAGTATATTCTCTTATCTTAGAGATTGACATTTGTAAGTTTTCAACCTCACTTCCAGCATCACCTAACAGAATGCACTGCACCTAGTAGGATATTGATTGCTCATTTAATCAAATCATGAATGTTATATTCAAACTCTAGGGAATCTAGTTGCTTAATATTTTAAATGCATCTTGAACAATTTTGTTATAATAAACAGCATAATACTTCTGTTTATATATGCAATTATGGCTGATTACTAGATACATTAAGGAATTAGTGAGTGAAATAATATGAGGTTTGGTAGGGAATGTGCGTTTTGATACAAATGCTTTTGTTTAATAACCCAAATGGAAAGAAGACAACATGCGCAAAGTAAGAAAATAAGTGTAGTATTGTTTACATTATGAAACATTAAGAAAAAGTTATTACAGACTTCCTTCAAGAGGCTCCGTACTGCATTTAGGTGTATGTTTATAGATCATTAACAACTTGATGAAGAAGTTGGAGACAGAAGAAGAGATAAATTGTTTGATACTACTGCCAGTTAAAGATCCAGCAGCATTGCAGACACTATAATGATACACTATTTGCAAAAAAAAAAAAAACACTTTCTCATGTGCCTTACCATAGTGTGTAAAATTTGTTGAATTTGATCAAATAGGTTAAAACATATAATTTAATTAGATGAGTTTTGTGAGTATAATGATTTTAATTACATTTTGATATTCCATTATTGCAGAACAAATTCCAGGGATATGTATTTGACCTAGTCACCAAAGATGCTTTTGAGATTGCCATTATAATATTCATCTGTCTTAACATGGTGACCATGATGGTGGAAACAGATACCCAGAGTGCCTATACAAGCAACATTTTGTACCAGATCAACCTAGTGTTCATTGGCCTTTTTGTGGGAGAATATGTGCTGAAACTCATCGGTCTCCGCCAATACTACTTTACCATAGGCTGGAATGTCTTTGATTTTGTGGCAGTCCATTTATCCGTTATTGGTAAGGATCTTTACTTATCAGGTGTCCATTTAGAAATGTAGAACAATATTATGGAAGCCATTCAAGAGGCAATTTTTTTAGTTTTCAATTTATTTATTTTTCATTTTCAACATTAACTCCACAAGTTTTACATTTTCTCTCCCTCCCTCTTCCCCTCATCACCAAGACAGCATGCAATATGATATGGGCTCTACACATATGTTCATATTAAACAAATTTTCACATTAGTCATGTTGAATAGAGAAATTATAACAAATGGGAGAAACCATGAGAAATTTTTTAAAACAAAGCAAAACAAAAAAGAAAATAATCTGCTTTGCTCTGCATTCTGACACCATAGTTCTTTCTCTGGGCATGGATGGTATTTTTCATCGTGAGTCCTCTGGAATTGTTTAGGTCCTTACATTGCTGAGAATTGTAACAAAATCAGTCATTGCAGACTGGGATGTTTCTGTGAACAATGTTCTCCTGGTTCTGCTTCTTTTGTTCAGCATCAGTTCATATAAGTCTTTCCAGGATTTTCTGAAGTCTGCCTGTTCATCATTTCTTACAGCACAGTAGTATTCCATTACATTCATATACCACAACTAGATCAACCATTCTCAAACTGACAG
>CM053596.1:174383241-174406049 GCA_028646575.1 Pseudocheirus occidentalis
CAACAAGAAAGTCCTTCTTCAGGGCTTCTGCACCAACAGCTAGGTTCCAAGACCTCTACCACAGCAGCACTGTCCACCATCAGGTGAATCTGGAAAAACATCAAAGCAGACAGACAAAATACCAGCATCACAGCCATGCCTCCTCAGTTCTCAGCAGCTCCAGGTGGCAGTCCTCAAAAGTCCTATGCAGGTCCAATGGGCTCTCAACAGCAACTCAGGCTTCATGATGCTGGACACTGCTCTCCCAAAAGTACCTCTTCTTCTGGCTTTCTCTGGGCTTGAGCCTTCCTTTCCATTCATGGCTCCTCCCAGGTCAGCCCACTCTCTTCACATCAACAAGTCCATCCCACAAGTGGGATTCACAAGCACTGGGTCTTAACACTCAACCCAAAAGCCAAATCAATTCAGGAGCATCTCCAAATTACATTACCATTACAAGCTGCCTTCAGCATGAGATATGTTTTTCTGTATTTTTGTGTGAGTTTTTGGAGCCATAAAATTTGTTTAGAGTCATATTTTATGGATATTTGAGGTGGCTCAAATGGGGGAGCTACAGAAGCTTGTTGCTTCTACGCCACCATATTGGCTCACTTCCCCCCCCCCAAGTTAATTGTTTGAACAGTGTGATCTTTGTTATGTAGACTTCAAAAAATAATCTTTTTGGAGCCCAGTTTCTAAAATAATGCTGAAAACCAGCAGATTCTTTATGTTTCCTATTTTACTTTTAGGAAGCGATCTAAAATGGGCTTCAAGGGATAATTGCCATGTATTTGACTTAGGGATACCAAGAGATGTAATGAAATACACTTCAATTTCATTTTTTCAGCTACTCTTCTGTTTAAAGTACACATGCATAATGTGAAACAAAACTGAGCGTAAGACTAGAGAGAGAGGTTGAGAAATTAAGTATGCGATTAAGCATGCTGGATTAGGAATCTCAAACACTTTGGATTTGGATCCCTCTCCTACCTCTTACTACCTATGTAACTTTGGGCAAATTGCTTAACTTCTCTGTGTCTCAGTTTCCTTATGTGTAAAATTAGGATATTAAACTAGCTGACTTATAAGGTATTCTCCACCTCTAAATCAGAAATTATTTCACACTGATGAATTATTTGGTGTTAAAGGAAATTATGGGCAAAACTATGTGCAGATTCTGTTGATAGATGCCACGTTGTATGAATGTGTATCATTTAAAGGTTTTCTTATAAAGTGAAAAGAACACTGAACTTGGAATCATAGAACCTAAGTTGAATTCCAGCTCTGTTATTAGTTGTCGGCCTTTGGGCAGTTAGGGCCTCAAATTCAACATCTGTAAAAGGAGTTTGGACTGGATTACTTTTAAGATCCTTTCAGCTTGAGTTATATAATCCTATGATTTAGAAGTTAAAATCCCTTTTATTACTGTGTGAAAACAACTGAAATGCTGTAGAAGATAACTGTAGAATAAAAACAATTGGATAAGAAGGATCATCTGTTGTTATTCATTGTGTGCTGTGATAATATAGTAATCAAAAGTAAAATCCATAGCATGAGAACTCTGCAGAAGCTGTTTTGCTCTGATGTAATGTAAAAATTTCCAAATAGGTCTACTCAATTAATTATTTATTGCCAGTGAAGTTATATCTTTTCATTTGGCACTGACTTTGCTGAGAGGAAAGCTGTGTTAATACTGTTGGAAGGTTGTATTGATGAATATTAGAAGGAGAAGAAAGGTGGCTATTTAGAATTTTGAAAAGAATGATATTTGGTAAAGAGTTAGGAGAAGCCAGGCTTGTTGGTAGCTTTTGCTTGACCATCAATTAGGGAGTCAGGCATACCAGTTTAAGTTTGAGGAGTATCAAAATTCAACTTAGAGTTTCTAAGCAAAGTCTTTCTTTCTAGGTGAAGAAATCTCATCATGAGCATGGAAGGAAAGTGCATTTCCTGGGAGACATTAAGACAGACGTGTAGCTTTTCCTCTAAAGTTTCTTTGGGGTCACCATAACTGTGATAATTAAAAAGGTTCTGATTTTTATTTTAAACAATTCAAATAATTTCTGAGTAAGAAGGAACATCATTTGGCAGTCTCTCTTGGATAAAAGACAATCATGGTGGTGGGCTCACAGTTTATATATCCTTCCAATGAGAGGCTGATGTAATCCATTATCATATCACTCTAGGACAGAGAAAATATTTTATAACAGACCACTGCCAGTCTTGGGCTATCTAGACAAAAACATCAGGCTTGAGTAGAACACAATGGGCTTTCATACCTTAAATTAAATTCCTTGTAAGACTGGATGGGGTATGACCCAGATGAGGCGAGTTAATTCAGTCTCATTATCAGTAATGTTCTTTAAGAGACTGAACATAAAATCAGTACTTCAGGAGGAGGAGGAGAGCTCTGAGTCCCCCCCAGATATTTGTTATTAATAATCATTTCTCACACTTAGACTGCAATGAAAGGCTTTCCAAATTATAGAAACACAACATGGCATTATGATATGCTACATGCAACCCTTGCTTATTTCTCCTTTCCAAGATGTTGGTTGGTGGAAAGGATGAAATATCTTTAAAAGGACCCTCAGAGTAGAAATTGAGAGTTGGGAAAATAACAGAACTAGAAAGTATAAAATGACACAGAGAAGACTCCAAGAGAGATATTTCCTCTAATGAAATACAAGTTTTTGATGGTAAAGACTTTTTGTTTTTGTCTTTGTATCCTGAGTTCCTAGTTTAATGTCTGACATCTAGAAGGTATGTAATGTTTGGTTGGTTTTTGTCCTTAGTTCTTGGAGAGGGTAACAATGACATCACTATGCTAAAGTTAAGCTTCTATGTATGCACTTGTGACTGATCAGACCAATATGAGCTTTCAATGATCTCCCACGGGTCAGGCACAAATAGTCTGCATGAACATTTGGGGTGGATTCTCCAAATTTGTGCATCCTGCATTTCCTTTGAGCTGCTTCAATTCTGCTTTGCTTATAGAGCACAGCACCTTCTCTGTTGTGGGCACACCATGCTGAGTGGTTCTGTACCAGTGTCTCCCATGTCACACAATCAGTTCCAAAGTTATTGAGAAAGATCTTGATAGTGACATTGTATTGCTTCTTCTGACCACCATATTAGTGCTTGCTCTGTGTGAGTTCTCCACAAAACAGTCTTTTTGGCAAGTGTACATTTTTGCATTCAAAAATATGGCCAGCCTCCCAAGCAGGAGTAGCTTTCCAGAGGACTGCTGCTGTGAACAGATTTAAGGATTTGATCACATAGTATATTGAACTCTCTGTTTATTCAGCAGTAAACTAAAGCAAAACATTCACAGAAACCAAAGTATAGCATTTACAATGTTATAACATAACAATTGATCACTAAAGTGACCACATAGTTTGGTAGTAGTCAGTAGTCAGTCTAATGCCTCTTCTCTTCCAAACCTTCCTTCAGAGCCTCCCAATCACCAAACTAGCTCTGGCAATGTGGACATCAACCTATACTATTATAATCACTGTATACATCCCTGGAAAGTACACTATTAGGGTAACTGAACTTATCCACAGCATTCAAAATGCTTAATAAATGTTTGTTGAATTGAACGCAGGATAAAAATCCCTGTGGAATTAGTCAAACCAAGGAAAGAATGCATTGTATGTTTTGATTAGGATGATACATAGTAAGAATATACCAACATATGGATGATTTGGGGGACAGGGGAGGAGGGGATTCTACTCTTTATTGGAGAAGGACGGGAAATCTGGAGTAAATGGCTAAATAGAAATGATAAGTGCTTGAGTGGTTACAAATGTGCAGATCAGATTATAGAGAATGACAATGGTAAATTGTTAAGAAGACAATACAATCAGGATTAAAGGAGAGATAATGGTAAAGAACAGATTAGGATGATCATTATTAAAAATGGTATGTGTATTAATAGTAACTTAGTGCTCTGTAATTTAGATTCCCAATAACTGAGAGCTATAGCAATCCTACAAATCGCTTGGAATTATCCAGAAGCATAAAACAAAAAGCAGAGTATGTTACCTAATACATATGAAGACTTTTCTTGTTTAGGATATTAGAAGGGAAAGAGTAGGGTCTCACAAGAGATATTCCATAGCATACCACAGTTGTACAAATGGTTACATAGTATATATGATACAAGGTCCCTCTGTCATTGCTTTTGCTTGACAGTTTTTAAGTGTTTTATTTGGTGGAGCAGAACAGTGGTCTCCTCAAAGGATTCTTCCATCAATGTGTGAAAATCACAGAAAGATTTCTTGAAATAGAAATCCTTTTGTAAAAACAAACAAAAACCAAAAGCTTCTATTACCAAATGAGGTAAATAAAGGTAAAAATAAAATCTTTTCTTATCAAAGGTGTTTGCTGTTATCTTGGAAGAGGTCCAACATAGAGTCCAAGTTGAATACAGTTTGCCTATAGCTGTCCAAGTCTCAGAGAATCTTTTTTCTTTCCTGGTAGATAACATTGTTCATATATGCCTTGGAATGTTGCAGTCCTGGTATAAATATCCTATAGGTAAATTCAGGGTATGTAGGTGGCACAATGGGTAGAATGCCAAACCTAGAACCCAAAAGACTCAGCTTTCTGAGATCAAATCTGATCTCAGACAAAAGTTGTGTGACCCTGGACAAATCACTTAACCCTCTTTGCCTCATTTTCCTCAACTGTAAAATAAGCTAGACCAGGAAATAACAAACCGTCCTAGTATCTTACCAAGAAAATGAGGTCAGAGAGTCTGGCGTGACTAAATGACAGGTAAAACTCAATTTGGTAAAGAATGCCTTTTGGTTGGGTTTATGCTGTTGGATGCTAATATAAATTGCCTATGTACATATTTAATACATATGCCACTGACTTAGAAAAGTTCAGTTTACATCCCAGTCCTAAAGAATGGCAATACCAAGGAATGTTCAAATTATCAAACAACATTATGCTTAAGATTCTGCAATTTAGACTTCAGTAATATGTGAACCAAGAAGTACTAGAAGAGAAGGCTGGTTTTCAAAAAGGCAGAGAAACTAGAGGCCAAATTGTCAACATTCATTGGATTATAGTGTTCCCAGAAAAACATCTACTTCTCCTTCATTGATTCACTAAAGCCTTTGTGTGGATCACAAAAAATGTGGTAAATCCCCTCTTTATTTAGCTTATATGTAGAGTACAAAGTACCAGGCTGGATGAATCAAAGGCTTGAATTAAAACTACCAGGAGAAATATCAGCAGTTTCATGTATGCAGACAATACTCTTCTGATGGCAGAAAGTGAAGAGGAATTAAGCTTCTTGATGTGGGTGAAAGAAGAAAATGTAAAAGCTTTCTGGAAGCTTAACATTAAAAAAAAAGATCTAAGCAATCGGTTCCATCACTTCCTGGCAAAGAGAGGGAGAAGAAATGGAAACAATGCTAGATTTTTATAGTCCAAGGTTCCAGGATCACTGCAGAAAGAGACTGCAGTCATGAATTTAAAAGATGCTTGCTCCTTGGATAAAAAGTCATGACAAATATGAACAGCATACTAAAAAACAGAGCCATCACCTTGATGACAAAAGTCTGTATAATCAAAGCTATGGTTTTTCCAGTAGCGATATATGGCTTTGAGCTGTACTATAAAGAAAGCTAAGTGCTGCAAAATTAATGATTTTAAATTGTGGTGCTGGAGAAGGCTTTTGAGAGTCCCTTGCAAAGCTGGGCGAGAAAATCAGTCATAACTTAAAGTAATTAATTCACGTTGTTCACTGGAAGGTCAGATATTGAGCTGAAACTTAAATACTTTATTCATTGGAAAAGACCCTGATGTTGGGAAAACATGCTCAAAGGCCAAATAAAAAAGAAGACAAAAGAAAAGTATCAAAGAAACAATGAACATGAACTTGGGCAGAGTTCAAGGAATAGTGGGGAGAAAAGGACCTGAAAAGGCAGACAGGGCTGAACAACTGAACAACCAAAAAGAAGAAAAACATGTACCTTCCATTGAAACTGTAAATACACAATGAGCTTGGTCCCCAAAGTAGCAGAATCAGAGAGAGCTAAATTTCCTTTAGAAAATTTCAGAATTCTTATAATGATCTCAACCAACTTTTTGAAACAAAGCCCCATTAAAAATAAAACAAAACACCAGTCAGCTTCTGATGATGATATACAGATGGCTAGTATAACACTGCAGTCCTCAACGAACTGAAAGTGAAGTTCATCCAAAGGACAGTAGAGAAGCACATGGTGGATATGAACAGACCACACAAATTACAAATGAGTAACACAGGAGAAATAGTGAATTTAAACAACTGAAGGTCACAACTATAAGGTTATTTGATATGCTTGTTGACTTCCTACTAAAGTAAACAGGGAGGTACATCTGTGTCCAGGCTCATGAAGTTTTGCTATTCATGTCTACAAGTAATTAATCTTAAACAACAAAAGGACATGCTTGCTAGTAAATGTTCATTTAAAAAATGTTATTGATGCTATTTGTTTTGCACTTTACAGTAATATCTTTATTTAATGCATTTTCCCCAGTGTTCCCTACAAACACCTTTATTAACAAAGAAAATAAGAGGCAAATTTAGTCTTTAATAAGGAAGAACTTGCTAAAAGTTAGTTCCATACAAATTAGAATGTAGTCCCTCAAGGAATAGTAGATTCCACTCATTGAGAATTTTCAAAATATGTGTAGGTGTTTGATTGTTTTTTGTGTGTGGGTTGTACCAGATGGACTTTGAAATCCCTTTCTATATTTCTGGATTCATCTTGGTGGCCTCATCAAGATACATTTTTAGTTGTAACCAAATGTTCCATGAGGCACATATTAAGATTCTTCCATGAATACAGTTAATGACATCTACCCTAAATAATGGTACTTATAAAACCATATTGAAGCAAGAGGAAAAAAGTGTCAAGTGTATTTTATAAAGTCTAAAAAGATGCTTAGTAAAGCTCAGTCTGAAATGTAGCTACTGGGAAGACATGATTGCCAGCCAATGGAATGTGTGGATTCTGAATTTATATTGTTTACTTCTACCTTTTAGTTGCTCTGGGTAGAACATTCATCCTCCTTTCAGTTGCTAACCTTGATTAAAACTTGTAATCTGATAGTATTTTTGATCAGTATTAAAATATTTTTACCTTTATGTACCTTTCTGTCATCTTAAATTTCTCCATGTTTCTTATCTTTTTATGTAGTAATCTCATGTAAGAGGAAGAGAATTGAAATTTTACCAAACAAAAAAAATGGCAAACCCCAACAAACTCACTTACTTTACCAGAAACTCTCTTGCTAAAGAACACAAACATGACAGGAGTGATGAGGAGGAAAAAGGAGTGGAACCACAAAGTGACTTGGAAGCAGGTAAACAGTTGCCATTTATTTATGGAGATGTTCCTCCCGAAATGATGTCGGAGCCCTTGGAAGAACTGGACCAATATTATAGGGATAAAAATGTAAGTATTTCCTAAGGCCATAGGGAAAATGTTTTTGTTTTACTCTTCATATAAGGAAGAGTTTGGATTTAAATATGATTGGACTTGAGAAATATGCTGAATAAAATTGTAAATATTGAAGTATTGTAAATGTTGAGATCCATTAATCTTATATTCTTACATTTAATCAAAATCACTTTTGTAACTGACGTCTTGATTCCTTTGCCTTTAAAATATAATGAGGATGGATGTTGGAACTGACCAGTAGTCTGCTCTGGCTAGTGGTAACCCAAGTTGAATGCTTCTGCATTCTGATTCCAGTCAAATGACCTAGGTTTAAATCCTGGCCTCTTCTCCTTACTCCCACTGTGCTCTTGAATGAGCCATATAATGTCTTTGTGCCTCAGAGTTCTCAAATGAAAAATAAGGAATTCAGTCAAAATTATTTCTAAGGTCCTTTTGGACTCGAAAACTGTGATATTATAATGTTATATATGGGTAATCTTCAAAGACTTCTTCAAATTTATGATTCTATGATATGATACCAACTTATCACAGAGAGTTAATTTGCTATAGTAGATAGCATAGGTGAGTGCTAGACTAAGTCTGGGTTCTATCCCATCCATAGACATTAGCAAACAGCACCTATAAGTTTACCTCTCAGCCTTTCTCATTTAATGTCTTTGAGACTCTATCTCCTCACCTGCAAAATGAGAGTAGTAGTATATGTATGCATGCCTGCATACATGTATGTGTATGTTTATACACACATATGTGTGTACATGCATGTGTATGTGTGTGTACACACGTGCATAGTGGTAACCTTTAAAGGTCCATATCAATCCATGATCCTAAGATCATTTGGCATCTGTATGAACACCTGTGATGAGGAAGTTATGACCTACAGAGGCAGTCTATTTCCTTTTCTGATAGCTAAAAACTGTTAGGAAACTTTTCATAGAATCATAATCCCACAGGTGGAAGGGACCTTGGAGATGATATAGTTGAGTTAACACCTGAAAAAGGAGAATTTCTGTAACATATATAAGTAGCTACCCAGTTTTTGCTTGAAGGCTTCTAGTAAAGTGAGAACCTACTTTCTCCTGAGTCGACCCATTCCACTTTGGGACAATTTTGATGGTTAGAGACATGCTAATTACATCAAACTTAAATTCACCTCTGACATTTTTCTCCCTTACTCCTAATTATGCCTTTTGGTGCCATATAAAACCTAGCCCTTTAAATACTTGAATACATTCATCATTTTGTCTTTTTAAGTTTAAACATCCCTAATACCTTTAACTAAGTCACATATTGCTTTACCTTCAGAGTGAGTAATAGATTTTTGTTCTTCAGTTGTTTCAATTATGACCAACTCTTCATGACCCCATGTGATATTTTCTTGTCAGAGCAATAGATCAGATGTTCTTTAAACATTTTTCCAGCTCTAATTTCCTACAAGGCTACATTTTCAAAAGTGCTTTCCAGTTATAAAGCACTGCATATGCCCATATTTATTTCATTTGACCATAACTAATGATCAGAGACAGGTAGGAGGTTCAGTTGATAGAGGACTAGGCTTCAAGTCAGGAAGACCTGATTTCAAATCCAGTCTCAGACACTTCCTTGCTGTGTGACTCTGGGGCAAGTCACTTTTCCTCTGTTTTCCTTAATCCACTAGAGAAAAAAATGACAAACCATTCTAGTATCTTTGCCAAGAAAACCCCATGGTGGGGCTATGAAGAGTTGGTCATGACTGAACAACAACAGTGTTCAGTCCAGACTAAAAATGAATGTTAAAAACAATTGAAAGTTTTAATTTTTAATTTCATTCTTTATCTTTCCTCCTGCAGACATTCTTAGTATTGAATGAAAGGAAAACGATCTTCAGATTCAACGCCACTCCAGCCTTATACATTTTACATCCTTTCAATCTGATTAGAAGACTATGTATTAAGGTTTTAGTGAATTTATATCCTTTTCTAGGAGCTAATTGACAATGTTGCTGCTTTAACAAAAATAAAAACGAATAATGTTAAATACAACTGTTTCATCATACACCTGTTACTTTAGTTTTTTCCCTCTCTAAAAGAATCTCTGATTTTAGTTCATTCATTGCCTTTTAATTGAATAGGGAAACATAAAAGGGAGTTAGATAGTGTACTGTATTGAGTACTGGGCCTGGTGGTAGGAGAACTAAAACCAGCCTCAGACACTTACTAGCTGTGTGACCCTGGGCAAGTCATTTCACCTCTGGTAGCTTCAGTTTCATCATCTACAAAGTGGAGATAATAATAGTACCTGCCTCTTAGATTTGTTGTGAGGATAAAACCTTAAATAATATTTGTAAAGTGATTTTCCAATCTCAAAGTGCTACATAAATGCTGGTTATTATTATCATCCCTCTCATGGTAATTAGTATTATACACTGATCTGATAAAGAGATATGCCAGTAGTCAACTTGGAAAACATTTCAAATATACATGACAGTATCCATGACTGGGCATATTGAGAGAAAATAATTCTTAAAAGTCATTCAGGAGGTCTTTAGAAAAGTGAGAAATTATAGGCTATCAGCTTTTATATAAATGTCCTGAGTACATATATAGGAAATCTCTAACATAAATGATCATTTTACTTTCCTTGATTCACACTCACCCTATTCAATATATTTATCATGGGCACTTTTATGATCAACTGTTTATTTTTGACAATGTGCACATCTCCAACCTGGGCAAAGACTCTAAAGTAAGTCTACAAAATACTTTTTTTTAATGCATATTATAAATGGGACCTTGAATTCCTTTCCCTTACATAAAGTTACTGATTCCTCTATTTTCTGTGTTTCTGTTTCCCTTGTGATCTAGTTAAACTCCTGTCTATATATTTTCACTCTCAGAAACATGAGAGTAGTCTTTTTTTGGTTAGTATTTATTTTTTTCCCAATTTCATGTAAAAACAATTTTTAACATTTGTTTTTAAAATGTTGATCTCCAGATTCTTTCCCCTTCCTCCATTGAGAAGGCAAGCAATTTGATATATCATGTACGTGCATTGTCATGTGAAACACATTTCCATGTAATTCATGTTGTAAAAGAAAACATAGACCCAAGAAAAATAAAGTTTAAAATGTGTGCTTTGATCTACATTTAGATAGCATCAGCTCTTTCTCTGAGCATAGATAGCATTTTTCATTATAAGTCTTTTTTTTCACAATGATAAATTTTTATTTTTCAACCTTTGAAAGTTCTTATTTTAGACAGGTTCTTGAACTGGTGATTCATAGCCGTCAGCCCTTTCTACTTCCATGCCTGTTTCATCTCCTGAAGGTTTTCCAGAGCTACCACCTTCATCATGCAGCTCCATTAGCTTTCCCAATTCAAATTTGGGCTTCCTGAGCCTCTTGACTTTTCGGACAAATACATCATGGAGAGGGTAAATGGACTGGCAAGCCTTTTCTATGTCTTTTCCAATGCTGTCTGAAATCAGTTTATTGACAGCTTTCAAGTCATTTGTCTGCACCTCTCGGGTCATGATTTCCATCATTTTCTTACAGATTTTACACACCTGTTGGTGCTGGGCATAAGAGGTCTTACGGATCTGGTTGTTGCACTTTTTGGTAAAACCAACACAAAAGAGGTGGAGCAAGTACTCATCAGTAGTTTTTACATCAACATGGGCTTCAATCATGGTCTGCCGCTTTTTGACCATGGAGCACATCTTGTTCTGGGTAAGGTCAATTCCATGGAAATTACTCAAACAATTTTTACCTTGAACATCTTCAGCAATTAACTTGAACTTACGAAAAGCAACCTCATCTTTCTGCAGATCAGCAAGGCTCACTTAAAAAACTCGACCCTTGAGACCATCAGAGGCAATTTTTGTTCCTTGAGTCCTTGTAAACAGTGTCTTGCCAATATTTCGAACTTTGAACATAGCTGGTGCTTTTACATCATTCCAATCCTACTTTGAAAATGAATCAACCACTTTCTTCTTGACTCCTTTTTTGCCGCCTTTAGTGAGGTGCTTGTTCTTGCCCACCACCATGATCCTGCTCTGAAAGCCAAAAGGCTGAAAAGGCAGCTCGCACAAATCTTTAGGAAGCTGGGGCGGGGCTCCTCTCTCCATCATAAGTCTTATAGTACTGTCTTAGATCATTGTATTGTTGAGAATAGCTAAAGTCATTCACAGCCAATCATCTTAAAATATTGCTGTTACAATATACAATGTTCTCCTGGTTCTACTCATTTCACTTTGCATCAATTCATGTAAGTCTTTCCAAGTGTTTTTTGAGACCATCTTGCTCATCATTTAGTATAGTACAATACTATTCCATCATAATCACATACTACAATTAGTTCAGCCATTGCTCAGTTGATGGGCACCCACCAATTTCCAATTATTTGCCACTAGAAGAGAACTGCCATAAATAATTTTGTCCATCTAGATCATTTTACTTTTTTCATCTCTTCTGGGACATAGATGTAGTAGTAGTATTTCTGGGTCAATGGATATGTATGGTTTTTTAGCCCTTTGAGCATAGTTCCAAATTGTTCTACATAATGGATGAATCAGTTCATAACTTCACCAGCAGTGCACTAGTGTCTCAATTTTCCCACATCCCCTTTAACATTTGTCATTTTCCTTTTCTGTCCTATTAGCCAGTCTAATAGGTGTGAGGTAGTACCTCGGAGTTGTTTTAATTTACATTTCTCTAATCAGTAGTGAGTTGAGGCATATTTTCATATAGCTACAGATAACTTTGATTACTTAATCTGAGAACTCTATATCTTTGATCATGTATCAATTAGGGAATGGCTCTTACTTTTATAAATTTCACTCAGTTCTCCATATATTTTAGAAATGAGGTTTTTATCATAGAAATTTGCTTCAAAATTTTTTTCAGTCATTATGGCTAACTATATTTCCCTCCATCCTATTTCTTCCTTGTTCATTTTATTCTCACACTGTCCCTCCTCAAAAGTGTTTTTCTTCTGACTACTACCTTCCCCAGTCTGTCCTCCCTTCTGTCACTCCCTCCACCACTCCTTTTTTTATCCCTTTCCCCATTCTACTTTCACATAGGGTAAGATAGATTTCTGTACCCAATTGAGTGTGAATATTATTCTCTCTCTGAACCAATTCCAATGAAAGTAAGGTTCAAACATTCCCTACCATCTCCCCCAACTTCCCCTCCATTGTAAAAAGCTTTGTTGCCTCTTTCATGGGAGATAATTTACCCCCACAATACCTCTCATGTTCCCTTTCTCTCAATGTATTTCTTTCTCAGTCCTTAATTTTATTTTTTAGATGCCATCCCATGATATTAAACTCACAGCAGTGCCCTCTATCTTCATATATTCCTTCTAACTGCCATAATAATGAAAGAATTTTCATGACCATCAAATATCATTTTCCCATGTAGGAATATAAACAGTTTAGCCCAATTAAGTGAATTATAATTTTCTTTTCCTGTTTACCTTTTTATACTGCTTCTGAGTATTGTTTTGAAAGTCAGATTTCCTATTCACTTCTGGTCTTTTCATCCAGAGTGGTTGAAAGTTCTCTATTTCATTTTTCCCCTGAAGAATCATACTGTTTTGTTGGGTAGGTGATTCTTAATTTTAATACTAGTTCCTTTGCTCTTGGGTATGTCACATTCCAAAGGCTCTCATCCTTTAATGTAGAAATGCCTAAATCTTGTGTTAAAATCTTGTATTAACCTGACAGTAGCACCTCAATGCTTGAATTGTTACTTTCTGGCTCCTCAAAATATTTTCTCCTTGACCTAGGAGCTCTGGAATTTGGCTATAATATTCCTGGAATTTTTTATTTTGTAACCTGTTTCAAGAGATGATAAGTGGATCCTTTCCATTTCTATTCTATCCTCCTATTCCAGAATATCAGGGTAGTTTTCCTTGATAATTTCTTGAAAGATGATGTCTAGGTTCTTTTTTTTATAATGGCTTTCAGGTAGTTCAATATATTTAAAATTATATCTCCTGTATCTATTTTCCAGATCACTTATTTTTCCAATGAGATATTTCACATTGCCTTCTATTTTTTATTCTCTTGATTTTCTTTATTGTTTCTTGATGTCTCAATTCTTGCTCAATTTTAATTTTTAAGGAATTATTTTCTTTATTGAGCTTTTGTACATCCTTTTCTATTTAGTCATTTCTACTTTTTAAGAAGTTTTTTTTTCTTCAGTGAACATTTATATATCTTTTTTTTCTCTATTTGGTCAGTTCTTCTTTTCAAGGCATTCTTCTCCTCACTGGATTTTGTACCTCTTTTGCCATTTGGCCTAGTACATTTTTTACAGTATTATTCTCTTCATTTTTCTTGTGCCTCCTTTACCAACCTGTTGATTCTTTTGTCATGATTTTCTTACATCATTCTTCTCTTCTCAATTTTTTCTCTATCCCTCTTACTGATTTTTTTTAAAATCATTTTAAGTTCTTCTATGGCCAGGGGCCAATTCATATTTTTCTTTGAGTATTTGAAATTCTGACTTTATTGTCTTCTTCTTGGTTTGTGTTTTGATCTTCCTTGTCACCACAGTAACTTTCTATGTTTAGATTTTTTTTTTGTTATCTGCTTATTTTCCCAGGCTTTTTCTTGACTTTTAACTCTTTGCTAAAGTGGGATCCTGCTTCCAAGGTGAAAGGTACATTTTCCCAAACTTCAGGGGTTTTGTGCACCTGTTTTCATAGATATTTATAGGAACCTATAAGTTTTCAGTTCTTCTGAAGTGGTATGATCTGATTGGTGTATTTTCTACTCTCTGGTATGTGCTCTTGTCTGAGTGACCATAGGTACTCTTTTCTGCCCTGAAACTGTGATAAGGGTCCCCAGTCCACTGTGGCCCCAAATTCTGGTGTGTTAGTGCTCCTTCTTGTACCTAATACTGCAATTCAGATCTGAGTAACAGCAAAGAAACAGTGACTCCTTCACCAAGCTGCTGCTTCTTTTTTCATCATTTTCTTGTATCACTCTCATTTTTCCTCCCAATTTTTCCTCTGCTTTTCTTATTTTATATTTAAAATTCTTTTGGAGCTCTTCCATGGCCAAGGGCCAATTCATGGTTTTATTTAAATCTCTGCATGTAGGAGTGTGGGCTTCATGGCTGTCTCAGTGCTAGTGGAAACAACTGTAATCTATTTCTGACTAGTTATTTGACCCCCTTACTGTGTTTGGGCTTGGAGGTCTGGAAGCAATTGTTGTCTCTGCTGATTTCGTCACTCTCAAGGAGATCTCATAGTTTGCTGGGGTCTGGTCTACACTAGTGTGACTTGCACTGAACTGTGCCCCACTCTCCCAGGTGCAACAGACCTTTCCTGTCACCTTTCTAAATAGTCTTTGACTGGATAATTTCACCCTGTCCTTTTGTGGGTTCTGCTGCTCCAGAATTTGAGGGTATTATTTAAAGGTGTTCTGAAGGTTTTTGGGAAGAGCTCAAAGGAGTCCCTGCCTTTCCTCTACCATGTTGGTTCTGCCTCCCTAGAGTAGTCTTATCATTGGTTCTATTACAGGGAACTTAGTAACTTGCCTAGTAAGCTTCAGTTTCTCTCATATATTTTTTAAGGGAGAAGAAACTCCTCAGGAGTTTATCTTTGCTCATAATCCTAATTTTGTTCATATCAATGACTGACTTTCTGCCTAGTCAGTGTTTGAGCAGCTTCACAGGTATTTAATCTTATTAATAGTGTAATATATTATGCATTCATCCTCCCCTCCCTTCTGCCTTTCCTTTTTAAATTTTGATTTTGGTTCCTTCCCTAAGAACTTAAAAGTTCTCTGGGTATTTCTTGACCTTCAGGGTATTATTTTTGCTATTCTAATAATGGATAAGAGAGCGTAGTGTACAAGTGCAGTTACTTAAAAATTTTGCGTTTTGTCTTTCTAAGGCACTCATTTATTATAGAGTTTTACACTAGCTTCCACAGATTTATATTTCATGATTTCATGACGTGTCATTCTTCCATCTAACATACTTGTGGATACTTGCTTTCAGATTACCTTTCATTGGACTATATACCTTTGAAATACTTATACAGATCTTGGCAAGAGGCTTCATTATAGGACCTTTCACATTCCTTAATGATCCTTGGAACTTTTTTGATATCCCAATTCTTACAATGGCGTAAGTAAGATTCATGGTAAATAAACAGTGTGATTAAAAAAGATTCAGAATTTTACTTCATATAAAACTTTTATGACTAAAGAATATTATTTGAACCATTATGTTCAAACCTTGAATTTTCCATTTGATGCATTTAATGAACTCAAGCTGATTTATATTTATTTTTTATCTTAGTCCTTGGGATTTGGAGAAGTAACTACTATAGTACATAGAAGGTTTAGGGTTGGGGTGGGGTGTTTGCTTATAAATAAGCATTTATTAAGTACTTATTGAATGCCAATCGATGCGGTAACATATATAAAGTGGTTACAAACCTTAAAACACTATATAAATGATAGCCTTTACATTTTTACAGAAAACATACTTGTATAGAAAACTAAGAGTATTTTTATTGTCACTACCAACACCACAACTTCCATTCTTTTGTATAAATGAATTGTTATAGGTTCATGGGATTGTGAAATTGAAGGAATTGGAGAGATCAGGTTGCCCCACCCTCTCATTTTTTTTTCTCAGAAGAGGAAATAGAGACTTAGGGGAGGTGAAATTGCTTACAATTGTCACACAAGTAGTAAGTTGAAGAGCTCATGATCTAACAGCAAATCCCTTCCTTTGTTACACAATACTGTCTTTTGGAGCTCATGTGTTGATTTTTTATTTTAGAATTTTTAAAAGTTGTTTTTTTTTTAAATTTCTGCAGAGTACCTGGCTGTTTTCCATTGTACCTTTAGGGATAATATAGTAAAAAGTGGGATGGATGATGTTTATTATGTATTATTAAGAGCAGTTACAACAATAATAATACATTTATGTAGTGCTCCACATTATAAAATAGATTGTTTGATCATCAACAATGGTAGGTGTATTGTAACTATTTTACATATGGATAAACAGACTGAAACTCAAAGTATTTCCCCCATGTTCTAAAGTTGGAACCAGGTCTCTAATACAAAGATTACACCTCTTTTGCACTATGTTTTAACAATAAAAACCTAGGAGTTTTAGAGATAAGCAAAGAAGACTTTTTGTTGGGGGTGGAGATGGGCAGATTCTGGAGGAACAGGACACTGACTTTGAAATAGTTTAAGGTCTGTCATATGGTAGAGGGCTAAGAGTTATGAGCTTTGTTATGCTTGACCTCAGAGGGCAGAACCAGGAAGTGGTTGGAAATTAGAGAGATGTCTGAGTCTCCCCTCACTAGTAGTTTCTGAAAAAAGACTAGACATTGTAGAGGGGATTTTTATTCCACTTTTGGTCCAACTGGAAGCTGAGGTCTCTTTCAATTGTGTGATTCTGTTCATTCTTTTCTATTAAAATTAAATTTTATTCTATGATATTTAAAAGACAGTTACTGAAGATAAAAGTTTACCAAGTTTAAAACAGCATTAAAAGCCTGAAAAATAATGCCACTAAGCACATTTAAAATTAAATTTTGTATAACTCTAATTTAATTCTACAGGTATTTGAGCATATTTGTAAACCTGTTTAATGATTCAGCTCTTGGAATTTTCTCCATATTGAGAATTGTGAAATATGTTTCTCTAAATATAGGTAAGAAGTGATTGACATGAATCATGTGTGACTTTATTTCCCTTATTGTATGTATTTCAGGGTAAAGGAAAAGATGGTGTGTTAGTATATCATCTCCATTACTGCAGCTATCTGAGAATACTTTCAATTGATACACTGTATCAGCATTGAGAAACTTTTGTGGTTGTTCAGTTGTGTCTGACTATTCGTGACCCCATTTGTGGTTTTCTTGGCAAAGATACTGGGGTAGTTGACATTTCCTTCTCCAGCTCATTTTACAGATGGGAAACTGAGGCCAATAGGATTAAGTGACTTGCCCAGGGTCTCACAGATAGTAAATGTTTGAGGCCAGATTTGAACTCATCAAGATGACTCTTTTGACTCCATACTGGGTATTCTATGCACTGTGCCACCTTGCTTGGATTAGGTAACATCTAAGGTCACTTTCAGCTCTCAGACTGAAATCTTGGAAACTTTTTTCCTGACTCTAATTTTGGAGGGTGGGATGTGCGGTGTAAGAATTATAGATGGTGAGGGATCCATTTTCATCGTGGTCCTTATTATTTGATAGTTGTACAAGCAAAAAGCATGATATATGTTTGATACATTTTGACATATATAAATATGTTTGATTGATATACTTTAATTGGGAAATCATTTTTATGCATTTAACATTGTCTTTCTAATCAAAATCAGGCTCTAAGACTTTAGTTTAAAGTATAAATTTTCAAATCTACATGAAACATAGTTAAAAATTTTGATAGGTGCTCTATCAACTAAAAACCAAAATGAAGAGAGTAATTCCTGATTTTGCTTAGTGAAAAATAGGACATTTCAATCCACTGGCAAAGTTGAATTCTTAATAAGATAAGAAAGAACTGCTTGAAGAACCCTAGAAGTAGCTTGCAATATAAGTAACATAGTGGAAAGACTGCTACACTTGGATTCAGGAAGATCTGGGTTCAAATTCTGAGCCTTACTACTTATATGGCCATCAGCAAGTCTTTTAAACTCCCTGAGACTCTTTTTCCTCATCTGCAGAATGAGGATACCTGTAATAACCACCTCACAGAGTTGTTGTGAAGCTCAAATAAAATAAAGTGTGTGAAGTACCTTGTAAACCTGAAAATCTTGATTTTGTTGGTAATGCCACTAAACAATATCATAACTGAAAACATTTTTTAATTTTGTCAGGAATTACAGCTCACCATTTTCTTGTTGCTCTACCAATATCCCATCAACAGGTGGTCCATTTGTTATTCATTCACCAGTTAAATGAATAGTTGCTCTTTATATGAGGAAGTCTTAACAAGCAGCTCATTAATCTGAGCATTCAAGCTAGTCTTTAAGGCAATACATTGCCACTAGGAAACATGGTCTAGTAATGTTTACATTAAGCAGGTTAACTTAGACATTGATCCACAACTTTTGCTGAGAGCTAAGCCGCTTGTCTTATATGGTCATTGGTTTGAAACATTGGCATTTTCTCTAATCGGTAATATAATTTGTAATGGATCCACTCTAATGTTTTATTTCATCCTACCACTGCTACTTTGTCCCTCCTGTTTTCAGGCCCAAGATCTGTTGCAGGGACACTGACTCGATCAGTGAAGATGTTTTCTCAGACGGTGTTTCTGGTTATGTTTTGCCTGAGTGTCTTTGCTGTCATGGGGATGCAACTATTTATGGGCAAACTGAAGCAGAAATGTCTGCGATGGCCTCGAGGAGAGGGAAATTTCACTGGGATATCATGGGACAATGAAGGTAAGTATCACCTACTCTCTCTAAACATATGGAGGCTTCCAGGAAACGTGCTTATGCCAGACACCAGAGAAATCATAATGGATCAAATGAATGAACTAAAATGAATAGGAATTTCTATCAGGCTTGGTTTTTTTCATTAGCCATCCCTTTCCCATTTGAGTTGAAAAGACAGCAGTTTTTTCTGCAGACATTCAAATCAAGAAAAAAGAGCAAGAGAATTATCCTGCAAAACATATCATAGAAAGATAGCAGGAAAATAGGTTTTCATGCTGCATGAGAGAGGCAGAAATTGAGTCCCAAAAGAGAGCCCTTTTTGAAATTTGTCATAAAAAGCCAACCTTGATAAGGCGCCATGAGATATAAAGTAGTGTAGACTTGCAACTACAGAAGATTCAGAGACTGAGTTCAAGTCCCATTTTCTTTCTATGTTACTACGGCATTTAACCTTTTTTGAGGTATGTTTTCCTTATCTGGAAAATAGAGACGCTTAATTATATGACCTACCCCACAAGCTTTGTCTTTTTTTTTTGAAGAAAGAACTTTGGACATCTAAAAAATCCATAAAATGTAATGTTCTTTATAGGAACTCTAAATCTAGTAAGCTAAGAAACCAGTTTATATTACTAGAATTTTTATTCCTATGCATTTATAAGAATGCTTATGTTTGCATTTTTATTTGCAGAATATTTGAAGTGTACTTTTATCAGAAGTATTCCTTCTTGCATATGAAATCATCAGTCATTGATAGTTCTGTATTTTTAAAAGTTGTTAATAAAATTTTTGATAGTATTTTTCTTGGCAATCACATTTCTATTTGCTTCAAAAGAATTTGATTTAGATCTAAAATGCATCTAATAAGGAATCCTTTTTAGTTCATGGTCAGTTAAATGTTTTTTTTTCTTTTATAAAAAAGCTCTTAGCTATAATCCCTTAGGTCAATGTTTTCCAAACTTTTGATTTACCATCCCTATAAGTAAAAAGCTTTTGAGCACCATCCAACATATATGCATATTTATTTATAAATTATTCACCTATGCACCTATATCATACTGATATATATATATATATAGAGAGAGAGAGAGAGAGAGATAAAATATAAAAATTTTAAGCATTTATAATATTTTTATTTCACTTAAAAAAGGAAACTGGTTTCACGGAGCAGTGTGATTGAATGTTTCGTTTTTTTTTTTTTTAATCATGGTTTAACACTTTGTGATACTGGACTTTGAAGGTTTGGTACTAAACTCACTTTATTTAATTATTTAAATTTAATTGCTTCTTGCCTGAAAAAAGTTACTTTAAAATATACACCCCTAAAATGGCATAAAGATCTTCATAGCTATGTTTATGAAAATACATTCATCATTTTCCACCCCATCTGAAAACTACATTTAGTTTTTATTGAAATTCAGTAAGTAAATTTCAGTTTTCAGTTATGTTAATCAGCTCTTAATTTGAACCAGTCAAGAAGGGTTGCACTTTATTCTTTTTAACAAATATATTCACAGGCTACTGAATCAAATTTGAAAACTTTTGAAAAAGGTTAGAAAATTTCATTTTTATAAGGGTTTTTAAATGTATAGATTTGAGAATTTTAGAAAATGTTTCAGCAACAGATGATTCGTTCTCAGTGCCTTGCTAACTGCGATAGCTTTGTAGTTTTATTTAGGTAATATTTCAAGCAACAATATGAAATTTGGGTGGGAATCACTGCTCAGTGATAATGAACATAAATTCATATTTCAAATTGTCCTGATAATTTCAAAATTATTTTCCAAATTTTTGTCAAACCTGATTAGAGTGTTATTTTTCATAACTTAATGTTTGAAGACTTCATACTAGGAATAGGGAAGTATCATTTCTCCCACTTTCTTGTACATTTTTTTCATGTTGTTAATATTTTATCTGATCCCTGATTTCTTCTTCAACGTATTTTTACCCACTTAGATATTTACTTAAAATTGGACAATCTATAATTCCAATTAATTGGGCATGTATAAATGGACATATGACAGAATATATGAAAATAATAAAGATAAGGAATCTATGTCAATCACTCAATATTTTGGAACTCCAACTGCTCCTTCAGAATAGCTTATGTATCATACCTTACACATATTAGCAAAGTTCAATTTCTTTCTTGTTTTTAAGATAAAGATATTATGATGTTATGATTTTTTTTTTTGCAATACCCCAGGGTCGTATGTTCCCTGTTTTAGAAATTGCCTCCTTAGGATATTATGCCATTTCCCATTTCTCCTGGCTATACTCAGTTCCTTCTTATCTCTTTTGAAAAAAAAAAGTTTTATGAATATATTTTGTTTTTATATCCCCACATTTTCTCTTATATTCTTCCTTCTTCCAATAACAGAACAAAAAACAAAAAAAGGGTGGGGGAAGGGCAGCAAAAGTAACCCCAAAAAACATTTTTAAAGGCCGGCATTTTAGGTAGTGTTCCACACCCACAGTTTCCCATATACTCAAATAGTTGAGGAGGGTAGAGCTACTTTTTTCTTTGGAGCCAAGTTTGTTCACTAATATGTTGAAGCATTCACATTTGATTGTTTTGTTCCTGTTTACTCTGTTGTCATTCTGTATGATGTTTTATCATTCATCAAAACAAAAAAGGAAGAATGAGAACAGGTGGAAATGGATGATGCATGTTTACCAAGTTTGTGGATAAATAAATAGTGAATGGATGACTATTTTGGTAAAATCTCGGCAAGAAAGTGGGTCTTAGGAGAATGTGAGGAAGGTAACAGAATGAAGGATTGAGTCTGGGGGGGGTGACATGAAGTGGGGAGTCACAAAACAAGGGAGGAGGGTAGTCTCATTAAGTAAATGGTATAGATTTGTGAGAAGAGATGTGGATCTCAAGAGAGAGGGAGATAATATGAATGTTTGAGAATGAGATAAAATGAAAAATAGAAATGCTACAACTTGTTCCTATGGAATATAGAAAATAAAAAAGATAAAAAAGAGTTTTAGAATCCATCAGTGTTCTATTTTTCATCTCATCCTTCATCTCTTTTCCATCAATTCCTCTTCATCACTTTCTTCATCAGTATCCTTCAAACCTTCTGCCTTTTCACCATCATCATTATTGTCATCATCATCATTGTTATCTCCTCTTTCTTCATATTTTATTGTTGTTCAGTCATTACAATCATATCTTATTCAAGACCCCATTTGGGGATCTTGTTGGCAAAGATACTGGAGTGATTTGCATTTTCTTCCCCAGATCATTTTACAGATGAGAAACTGAGGCATAGAAGGCCAAATGACTTGCCCAGGGTCACACAGCTAGTGTCTGAGGCCAGAATGGAACTAATGAAGATGAGTCTTCATGATTCCAAGCTCAATGCTATATCTACTGGACCACCTAGTAGAAAACAACTAGGACTTTAAGTTAGAAATCATACTTGATGATCTATCTCTTCCACATAAATTAGAATGGCTAAATAAATCATGTTTAAGAATAGTTTTCTGCTTTTTTGGCTGTTTCTTCTGACTGCTGTTATTTGAGATCTGACAAATATTTTAGCTCCTTCCCAGATTTTCATTTGATTTCACCTGAATTTGAAGATGGAACTCTATTTTCATTAAGAAGAAGTTCTTCAAAAGGTAATTTATTTTATTTTTTTATTTAAAAATTTTTTTGACTTTTATTTTATTTTATTTTCTGTGTTAAATTAATCAATTTATTTTTTTGCTCACATCACTCATTTCCACGAGATTTTGAGTTACACATTTTCTCCCTATCTTTCCGCTACCCACCACCCCAAAACAGCGATCCTGCAGTATAGCCCCTCCCAAAATCTGCTCTCTCCTATGTCCTCCCCCATTGCCCCTCTGACTTTCTGGTAGAGCAGAATGGATCTCCCTACCCAAGTGCCTGTGTATCTTAATTCCTAGTTGCATGTAGTTAATAATAATAATTATATATATATATA
>CM053596.1:174406549-174428221 GCA_028646575.1 Pseudocheirus occidentalis
TTTTCAAATATGATCAACTTACATATATCTTCAGTCCTTTACCTACTTGATTCTATGAGATTAGAGGAGCCATTAAATTTTGTGAATGCCTATTTTTCATAACTTTAACAAAAAGTTAAAATTTGGTCAACTTTGCCTAGTTTCCCTCATATGAACTCAACCTGATATCTTGACATTAAAAATACATTTTTCAACTGGTAAAGAATTTATTTCTACTAGGAACTGAACCTTTGAATTCTTTATTTGACAGCTTAAAAGCAATTATTTTATAACTTCAGATAAAGGAAAATTTCCAGTACTTTTCAATGCTTATGTTACTGTCCCCTAAATTAACCCTCAAATCAAATACACACACACACATACACATGCATATGTGCTGAGGCAATGATTCATGATTCACTTCTAGTTACTACACTGCAAAATACAAAGTAGAAATTTCATAGTCAGAGGAAAAAGACATGAAGCATAGTTTCATTTGAATGGGTAATGGTACATAAACCACTTTTTCCTCTAAGGGACAGGGAGAAATCTATAGCACTATTGGGAAGATGCTGCAAAGTTGGGAAAGGACACACAAAAGACATATAAAAGATATTCAGGGTTTCTAAACTTATGCCAGCCTACTATATGGAAACTTCTTCTTCTTCTTCTTCTTTTTTTTTTTTGCTTTTTGGAGGGCAGTTGGGGTTAAGTGACTTGCCCAAGGTCACACGGCTAGTTTTTGTGTTAAGTGTCTGAGGCCAGATTTGAACTCAGGTCCTCCTGACTCCAGGGCCGGTGCTCTATTCACTGTGCCACCTAGCTGCCCCCTATATGGAAACTTCTAATTTTAACTTAATATTGTTGTTAACTGGGTGTTAAGCTGTGGGGTTTTTTTTCTATTTTGCTCAAGGATTGCTCCATGCTTTCTAAAATCAGCACCCTATAGCAAAACTCCCATTGTCTCACCCTAGTTAGAGCGCTTTTGTCTCAACATTTCCCAAGTATTTCAAGCACTGTAGAATATAATTCCTCTTTATAACAAGATTGAATGATTTTGAAAAACCAATATGTCAGTCTATTTTTGGTATTAATTTTAATTAAGTCAATGAGGCAGTTGCCCAGCTGTCATGGGCTTCTAATATACTAACTTTTTTTTTTGGTTCAGAAGACTTCAAATCTATTTATAACTAATCCTAAGTCCTGCAATTGGCTGCAATGCCAACAAGGATCTTATATTGCCCAAGTTTTCTTGCCCTAAATAGTCTTCGCAAGATAATATCAACAATCTTTCCAGTTGATCAGCATGAATTCTGCTGTCACAAAGCTTAAAACCTTTGTTTTTAGGAAATGACAGGAAGCGAGAGAGTCTCAACAGAATCAGAATAATAGAATTTCAAATTCTGAAGGGACTGCACTGGCTGTCCTGTATGAAGTCCAAACCACGGCTGAAAAAGAATTTCCAGTGTAGCATACTCAAGTGGTCATGCAATCTCTACTTAATGATCTTCAACAAGGGAGAATTCATTATCAAGAACACCTTTTCCATTTGGGGCAAACTTTAATTATTAGGAAAGTTTTTCTTCACATTAAAATCTAAATTTACTTCTTTGCAACTTCCATCCAGTTCCCTTTAGCCCATATATTCCAGATTAGAAAAAGTATGTTTTTAGAGAAATTGTTGGAACTATCATGGGGAAATGTAATACCATACATGAGCAGCTTTTCAGAATAATGCTATTGTGAACAGCTTTTAGGATTCTCATTACACAGTATAGTGAGCACTCTATTTATTACATAACAAATCAGAGAAAAACATTCACAGTAAATCAAGTTATTCACAATGTTACAGCTCATCACAGAAAATCAAAATATAGCATTCACAACAACTTTTCACAGAAAATGGTCACGTAGTTTCCACTACAGTGGACACAAAGTTTTGAACAAAAAACAATCATTTAGTAACTTAAGCATTCATAAAATCCTTAATTCAATCACAAAGTACAATAGTCAAAGATTTCCAGTCATGGGGCATACTGGGTTACAAATCAATTACTTATTTAGTCATCAATCATTAAGTACAATCATTTAGTCAATCAATCATCCATCATTATTCACTATTCAATCATTAAAAAATATACAGACCTTCCACCTCTAGGTCGTTAATAAATTATAATCTTCTTAGATCCAAGTAAAGCATCCAAGGGTTCAAAGGCAGACAGCTCCAGGTCCTTCTTCAGCTCTCCAAGCAGTTCTTGCTCCATATTGGAGCTCACAGTGTCCAGTCCATCTCAAATCCTTCACAATATCTGCTCCCAGGAAGTCAAGGCCCAAAAAAGCTACAGGGCTTTAATGAATCCCCCATTCTTTTGCTGCTCTTTATTTATCTACTCTTATTTCCTTTATCTTTGGGAAAAAGTGAAATAAAATAAAACGAAACAATCTTTTTGTCAGAAGGGCAGACAATCAGTATATTTCAAGCTAAATCATTGTTATTGCACAAGCTCACTATCAAAAGTTCCTAATTTTTAGGTCTCTGTCATGATATACTTGCTTCTCAGTAAAATTTCTAAAAATATGAAAGTATTTTGAGGGCTTCTATTGAATTATTTTTAAGTCACTTTATTATTATATTTAGCATATTTCTTGTAAGTCAAGCTTAAACTGCCTTTGACACCATTCAAAGCCCTCTTCAGTTTTCTGTGTTCTCACTTTTGTAGCCTTATTTCATGTTATTAACTATAATGAATTCTATATTATAAACAAAGCTCTGTCCCTCTCTGTCCTACTCCCATTAAAAGATCCCTTACATTTCCTTGTGTCTGAGCTTTTGCTTACACTTTTCTCTGTGCCTGAAATGTCCTATATGCTGCCTTTGGCTAGGGATTCTTAGCCTTCCTTTAAAGCTCAACTCAAATGCAACCTCACCATGAAGACTTTCTGTGCCAGTGTTTAATATTGCTTTAATTAAATATATCCACTCTAATACTTTGACTATTAATTTATCAACTTGTTTCAGTAGGTAGACAGATGACCTTGAAATCTGGAAAATTTGGGTTCAGGTCCTGTCATGGGAACCTACTAACCATGTCATCATGTGCAGTCATTCAGCCCTTCAATGCTCCCAGCAACTGTACTAGTTTACAAGTGCCATGATAGGAAACAGTATGTTTTATTGAAACTTTTTATCTCCCCCAGCACTAGCATAGTGTTTCTGACAAAGGAGAGCCTTAATAAATAGATGCTGTCCGAATTCTCCTTGACTGTTCTCTTTCCCTTATCTCCCACAAAATCAACCACTATTGTGTTAATTATTTCTCTGCAACATCTCTCACATGTCTCATATCTATCCCATTCTCTTTAGCAACGTATATCTAGGTCAGCTCCCCTTTACCTGTCACCTTGACTATTTTTTCCAACTTTTTAAACATTTTTATTTGAAGTTTTGAGTTCCAAATTCTTCCCTCATTTTTTTCCTCCCTCCCTGAAATGGTAAGCAATCAGATATAGGTTATACATGTGCAATTATATAAAACATTTCCATATCAATCATTTTGTACAAAAGCACTCAAATTAAAGAGAAAAAAATGAAAGAAAGTCAATAGCAAACTTAAGTTTGTGTTCAGTCAATATCAGTTCTTTTCTTCTGGGGGTAGATAGTATGCTTCATCATTAGTCCTTTGAGATTGTCTTAGATCATTGTATAGCTGAGAATACTTAAGGTATTCATAGTTCTTCACTGAACAATGTTGCTGCTATTGGGTACAATGTTCTCCTGGTTCTATTCACATTGCTATGCATCAGTTCAGGAAAGTCTTTCCAAGATTTTTTGGAAATTATCATGCTTGTCATTTGTTATAGCACAATAATATTCCATTACATTCATATACCATAGTTTGTTTAGCCATTCCCCAATGGATGGGCATCCCTATGATTTCCAATTCTTTTTTTTTTGCTTTTTTTTTGGAGGGCAATTGGGGTTAAGTGACTTGCCCAAAATCACATGGCTAGTAAGTGTGTCAAGTGTCTGAACCCAGATTTGAACTTAGGTCCTCCTGACTCCAGGGCCAGGGCTCTATTCACTGTGCCACTTAGTCATGATGTCCAATTATTAACCACCACAAAAAGAGCTGCTATAAATATTTTTGTACTAATGGTCCTTTGCTCTTAACACATCGACTATTTTAATAGCTTCCTAATGTATTTCCTCTTAGGCCTCTCTGTTCTCCAATATATCCTCTTCCCAGGTACCCAAATTATCTTTCTACTCAGTACAAGTCAAACAATATCATTCTTCTGCTCAGAAATCTTCAATGTTTACATATTGTCTTAAGAATAAAATGCAAATTCCTAACTCTGGTGTTCATCCTCTGTGTTCTAGTCAAACTACAGTAATGGATGATAAGCAGAGCATAAGAGAAACTTCTCAAAGTTTCTGATGTCCCTGAGACCAACATAAAAATCCAGCTGGATTTAGAATTCAAAAGCCAGATTCAAATACTACTTTATCAATCACTGTCGTTGTGACTCTGGACACATCACTAAGTTCATCGTGACCCTCAGTTTACTGATGTAGAAAATAAGGGGACAGGAATAGAGGGCCTCTAGGTTTCTTCCTAGCTTGAAAACTCAAAAGCTAAGTTAGTCAACAGTTATTCTTTATGACTTTAAATGTGAATAACAATGAAAGGAAAAGTAAATGCATAAAATGGACCCACTGTCATGCATATTGTAAATATGAATATGAAGGCTGACAATGTTTCTGGCAGTGTAGCAATGTGCACTCACTGGTCATTCAGGAAATGTTGACTGGCCTCCTATGACATCAGACTGAGTAATTTCCTAAAATGTGGTGAGCAAAGTTAGATCTGTCAGGGTTGCTGTATATGGGATTTTTGTTCAAATATCAAATAGATGAGCTCTCAGGAAGTCCCTGTAAACTCTAAAATCCTTTAAGTTAATTTCCTTCCTTTTTAAAAATAAATACATTTTAAATCAACAGTCATTTCTGGACATATCCTGTCCTGTATCCTTCATTCAGAATTGAAATTCTCCTATATAACAAATAAAAGCAGTCAGTCAAGCAAAAAATAGTCAATACACATTTATTAAGTACCTTCTGTGTGCCAAACACTGAGATAAGCACTGGGATTATAAAGAATGGCAAAAGACAGCTCCACCTCTCAATAAGTACACAATCTAATGAGGGAAACGGTGTGCAGTTATGAAAAAATAAATTCTATACAAGACAAATTGGAAATAAGTAACAGAAAGAAAGCACTAAAATTAAGGAAGACTGGGGAAAGTTTTTTTGTGGTTTAGCTGGGATTTGAAGGTAGACAGGAATGTCAGGAAGTAGACATGAAGAGGGAGAGCATGCCAGCCACGGGAGATAGCCAGTGAAAATTCCAGGAGTTTAGAGACAGATTGAATGTTTTGGTAAAGGAACAATGAAGAAGAGGCCAGTGTCACTGGTTACATATAAAGTATGTGGAGGGTGGATGGAGTGCAGAGTGTCAGATATAAGAAGAGGGAAACAGGTTACAAAGGGCCTTGAATGCCAAAAAATGAGATTTTATATTTTTATCATGGAGGTGTTAGAGAGGTAATGGAGTTTTGGTGAACAGGGGGGTGATATGGTGAGACCTATATTTTAGGAAGATCACTGACAGCCAAGTAGAGGATGAACTAGAGTGGGGAGAGACTTGTGGTAGACAGACCAAGAAAGCTATTGCAGTTGTCCAGATATAAGGTCATAAGGGCCTGCACCATGTTGGTAGTAGAGTGAAAGAAGGGAAGGGGGCATGTGTGAAAGATTCTATGATGACAAAAATGAACTTCATCAGGCTTTATCAGCAAATTTAATTTGGGAGATGAGAATGAGATGGTGAAGATGACACCTATCTTATGAGTCTAGATGACTGGGAGGAAAGCAGTACCCAGCATGGTAATAGGGAAGTTAGGAAGAGAGGAGAGTGTGGGGGAAAGACAATGAGATCAGTTTTAGACATTTTCAGTTAAGATGTCTATGAGACATCCAATTTATATGTATTATTGTATTTTTGTATATGTGTATATAAATATATGTACATACATTTATGTATATGTGTACATATATGCATACACATACATGTATATGCATATGAGTGTGTGTGCCTATATATATATATATATACATACATACATGCACACATACCCATTGTGTGTATGCGCATGTATGTAATTGCATTTTACTTTTCTTTTAGTAATCTTTTTAATTATGACCTGCCTTTGCTGTGGTCACTTTTACTCTGGTTCAGATTATTTTATTCCGCTTTTTGTGATGAGTTAATTCCATTTAATTTAGTTTTATTTCACTGTTCAGACCTGTGATTTCACTGGTAAAGGGAATTATTCCAAAAGGTAACCAGTATCATTGGTATGGGATCTCCTTCTCCCATAACAAATCTGTTCTTTCTCTGTAACTATAGTTTTAAAGAGTTGCTAGGGGGCACTGAGAACTTAAGTCACAAAACCAGCAGGTTTTCCTGGAGTCAGGTCTTCCTAAATCTAAGCTCCTGCCTCAGGTAAGTCAACTTACTTTTAAATAATTTAAAGCCATAAACAGTGGGACTTAAATGTGGCAGGAGTGTATATATTTTCAGATTGTGTACTTCCAATCATGTTTGCCAATGAGTTGGGAGACATTCCAAGTTTACTGGAGAAGAGGCTGTAAACTATGGTAACATCTAATTAAATTGAATTGAATTTTTTTTTCAGCACTTGTTTTCTAAAAAGTAGTTTCCTGGAGCACTGGTAAGGGATTAGAATGAAAAAAAATCGTGGAAAAAATAGCTTTCCATACAGAATAAAGCCCAATTATCTTAGAGCATTTTAATTTCTGTGCCTTTATTATTACATAATGGTCCACTTCATGCATCCTATCATATCAATTAAGCAACCAACTCAGTTTTTAAAATGAATAAGAGAAGCTAGTGTGGAGTAATAGCACATTTATTTTGATGGAAAATTGGTAGTGAATAGGTATTTGTATAGCTAGGTGATAATAATATGGACTTCACTCATCCTCATGGAATGCATATAGCAGCAGAATACATAAATGCATGTAGTGCAGTTACTACTATATACAGTACATGTAGTGGCAACATCTTAATTATACTTTGCTGTGTATAAATTGCTGTACCATCACTAATCTATTCTGAAAGTTAACATAGAGAACACATCTACAATGAAATGAAGTAGAAAAAACACTGAACGTGGGTGACAGGAGATTTTGGTTGAACTTATAGTCCTGATATTTACTTATGATGTAATTTCACTTCTTTGAGCCTCAGTTTTCTCACCTATAAAAAGGAAATAATTCTAGGAATATTCTACTATGTATCTTGTACAGTAATTATAAGAAAAAACAGTTATGAACCTTAAGATGTTATAAATATTTGAGTGTGTATTATCTTCATATTCCTAGGTCATTTATATTCTTGAAAATTTCCCTTTCCTTTAAAACAAGACAGGTGACATAGTACAATGGATAAATTGCTGGCTTCAGAGTATGGAAGACCTGGGTTCAAGAATGATTTCTGACACATACTGGCTTCATGACCCTGGGGAAATTTATTTAATCTCTTAGTGCTCTGTTGGAGTCTTTTCAGTTGTGTCCAACTCTTTGTGACCCTATTTGAGGTTTTCTTGGAAAATGTACTAGAGTGGTTTGCCATTTCCTTCTCCAGATTATTTTACAGATGACAAAATTCAGACAAACAGGGTTAAGTGACTTGCCCAGGGTCACACAGCTAATACATGTCTGAGGCCAAATTTGAACTTGGGAAGATGAGTCTTCCTGACTCAAGGTCCATCATTCTCTTCATGGTACCACCTAGTTGCCCCCTTAGTGCTCTAGTCCACTCTTAAATCTGTATATTGATGAAAAGGTGCTAATTTGCACTCCTTGAAGGAATTTCCTCACATGGGAATTTCCTATGCCAATGGAATCACAGCTTCAGTCCATAGCCCTTTAAAACAATTGACTAGGAGGACTTGTCATTAATAGGCTTCTTTCTACTAATTTAACTAAATCTCAAGTCTACATAATGGGAGAATTGTGGGAACCGAGTGAACCACACCAACTCTGTCTTCTGATTCAATTCCCAAACTAGCTCAGTTCCCTTTTTATGCTATTATGAGTTAGTCCAATGTCTGTCTTGTAAGAAAACTTGATTACATTGTTTGAACCTAGCTGTCCTGGCTGGAAAGTTGAACCACCTCTACCTGTTGCTTGGAGACCCTTAAGTAAAGACCTAAGTTATGCTGACTGGAAACCCAGTCAGATTTGAAGATGGATGCAAGGGGATTTCTCATAAATTTGCATCTCAAGCAACCCATACATTTTGCCTAAAACCTGATCCCATACTGGTCAATCAGTTATTGTTTCCATGTTCCATCGTTTGAATACAGATATTTGGGGGAAGTGGGACACCTCTTTTTCTGATTACAGGGAATTATACCTGTTCATTCTCCTCCTCCCAAATCAGAAAGCTCTTAATCTTTCTTTTGATGAAAAAAAAACAGATTATCTAATTTGGTATACTGGTTAATTACTTTCTTTTAATTAAAATAGTCTTATTTGATTAATTATTTATAAGACATAAAAATCGATCTCTCCATATATTCAGGGTCTAGTGCAAACCTGAAGAAGGCCTGATCCTTATTTGTTATGCAATTGACATGCATTGCTTAATAAATCAATATACTTGGAAGTTCAAGCCTTTGTTACCTCAGTCATTTCACCTTTCGTTCACCACAACAGAACAAATATATTGTCCATAGAACTACAAACCTGATTAAAATCCAATCTGTAACAGTCCACCTTAATGTGATTTAGGTGAGAGCCCCATTACTTCTGAAGATTCACTATATACTTCAATTAACTGCTTATCTAGACTATTTACAAGCAGTACAGCTATCCATACATTCTGGCCTGATCCAGTCAGATATGCCTATATAAACTTAGTGTAAGTAGAATTTTATTAGACAAAAGTAGTCAATCTTGGGACTGACTAGTTACTAAAAAATCATAAATCTATTTAGCATTGTAACATAGGTAGCATCTCCTAAGGTTCTCATGCTAATTTGCTGTAACCTTCTGAAAGAATAATTTGGTTGCTAAATTTAAAGTCCCTAAAGCATCCTATCATCACTGTGGGATATTCTGCAATGCCCTACCATTGGGGAGATAATAATAATAATTCCGTGTGAAAAATTGCTCTCTATTTTAAACTTACCGCCAACAAAATGTCAAAAATGACTGATTTAAAACATGGCATTTTTTCAGGGGGTATTTTAGAGCCATTATGGTTGTGTCTAGCCTTAAATCCATGAACCTCTCTCCTAAAAAGAACTTGAATATGAACCAACACATTTTATTAATCATTTGATGTATGTGAATGGTAGACTATATGACTTCACTGGGGACAAAAAATTAGTTCCCTCTTTCTCTTGGAGATTTTTTTCAATAATATCAAAATGTCAGCTGTATTCAATAAGTGTAAATTTATTAAAGTACACTAGGAAATGATAGAAAATGAAGACTTTGAAATTGAATCAGAAAGGGAAAATGAACCAATGGATGAAGATAATACTTTTTAAAAATTCATTTCTTCTAAGCAAAAGGTATTTATTAAAATGCCATCAAGGAGAATGCTATGCATGCATAAATGGAGAGACTGACTGGTATGCTAAAATCAAAACTCATTGGAAAGAACAATATGCTTAAAGCATTTCACACCTACATAGTATGAACATGTTTAGAACCATAAAATGAACCATAACCATGTTGAACAAGTGTCAGTCATACAAATTTGTTTATGGAAATGGTTTTCTTATCTGTAAAATTTGAATAATAATAGCATTTACTTTCCAGGGGTGCTATAATGATAAAATTACATAATATTTAGGAAGTACTATACAAATCTTAAAGTGTCATATATGTGTGGGTATTTAGTATTGTTATTACATAGTTATATTGCCAAGTGATACCTGATCATAAATATGATAAACAAAATCATCTTTTAGATGGCAAGCTCTGGGAATACAACTAAAAGGAAGCTTGAAAGAGGTGAGGTTTACCAGGGAGCATCCTGCATGGTGAAGGAGAATCTTATCAGATCCTGACCTTTACAATGGAAAGCTTTTGAAGTAGTTTAGTGCTCTATCCTCCAGCCCTCAAATCAGAGGGGAGTGGAGGTTGAGGGAGTTGGGGAAGCATAGACAACCCAAGGCTGAGCTAAAAAGTGTGATGATGAGATTTCAGGAGATCAGCTTATCCTAGGAAGGACATCATGTTTTTTGGAGTTTGAGTCGAGCAGAGCTATAGATGGAAAGTAAATAGTAGAAAAGCAAATTTTAAAAGCAGTTTTCAAAGGAAAAAATTCATCCCATCAAGAGCAATAAAAAGTTCTAAACCACTAATTACTAGATAAATGCAAATCAAACAACTGGAGTACTATATTAGACCTATTAGATTGGTATAGAAGCAGTGGTTCTCAACCTGTGGGTTGTGATCCCTTTGGGGGTCGAACGACCCTTTCACAGGGGTCACAGGGGTCCCCTAAGACCATCAGAACACACATATTTCTGATGGTCTTAGGAAATGAGACACTGCTCCTCTACTGGTCTCCAGGAGGGTCCACCCACATGTAGATACGCCCACATATGAGTACTAAAGGGTCATGGCATTAGGAAGGTTGAGAATCACTGGTAGGAAAAAAAAGGAAAATGCTAAATATTGGAGGGGCTGTGGAAAACCAGTTACACTAATGCACTGCTGGTGAAACTGAATTATTTGAGTCATCCTGGAATACAATTTGGGATTGTGCAATGGAAAATTTTGTAGGAAACTGGGAAAACCTTTATGCAGGGCAAAGTTAGCACAGATAAGACAATAACGTAATCAATGATAACAACAGAGAGAAACAACTGTGTAAAACTTTAGAATTATAAGACTAGAAGAATGAGGAAAAAGCATACTAATCACCTCTGGTAGAGAGATGATGAACTTAAAGCTTAAAAAGGAAAATAAAATTTTTAAGTGTAGCTAATATGGGAAATCATTTTGCCAAATTAGGCAGCTATGACTTTATTGTTTAAGTTTGTTTTTTAAATTTTGTTTTTATAATTTGCTCAATGGAATAGACAGTAGGAGGGAAAGATGATTGTTTTAAAAATATTTGTTGAAAAATAAAAGTAATTTGTTGTATTAGAAAAATCTTCGTTATCTTATGAATGGGGAAAGTATGTATATATATTTATGTGTTTGTATGTATATATGTATACATATGTACATATTGTGTACATATATCTCTGTGTGTATTACTAGTAGACAATATACTTAAAATGAAAAACCCATCATCTCAAATACCACTTAAAGCCACTTTAGGAGACAAGGAGATTCTGGCAGGTTGGTCTGTAAAAGTGACTGTGGCCCTTCAACCCTAGGCTGAATAATGATATTCCTAGATATAACCAAAACTTTGAACCACTATCCCTGGTTACCTCATCTCCCCACTCACAGCAGGTTTTCCTCAATAAGAATCTCTAGCCTCTCCTGTCTAGTGGGTATCTACCTTTATCAAGTATGTCCCTTGGGGGGATGCAACTCCCCTTTCTTAAGTTGAGGCCTCCCTTCAGGGGCAGAGTAGTCTGCTTGTTCTGTTGTGTTATCTACAATAAATGCATTTTCTTACTTTGGAGACAGCTTGAGCGAATTCTTTCAAAATGACCTTGTACCACAACATTTTGGGCTGCCTCTGAACCTCAACATTGTGGTACAAATTATAAATAATTGTAAAAAAGTAAAAATGCTAAATGCAGTTTTCCCTGAACATAATACAATAATCACAAGCAATATGTATTGACCTAAATGTAAATTTAATGACAATATACTATACAATGATTGAGTCAAAAAAATCATAAAAACAATTAATAACAATATTTCAGGAGAATGATAATAGAATAGCATATCAAATTGTCTGAGATCTAGATAAAAAAAACCTCAGGGTAAAAATTATGTGTCTAGGAGTGTTCATTGAGAAAATGGAAAAAGAGAGGATCAATAAATTTAACTCTGGCCATCTTGCTGTTCTTTGCATATGACATTCCATCAGAGCATTTTTCAGTACCTGTTAATCATGCCTTGAATTTTCTCCTCTGCCTCCTGGCTTGTTTAAGTCTCAGCTTAAGTATTTTTGGTTATCTTAAAATTTACTAACTTTCGTACTATGATTACTCCCAATTTACTTATTCCATTTGTGCATAGTTTCTTGTTTGTATCTTTATACTGTCTTGCTCATTAGGCTATTACCCTTGTGTGAGCAAGGATTGTATTATACCTTCTTTTTTTTGGTGGAGGGGGGAGGCTTCTTTTTATCTCCAGCCTACATAGTGGGGTTTTAATGCTGCCTCACTACTCAACTAGTTGACCAGGCAATTAAAGAAATCTGCAAAATCAACAAAATTAAAAAAAAACTGAATAAGAGTAAAAGAGAAAATTTTGAAAATTAGGGGAAATATGGAAAATTAGAAAACAAAAAGTTTATAGAAGTGTTATATAAAATCACAAGTCATTTCTTTGAAAGATTAACAAAAATCAATAAACCTTTAGATGATGAGTAATAAGGAAGAAAATCAAATTACTAAAACAAAAAGAAGGTATAATCATGAAAGAGAAGAAATTAAAAAATTATTATCAGATATTATAGTTGTATGTCAAAAGATAGGGATTTAAAAAAGTAGAGATTTCACAAAAATATGCCAAAATGTGCTAATAAATGGAATCCTGCAAAGAAATATTGAACAATCCAATTTCAGAATAGTAAATCAAGTTAAATATAAAATAACTACCAAAAACAACACATAGATGCACACATCCATAAATAAATAAATACACACACATACATATATAGATATATATCTATATTTAGTTCAGATTGATTTAAGGGAAAATTTTACCAAAAATTTGAAGAACATTGAATATGTAGATTACAAATATTATTATTAAAAATTGATAAAAATACAACCAAACTCCTTTTATGTGAAAAATATTGTCTCACCGCCTAAATCAAGGAAGAGCATATCAAACAAGGAGAACTAAAGACCAATATCATTAATAAACATGGATTCAAATTTTTTTTAAAAATGATATACAGACAAAAAGTCTGCTATTCAAAAATGTTATTCACCATGTACAGGGTAGATTTATAACAGGCAAGCAAGGAAATGTCAACATTAGGAAAACAAATACCATAATAACATTAAAAACAAAAAATATGCAAAACCATTTGATTAATAATAGATGAAGGTCCTTGACAAAGCAAAACACAACTTACCATATGCACATATTTTCATATAAATACCCTTTTAAATATGATAAAAGTCTACAGTTGAACCCAAAAGCTAAGAATTATGATCAATATAGTTACCATCCACAATTCCAGTGGATCACTAATGAAACATGGTATCCACCTCCTGACAAAAAAGTAATGAATGTTGGGAGTTCAGAATGGGGCATATATATTCTTGTTTCTGGAGGAGAAAGTGAGGCTGGTGACCTTGCACATCCCTCCCTTAAATAAAAGTGAACTGCAAGTCATGTCATCATTTCTCTGATGCCAAATACAACTTGTGAGTAGATGGAGCTGGCTGAATGGGAACCCAGCTAGTTGGGTAACTCAGCTATTCTCTTCTTCTCTCTCTCCTTCTCCTTTCCAAAGAAAGGTAAATTTTGATGGCCAGAAGCTACCCACTGTAACACCATGCATGAGCTTTCCAGAAGAAAGCTTTTAAGGTTCTTATTACACCGTATAGTGAACACTCTATTTCATAACAAAGCAAAGCAAAACATTCACAGAAAATCAAGGTATAGCATTCATAATCATACAACTTATCACAGAAAATCACAATATAGTATTCACTCAGTTTATCATTAAAATGGCCACATAGTTTTCACCAAAGTGGCCATAAAGTTTTGAACAAAGAACTATCTTCTGCTATCCCTAAGGAGGTTTGTCTCCTTACTCAGTCATTCAGTCATCTCAAAGTACAATAGTCAAAGTCTTCCACTCATGAGGCAACTAAGTTAACTCAATCAGTCTCTTATTCAGCAATCAATTACTAAGTACCATTAATGACTAAGTACAAATCATTAGAAAATGCACAAACCCTCCACCCCTAGCTCACTAATAAACTAAAATTTTATCATTACTTAGTACCCAGGAAGAGATCTTTTCATCTTGACTTGGGGCCAATTCTCAGATTCCCTGGATCCCCTTCCATGGTCCCAGATTCTACCTGGATTCATAAAACTGGATTCACCTGGGTTCAATGGCAGAAAGCTCCCAGTTCCTTCTCCAGCTCTCCAGGTAGGTACTGCTTCACACTGAAGTTCGCAGGGTCCAGTCCATCTCAAATCCTTCACAATTTCTTTTCCTGAGAATTCAAGGCTCAAACAAGCCACAAACAAAGTCCTTGCATCCCAGTTATGCTTCCTCAGCCTCCAAGCAGTCTGGCTGGCCCTAGGACCCAGAAGAAATATCAGCTGGCTCCCAGAATCAAAATTACTCCCCCAGGCTTCCAAAATCGAAATAATTTTCTCCACCCTGGGGTGTTGGGAGTGGGGGGGGGGAAGGGAAGCTTTCCTCTTCAGCCTTCCTGGCAGTAGAAACTTCATCCTCCGTGATTCTTGTCCAAAGAAAATTCTGACTCAGTTCTCAGCCCAGCAGTAGCAGCCCGGCCTCCAGACTCTGCTGACAGAAACTCTCTCTCCCCAGCAGAACAGCTTCTGCCACCAGATTCTGGTCTCAAGAAATTCTGACTGTGTCTCTCTGGGGCTTTTCTTATATACACCCAGTATTAGCTTCCTGTTTCAGCCAACCCCTTCATGTTATGTCAGCAACAGGAGACAGCAGTTCATACCTTCTCTTTCTTTCAAAGAGGTTTGATTAGTTACTAAGGGCTAAGTTCCTGCTTACTTGCCAATACAAAAAAGGGTCTTCAGATTAATTATCATTGCATTTCATGGTCATAGAATTGCTAGTTTGCTTAGTTGTTCTATATTACAACAAGAGAACAATAATGAAACATGTCAATAAACTTTTTATTTAAATGCTCTTTTCATAATAACCAAATATTTAAAAGTAAGGAACTATTGTTTTATTGGAGAGTAGCCAAATAAATCATGATCCAGCAGTCCTGTCAAATAAGGAAGTGAAACTATTCAGACATGGCCTGTTCTTCATGACCCAAGCTGGCTTTCTATAATTTCCCACTTCTCATTCTGTGTGACCAGGAAATATATTTTGAATGATACAAAGTGCAAAAGGAGACACAAGCAGAGTAGTTATGTTACTATTTTGAAATGTTTTGATAAATGATTTAAATAGCCACATAGTCCAATAGATCAACTGTGTGACAAATGGGTTAAATGATTTAATTACTTAGTTTAACAAAAGACATATAAACCAAGCCAGAGAAATAAATCTCACTCTTCACATGTAAACTTTGCATCAGATAATGAAGGCAAACCCAAGTACTTTTCAGGAATATCTCTCTCCTTCTCTCTCTTTCTTTCTGTCTCTCTCTCTCCCTCCCCCCTCCCTCTATCCCCCTCTTTCTCCCTCACTCTTCCCTCCAACGTTATTTCTTTCTCTTTACTCTTCCCACCCAGTGTTGACCCTGAGGCATAGTATCCATGGAGCATCTTTGACAATCTTGGTTATGCAGCCAACAAGCAGAATATCAAGATTTTCTCTGGCAGGAGATTTTCCCCCTACCCTGATGTGAATCTCAGCTTTAATTCTTCTCTTTCCCAGATGCAGCTATTCCTTAGCTCTGCAAGCCAAGACTCTAAGTCTTGTCTGCCTTCAGGCCATTACCATTTTCCTAAACCATCAGGGGACAGAGGTGGAGTGAGATGGAAGTAGGAAAGGAAGATCCCAAACAATTATTTCCTCTGGATGCAAGACTTTTAAGTGCTACAATGACTCTCCCCTGAAGCTATCAGCTGAGTTGGATTTTTTTTTCTTATTGTCCATAACAATAACAAATTCTCCGTGAATTCTCATATAAAGTTTGAATAAGAGGCATTATTTTAGACAATTACAGATCTTACAGATGGTGTTCTATAAATTACACTATTCATCCAGTAAAATTCATGTAGGGCTAATTATTTCCATTAATGGTCTTTATCCTACAATGTATTCTACTAAAAAATAAAAACAACAATGACAATAACAACAAAAACAGAATATAGTGTATGTTAATGACCTTTAAAGCTCTATATTAAATAAGCCCTCTCAATGACTTTGGTGGCAGAGGATATTGTTTCTTTAATTTTCATTTGTTTCTTTTTATTTTTATGGGTTTTTTATAACAGTATTCACTTTCCTGTCACACAACCCAGAACCTTCCCTTTTAACAAAAAGAAATGGGAAAGCAAAAATAAACAACTCCAATAAATTTACCATGTCTAACAAAATATGCAGCATTTTGTATAGGTCATCACCTTTCTATGAAGAGAAGGAAATTATATTTCATTGCCAGTCCTCTGGAATCAAGATTGGTTATTACATCAATCTGAATTCTGGTGTTTTTTTAATGTGGTTTTCCTTTACATTGTCATGGCTATTGGGTCTTCCACTGTCTTAGTTTTGCTTCTTTATTGTGCATGTGTTCATACAAGTCTCCTCAATTTCTCTAAAATCCTCATACTTGTTCCCCTTTTTTTCAAGTCAGACCTGTTTATTTTTAGTTTACATCATTAATTTCCACAAGATTTTGAGTTACAAATTTTCTCCCCATCTTTCACCTACACACCCAGCCCAAAACAGCAATCCCACTTCATACCCCCTTGCCCAATCTGCTCTCTCCTATATCCTCTCCCATCACCCCTCTGACTTTCTGGTAGAGCAAGATGGATCTCCCTATCCCAGTGACTTTATATCTTATTTCCCAGTGGCATGTAAATAATAATAATTATTATTATTATATTTTATATACATATGATTTTAGAACTTTAAATTCTAGATTCTTTCCTTTCCTCCCTTGTCACCTGCCCCCACTGGAAAGACAAGCAATTCAATACATATATAGTTAATCAGAACATCTCCACAATGGACATATTGTGTAAAACTGACTATATTTCCCCTCCTTCCTATTCTTCCCTCCACTTGTTCTATTCTCTACTTTGTCCCTGTCCCTTTACAGATGTGAGTGCTTCTAACAGCCCTCCCTCCCAACCTGCCCTCCCCTCCATCCTCTCCCCTCTCATGACCTTCCCCCCTACTCTCCTGTATGCCTAGATACTCAATTTGGGGTGTATGTCATTCCCTCCCTCAGCCAAATTCAAAGAGAGTAAGATTGACTCATTTCCTTTTTTAATGATGGTATTCCTTTACATTTGTATTCCACAATTTGTTTAGCCATATACCAACTGAGAAGATCTATTCTGTTTTCAGGGTTGTTGTGTGTATTTTTTTTCCTTATTTCATGACACAAATGTTACTGCTATAAATTTTTTTTTCGGACTTCAAGCCTTTGCCTTTGTATATGACTGACCTCTTTGGGGGTAAATTGTAATTGTCCAGTAGTGGCATTGGTTCCTATCCACTACACCACATTAATACTCTTTGCTTGTTTGCTTTTTGACTCTTTTGATTCTACTTATAAAAGGCAAAAAGTCTGGGGACTTCATTTTTAAACTTTGTTTTATATATTTATTTGAGTTTTATGCACAATTATTATTTATATTTATTTGGGGAAAGGCATGTTTTAATGAATGTAGATGCATGGTCACTTCAAGTTCTACTATCAAGGAGGCCAAAATTCATCCTTAGCATCACTTACTATCATCCTCTTGGCCTTTTTGGAGATCCACAATTTTGGGAGGGATAATCAGTATCCTTAATTTGTCATAGAAGACCAGAATTCCCATGCGATGGTATCTTATCCATGATCCTCCCTAAATCAAATGCTCTAAAACTTTCCTGATCCCCTCAAATAAAACAATTTAACAAAGCAACTTGTCTGTCTCATGTTCTAATCCACAGAATACAAACTTCCTGAACGAGTTCAGACTGCTTTATTTTAGCCTTTGTATCCATTGCACCTACCACATTGTAAGTACTTAATAAATGCTTGCTGCTTGTTTCCTATTAATGAATTCTTTCTTAGAATGTGACTAACCTGATAAGCTGATCTACATAAAAAACTGTTAATGGGTTAATGCAAATAAAACAGTATAATAAGTATACCACATAATAAGTATAATATAATAAGTATTTATAAGTATAAGATTTTTCAATGCCTTAAATTAAACAAAACATGTGGAGGTTACAGGTTTGGAGATCCCCTTGAATCTTTTATTTTTTTCAGAAACATTGAGAAAGACTGATAAGACCAAAACTGGGGGCCAAAGTTTCAACCACTACCTGTGTGTTCTGTAGTGCTTCCCATTACTATTTGTTTTGTTTGCTGGAAACAAACATTGGCCTTGCTCTCAATATTGCAGAGCCCTTCATACAGGGAGAAGAAGTAGGAGGCATTCCCTCATGTATCATGTGTAAAACTGTCAGCAAAATTTGAACTTCAGAATTTTTATTTTTAGTGTTGTTGGCTGGAAGCAAAAAGAAAACAGTTTGATTTGCAGTCAGCTGGCTAAACTGGTGATGTAGGGCATTAGAAAGAAATTCTATTTTGAAATATAAACTAAGGAAATTAAATATGAAAGTCACTAGTGGAGGTTACAATTGACATTCTCAAACATGGACACTATTGCTGCTTTCAAAGTGAGCTACATTTTGCACATGTCACTCTATATTAATAATAAAAATATCTTTCATAGTAATGCATATATATATATATATATAGCTATACCTAGATAAATAGATAGATACATACATACATACGTACATACATACATTCTTAATGACACAATCTTAGATCTGGAAGAGATTGGAGAGTTTATAATCTAACACACTCATTTTACAGAGGAGGAAGCTAAGCCTCAGGGAAGGAAAGAGGCTTGACCAAGGTCACACAATGATTGAATTAGTCCAAAAAGGGAGGTTGTTTCTAGGTTGAATTCTCCTTTCACTATACTATACTGCTTTTAAGAAATTTATAATACATTTTTTTAAAAAATCATTGATTTGCTTCCCACTAATTGAGAATTGTGAAAATTCAAAGATTACTGAGCTGTTAATATTAATGAGAAGAAAAAGATTTACAAAAGCAAATAAAATTTTGGAAGATTACAATAATTTACCCTGCATAAAATCACAAACTATTCAAGCACTTTATAACCTTGAAACATTTGTGTATAGACAATAGATATGCTAATTACAAATCACTCTTCTCTATTCATTAAAACAAACCTCCTAAGGACTAAAGCTAGGCAATTAAAAAAACATACCTATGCGTGATCTATTATTTGAATGTATAATTCTAGTCATATAGAACCCCATCTCAGTTTGCTTCCCCAATTCCTGCTTGTTCAAGTGGGTTGGGTCTTGACAGGGTAATTACCTATTTCTCTCCCCTCAGGGTTGTATCAATGAGAAACTATGAAGTGGCAGAGAAGTTTCTAATACTGTTGATCCCTCACTGATATATTCCCCAATATCAATCAACCAACTGACATCATTTAGCTTTAGCAAGAGAATATTTAATGAGAATGTGGAGCAAGGGCAGAAGTTATAAAGCCCCACCAAACCAGAGGTACACCCCCTTTCTTTATATACACAGAGGCTGGAGATAGATATAGTGGGCTCAAATTTTAAGAACATAGGAGGTTCAGACACACATATAGAGAATACATGAGGTTCATAAGTAGCTTGTGACTTCTAGTCCTATAAGTACTTTTCTGTCTTAGAGTAGTCCTCCACAAGCTCATTTTTAGTAGCAGTCTCTGTAGTAGTCAAGGAGCTCTCATGTTTTGCTCAGTTGGTTCCTTCTAGGCTATCATCATATCTTGACATATGGATCAATCCATGTAGTTTGGGTTAAGTAGGTCACTAGGCTTTGAGATTGGCTCCTCACTAGACTTAGATGCTCTTTCCACTAGTTATGGGCTGTTATTGTCAATGGAAGCTAGTAATACTTTGATTAATCTCTTAGTCTCAGGGTTTACCTGTCTTCAGTCTCAGGATGTTTGATCATTTAATATCAAGAAAGAACAAATAAGACACAGATGTGCCATACATTCATAGTCAATTGTGAGGGAGCATAGCTTGTTGATGTCTCTTTTCTACCTAACAGCAGGCTTCCTCATTCAAAAACTTCCAGATAAGATAAGAAAGGTCCTCTGCTTGAACCTTTTTTAATGTGCATTCAGTTCTGGCTCATTGTCTTATTTATCACTGGTCCTTCTGGGTTCTTAGCCAGTCATAAGACTCTGGACCATTCTACAATTCCAGGATCTCAGTCATTCATAACCAGAAGCCTCACTAAATCTCCACTTGTTGAGTTGGAAAGAGACTGGGAAGAGTTTGCATGCTTTGGAGCAAGCACATTGAATTAATGCCTAGAGGCAAGCACACCATAAGTTTCTGCAATGCTGGTAGAGCATGCCTCAAAGTGGGGAGGGTAGAAGAGAAAGATGTAGTACATATACTTGAAAGTAGATTCATAGGATTTATAGTAGTACAGGTCCTTGGAGATTGTTTAGTCTTTAAATATATTTGTATATATTTTAATTACAAATATTTATTTATGTTTTAATTATATTATGTATATATTTATACACATGTGAATTGAAAATTGGAAGTAAGACTCTGAGTGTGCTATTCAAGGTTATCTAGGTAGAATAAGAGACACAGTGGAATGAGGACTCTGAAAGATCTTAGTGGCTCAGAAATCCTTGAAATCTAAAAGACCTTAGTGACTCAGTTTTCTCATCTGTAAAATAGGGGGGTTAAACTTGACAGTTAGGATTATATTCAGTTGTTCTGATTCTAAATACTGATGACACCAACTCACATTCTTTTGTTGTTTTTTCTTCTTTCTTCATAGCAATGTGTGTATAGACACACATAGCAATGTTAGTATAGACAATAATATTCCCATTTTATAGATGTACTTGAGACCCAGTTAAGTGACTTGTCACATAAATGTTATGCATTAAAGTTGTACTTCAAACTTCATCCTCTGACTCCAAACTAGTGCTTTATCAAGTCTAACAAACATACTTACATCAAGTCTAACATAAGTAATAAATTCACATTTAAAGTTCTAAAAATTGAACTTTTCTCTAAACCAGACTTTTTTTTTCATTTTTAGTCCAAATCACTGAGATTTTACTATTTTTTCCTTTCCTAAACAAGTGGTGTGAATTTTTCTTCACACATGGCTCTTACAGTTTAGTTTGTAGTTTCAATTGCCCATACCCAGGCCCCCTCTTCACTTCAAAACTGTGCCACTGCATTCATATCCCCTAACAGTTCCCCTCATTATCTTTTCTCACCAGAATATAAGTTTCTTGTGGGTAGGGTCTGTCTTATTTGTATTTGTATCCTCAGTGTTTGACTCACAGCCCAACACATAGTAAATGCTCAATAAATCCTCTATCTTATCTATTCCTCCATCTATCCATCCATCCATCCATCCATCCATCATCTGTCTATCTATCTATCTATCTATCTATCT
>CM053596.1:174428721-174459627 GCA_028646575.1 Pseudocheirus occidentalis
TCTATCTATCTATCTATCTATCTATCTATCTATCTATCTATCCACTTTATCCTATCCTATCCTGTGTATCTGTCTGTCTGTCTTTTTAACTTGAAACTAAGGCAGGATAAAATATTTTTTTGGGGTTTTGATGTAGAAACTGGAAAATAAATATTTTTCAATATAATTAACAAGACAGAATGTAAAGGAACAAACAGCCCAACTTGTAGAGGCAGCACATAATAAATAATTCTACATTCTTATGGCTAAAATAACTTAGTGAGAAATTTAATAAGGTGAAGTTACAAACGTGGGTTCTTTCAGTGACAGAGACAGGACTGTAAGTAGTAAAAGGTATTGAATAGGCAGGTTGATGATGATTTCAGCTCCTTGGTTGGGGATAATACTAATATTCACATTCTTTGCTAATAATGTCAGAGCAGGATTTTTGTGTATTTCTCTTATTTAGAGGACGCAATTTTGCAATTTGACAAACATTTATGAATTATCTCTGGTAGGTAGATCACCACTTAGATAACTCCAGATAAGTGGGGCCCTCTGAGTTAAGTAAAGTGCAGAGACATAGGGATCTATGTGACTTTCTTCCTTTCCTTAACTGCACTAAAGTATTAATAGTTCTGTTACATTATAGAGGGCATTGTGACTTATGGTTTAAAAGAATACTATACTTGGGTGAAGCCTATTTCTAATGTAGACAACTCTTCTACCAGTGTTGAGATCAGAATTGTTATTCTCCAAGGTACAATAAATAACTTTATTGTGCAACATCAAATATTGGATTTCCTGACAGGGACAAGAGGTCATTATATTTAGGATGGGTACTCCTCAGGCTTTCCTTCATACATCCACTTTCAGGGTCTTGATCTCCTGGGTCTGATTTAGGGGCTCTGAAAGTGTGGGGCAATACTTTTTCAGAATAGACCCCTATTCAATTGTAAATGTTTATAAATAACCCATGACAGGGAAGGTCAGAGAAAAGTTAGGTCCAGGGCAATAGCATCATCGATTTAGAGCTAGATGGGGACCTTAAAGGACACATAGTTCAATACCATCATTTCTTTTTACAGATGAGAAAATTGAGGGCCAGAGAGGTTAAATAATAGCTAGCATTATACAGCACCTACTATGTGCTAGGCATTGTACTAATCATTTTATAAGTATTATTACATTTAATCCTCTCGACAACCCTGGGAGGTAGGAATTATTATTATACCCATTATAAAGTTGAGAATACTGAGGCAGAGGTCAGGTGATTTGCCCAAGGTCAAGGAATGAATAAGCATCTAAAATTGGAATTGAACTCTTCTTGACTCTAGGACCAGCACTAGATCCATTGTGCTGCCTAGCTGCCTAATGTTCAATTTCTTGCTCAAAGTTACACAGTGAATACATAAATGGCAGAGCAGGTTTTCAAACCAGGACATCTGTCTCCTACATCTGCAAGCCTTTCATTCTACCAAGGAGGGACAGCCTAGAATCTGGAATCAGGAGTGTGTGAGTTCAGCCGTGACTTTTTGCAAATTCTTCCAAGAGTTTGTTGATATTAAGAAAAAAAAACAACTCGAATATATTTAGAGTTTTTAACTTTCCTAAGAATTTATCACTCTATCCTTTCATCACAGATTTGAGACTAACATGTACAAGTATTAATTATAATCAATAGGAACAGGAAAAATACTTATTCTTGGGAAGACAGTGATGTGGACTTCCCCTCACCATTGGGAGCAAAACAAAGCCTGTCTGGGATTGAATCATAAAAGATTCAAATTCATTTGAATGATAATGTAAAAGTTGAGGTAGAAGGTAAAAAACAGTTTGCAGGAACAGTCCCAAAGCCAAGGGTATCAAGATGAAGAATGTCAGAGAAAAAATACTAAACAGGAGACTGCTGAGTAAAGACAATGAACAACTATGGAGAAAGAGGACTGCCAGAAGACCTTAGTGTCACTTTGCCAATTACTACCTATATGATGTTAATCAAGTCACTTAACTTCTCTGGACCTCAGTTTCCTCAGATGTAAAATGAAGAACTGGATTATTAGATGGTCTATCTAAGAAGACCCACTAACTATAAATCCATAAACCTATCTGTAAGACACGGGGAAGGAAATGCATGGTTTTAAATGGAGTAAAGTCAGTCAGGAAAAGAGCTATGAAACAAAGTTGGTAATAGCTGATTAGAGACTGGCCTAAGGGCGTAAGTTGTGGTTAAAGGAACATCAGGAAAGCACCCAAGTGGGGAACATTTGTCCAAAAACACTGGTAAATTATTCAAATTTCCTACTCAGTTCTTACATCTGTGCTATTGTAAGCCCAGCCATGGTTGGCATTCTGATATCCTAAGACTAACTTAAAAAGCTTCTCCTATCTTTTGTTGCCTTCTGTCTGAATTTAGTCATTGACTGTGTACTATGAGCAGGAAATTTCCTTAACCAATGCTTGATTCCCTAGTTCAGATTCATAGACTGCTTTAACTGGAAGTCATTAATAGTATCAAAGGTTTCTCAAAAGATGTCATCTGCCCTCAGCTTAGCCCCCAGTGGATCAGTTAGTGTCAGGATATGACAATTATACATCGCTTTATGAAGTCAAAGAAGACATGTGCTTAGACAACCAAAGAAGGTAATGAAATTTTAGGTTCCATTAAGAGATGCAGAGTGTCCAGAAGAAGAGAAAGGTATCGTCCTGCCTCTAATCTATCCTAGTCTTGAGTGTTGTGTTCAGTTCTTAACATCATATTTTAGGAAGAATATTTATCATCTGGGGAATGTCTAGGATTGCAAATGGTCTTGAGATCATGTCATATGAAGATTAGTTGAAGTGACAAGGGATAATAATCCCAGAGAAGACTAGGGGAGGGGTATGTGTGGCAAATATGACAGCTGTTTTCAAGCATTTGATGGACCGTCACCTGGAAGAGCCATTAAACTTATTCTGCTTGATCTTAGAGGGAAGAACTAAATACAATAGAGTAAAAATTTCTGAAAAGTAAAGTTGGATATAATGTCAGGAAAAATTTCTTAACAATTAGACTATCTAAAAGGGAAATTCTTTCCCTAGGTATGCACCAGGGCAAGAAGACAGACCTGTGCAAAGGGGTCTGACTTTGTATAGGAACATGAACAGTTGCTAAGTGTCATTTCTGTTGCTACCAACTGATGAGTCATGAATGCAAGGCAGCCTGAGAGGAGCATCTGTTCCTAGGAGTGGAGGACCATGACAAGGGAAATTTGTGAGATCTAGGCAGTGTACTCGATAAGGAGCAAATACACAACTGAGCAGCAGCTGTGTGGCTTTGAATCCAAGAATAAAATGTGATCTTCAGATCCAGCCTCCATCCCAATCTGAAGCCTTTATGAGGAAAAAATAAAACAGGGCAGGAACATCAAACCAAAGGAAAGCTTACAGATTTGTCACTCAGAACTTGCAAAGATTTCTAGCTAGCTGATAGTGACTGAGTCCAACAGCAGTCTACTGAAACTCCCATCAGAGGCAAGCCCACTGTTGTGTTGATCAGATAGAAAATAGGTCAGGAACTTGCTAAGCTTAGATTAAAAAAAAAGGCAGCACTCAGATTTGCCCTGGTCAGACCACTCTGAAAGCTTTCATGTTCTTAGCCTGAGCTATCCCTGAGATCCTGGTATAACATAACGCTCAATATCACAAAAGAAACAGCAGCTGGATAAAAAAGTTATATACTATGAACAAACATGGCCAGGACATTCCCTCCAAAAGTGCACCAAGCTTGGCCCTAAGACAAAGTTCAAAGTCAGAAACTAAGACTGGGAGAATGAGCAAACAAAAAATCCCATCATTATGGTGACAAGGATAGACAAGACAGAAGCACATAAGAAAATGACTCCAAAACACACATAAGCAAAATATAATGAAAACAAAGCCTGGGCTCTTTTTCAACTAAGATTCCTTATATAGATAAAGCAAGATTTTTTTAAACATAAAAATCAGAAAAGGATCAAATAAATGAATTGACAACATTAGAATGAATGATCAAAAAAAGAAATAAGAGAGCTAAGGGAAAACTAGGGGGAAATGAGACACAAGAAAATTGGAAAGAAAATTAAAAGCTTGGCACACAATTGGAATGGATAGAATAGAAGTTAATAACTTCATGAGAAAAATATTAAAACAAAGTCAAAAGATTGAAAAATAGAAGAAAATATAAGATTTCTTATATGAAACACAATTGACCTGGGAGGAAAAAAAGATAATGAGATAATTTAAGAATCATTGAACGATCTGGAAACTGTGATCTCCACCTCTAAAAAAAAAGACTGTGTATCATATTTGAAGAAACTACAGAACTGTCCATATCTCTTAGACCAAATGTAAAGTACAAGTAGAAAGAATCTACTGGCCACTTTCTGAAAGAAATCACAAATAAAAACTCCCAGAAATATTATAGCAAAATTTCAGAGTTTCCATGTAAAAGAAAAGGTATTATAAGCAGCAAGAATTTAAGTACTGAGGAGAAACAGTAAGGCTCTCCCAAGATTTATTGCTAACGATGTTAGAAGGACTGAGATCTTATAGTATGATATTCCAGAAAGTAAAACAAATAGGTTTATTTACCCAGTCGGAGTGTAATTATACAGGGGAATAAATGTATCTTTAATGAAATAGATTATGTCCAAACATTCCTGATGAAAAGATAGGAGTTGTGTAGAAACTTTAGCCTATAATCATAGGAGTCAAAAGAAATATAAAAAGGCAAATACGAGTGAGCAATCATAAAGGATTAAACAAGAATGATTTTTTGCACTCTAATGGGGAGATGATATGTGTCCTTTGAGAACCGTATTATCATCAGGGTTCATGAAGGTCTCAAACAATCTAGAGGACTCAAAAATGGTTATGTGTTTTCATGATCTTAAAAGAAGAAAGGAAAGAGGGGGAAAAGGAAATTTCAGGTGAGTGAAAGTAAAGGTGGGAGAAATTCTCATACAATTGGGGTGCATAATTAGAAGATTACACAAATAGGAAAATGACATTTAATCCTCCATTTCACCTGACCTTGTTTCAAAAGAGGGCAGAATACATACATATGTTCCTCTTAAGAGGGAAACAGGATGGAAAGGGGAGATGGAAAAGAAGAGAAAAATAGAGATAGTAGATTAGGAGAGTTCTCCAGCCTGAGCTCTACCTGTAATTCTGGTGTCATATAACATTTGATACCAGGGAAGTAGAAGCAGCAGCAGGACCAACAAGAATTTGAAATTGTATGAAACATGGCCTAGATATTCCCTGCAGAAGGGTATAGAACCTGAGCCTAATGTCAAAATTCAGGACCTAAAGCTTAATCTAAAGCTTGGTCTTAAGCACGAAGTCTCCCACTACAGACAGTAGATTATGAAGAGAAGTTTAAAATGTAAGCAAAAAAGGATAAGAACCTGTCATTGGGCTCTGAGAGAGGGAAAGAAAACAAGGGAAAAGCAGAAGTAGACTGCATTAAGCCTAGAGCACTAGAATTGAGCACATAACTTTTTCACCATCCTCTTCTTTATAAAAGGGAATGGAGAAAAAGCAGAAAAGAACAGAATGGAGGGAAATACAGAATTAAAAATTGTAACAGTGAAATAGAAAAACCTAAAAAAGAATTGTATGAAATGATGTATACCAGATGAACAATTTATAATGTATCAATATTGGAAATACAAAAACAAAAAGACTTGAAAAACTGAAAAATGTTGGTCAATGCAATGACCAAGTACAATTACAGAGAATTCAAAATGAAACAGGACACCTCCCACCCAAGAGGTGATAGACTCAAGGAATAGATTGAGACTTTATTTTTTTGGACACTACTAATTTGTTTTGCTTGACAACGTATATTTGTTACAAAGGTTGTGTTTTTCTTTTTCAAAGTAGGGGTACAGGTGGGAAGAAGACAATTTTCATTAAAATAATTTCAATTTTAAAAAAAGAACAAATATTATTGAGATGAAGCATGCTCCTTTTAATTGGCAGTCTTCAGGCAAAGGCTGAATAATCAGCTAATTATGTCACAAAGGTATAAGTGTGAATAAATGACCCCCAATGTCCTTAAGATTCCGAGATTCTGTACTAATTGGTATTTTCTGATTGTGTGTTTTTGAAATCCTGTCTCTGATTCGCTGATCCTGCTTTTGGCTGTCAATGACAATAGAGATATACATATTATGATTAAGTGACTTGGCCAGTTCTACTTTAAATACATACTCTTGAAGTTCTTTTCAATACATTGTCTCTGATTACATTTTATGCAGAAAGTTTCATTTCCAATGGAATTCATCAGGCATTTATGCCTCACATAGCCTATCAATCAACAAGCATTTATTGAACATTTATTATGTGTCCAGCTTAATGGAGCATATTAAATCTACAACTGAAGCTTACCATAACCCTTTCTTTGTGGCTAATTTTGGCTGTAAATGACAAGGTATTAAATCATGGTGTAATAACAGTATTAGTGCTGGGCCCAAGGAACTGTGGCACTTGTCCTCTCACTCTAAAAATGTGCCTAGATCTAGTCATATATATGAAGGCAGCTCAGACCCAAGAGTGTACACGTTGTATAGCACTACTATACCATGGTTGTCACTGCAGCTAATAATGGTAATCATTGCCCTAATGGTAACCATGCCTCTACCTTGCTTGAATGGTATTTATTTCTTCTTTAATATTAAGGTACATACTACTCCTCTTAATTTTATTTTTCTTTTCTTGATGGGTATAATATCACAATAAATACATTCATAAATAAATACACATATAATAGAAATACATATGCATATACACATATATAAATGAATGAATAAATATAATGATTATGCATTATATATATATGTATATTTCATGTAGCTATATCTTGTCTCCCCAACTGGTCTATAAATTTTCTTGAGGGCTGAATCTATCTTTTGTGTTTTTTTCTAGATTCTCACTACATATAATAATGCTAATACTGAAGAAGGAGCTCAATAAACAGTTTGGCTGCTGTCCTTCATTCCTGAAGAGGACCAAAATGACTTCACCAAGTTGGGGTCAAGGGACAGTGTGACTGACTGTGACTAATGAGACCAATATGAGTTTAAAAGTCTCTACTACAGGTTAGACACAAAGAGTCCATATGAACATTTGAAGTAAGATATTTCTAAATTTGTGCATCTTACTTTTCTTTTGAGCTACTGCAGCTGTGCTTTATTCATGGAGCATGGTGGCTTCTTTGATGTGGGTTTGCTGTGCAGTCCTGTGGCAGTATCTGCCACATCTTATAATCAATTTCAATGTAAACATTTTTATGAAAAGATTAATGACTTTTTCCCTATGATATTTTATTGCAGAGTTCATATCATTAGGTGGGGACTCCCCATAATTCAAAAGACTCTTCTCAAGTTGCTAGTTCTTCAATGTCACCCTAGGCAAGATTAGTAATAAAAAAATGTTTTACATATCTGTCATTCAAATGTATTTGTTCACATGGGCATTCAATATTTGGTAACAGAGGTATTTAGAAAGATCAAACTATAGGCTAGCACAAACATACCAAAAGCAACTAATTAACCAAAGCTGGTTACAGGACACAGAATATTCTCACTCACTGAACAAATTCCACAAAAAGAAAATTGACTCCATTTTCTGCTTCATGATAGTGCAGCAGAGGTTGCAGAAACAAAAAATCATGGATTACATTTGTAGAGGGGGGTACAAATCTCAACAGCCTTAAAGTACATTTTTGTATACACAGTAAATGGAAAATAAATAGAGACCAAATTGCTGTTGACCTCTTTCCCTCCTCTTTTCCATCTGCCATTTTTTTTAGTGCTTTGTTTTATCCCTTTGATTTCTTCTTTCACACCCACCTGCTCTGACTAGGTCCTTTCTTGCAAATAAAGCTTCTTAAAAGGAGTGAGAGGAGAATATTTTTTTCTTAGTAAATTAAGTATTCTATGTAGGATAAGGAATTTATTTAAACTTCTATAAAACCTCATGGAACTATAGTTTTTAAAAAGAGTCTGACAATAAATAACATACAATGATGAGACAAATTAACCATGGGCTACATTTTTTGGTTTGTTTTTTGGCCTCCTGGGGTCATTCACAATTAAAAATAATTGTCAATAGGAAGTTGTCACCCTGGTCCAGTGACAATATATTTTGTAAACACATGTTTTGCTATGAATGAATCAGTCTGCTCTAAACCAGTGCCTATAGCCCAGGCTAAGTGAAGTAAGAAGGGTATTGTTCTTTGGTCTTATATCTACTCTTGCCCAACTGGGACACATTGAGTGAAAGACTTCACCTTGTAGGCACAGGTTCATCATCTGCAAAATAGAAATAACAAATTTATCATCCTAAAAGAATTTTTTAAAAAAGGTTTTAATGATTTGTAGAATTAATGAACTTTAACCAAACTTAATGAAGCTTCTTAACCAAAGCTTAACAATGCTTATCAAGTTTGTTTGTTTTTTTAACCATGATTAATTGGCTTAATAAAGTATAGCAAGGTTTAACCACGTTTAATTGGGCTTAATAAAGTTCTGAAAGATGTAACAAGCTAACTGGGTTCAGGAAAGATTAACAAAACTTAATACAATTAAGCCAAGAGGATGACTGGATATAAAGTACCCTGAGTTAATTAGCTTTTATGATGCTTAACCAGTTTTGAGTAGGCTTGTTGAGACTCAGATCTTAGTGCTAGCAAAGATTAGCAAAGTTTAACTATGCTTAACTAAGTCTAAAAAGGCTAAAAGAGCCAAAAGTAGATTTAATGAGGCTGAAACTAGGTTTAATGGAGCTCTAAGAGTTTTAATGATGCTTAAGCCTTAAAGAATCGAAGATATCTCCTATTGCATATGTAGATTAGAAGATTAGTCTCTTAATATATGGAGAATGTTTTAGCTTCTAGGTTAACTTATACATAGAATGCAAAACTTTTGTTTAAATCCACTGAAGATAAATTCCTTCTAAAAGAAGTAGCCCATTGGAAATGGCACACATTTCCATCTGCATGCAACCAACAGGAAAATCAACTATTAGAATTTAATGAGACCATGAAGATCATCTAGCACCACCTCCCTCCTAAAACTGAAATTCCCAGACATTACAAAGGCCTTGCCATGTAGCCCCTGTTTCACTTCTAGAGAAGGACCACCCCATGTTTCCTCCGCCTCTGGTCCTCCAAGAGTTTTTCTAAGTTAAATAGTCTTAAAACTTTCGATTGTTTTTTATTTCTCAAGATTTCCAGATGCTTCACCTTCCTAGGTGATTTTTGGTGAATATGGTCCAGTTTATCAATATTTTGCTTTAAATGAAGCATCTTAACTGGATCACTTTATTCCAAATGTATTTTGACCAACACAGAACACAGTATGATAATTACTTCATTGAATACAGATACTATATTTTGTCTAATGAAGGCTGTTTACATTAGCATTTTTGATCCTCCTGTCATGCTGTTGGATTGTGATGAGCTTTTATTCAAGGAAAGACCTTAGGCATATGGTATGTGAACTGGAAAGATTGCTGTCATATAACCTTCCAACTTATATTCCCTTGTGTACAATCGATTATTTTTAACAGAATTGTTTTATGGTCACAAATAAAAAAGTCCTAATGATGTTTTATAACTTTAAATCATGGAACATCAGGACCTCAGAAGAACTGCAACTGTAGGTGGGTGAAAAAGTCAATGGGAAGATGCATTATAAGGGTAAGCAAGCTTCCACATATCTATCTATAATGATTTTTACATGTGAAATTATGCTAAAATAATCATCAAGGACATGTATGGTTACCAGAAAGGAAGAGCCAATGTCATGTAGTGAAAATAAGGAAAAGCAAGGAACTTATGGGCTACATGGCAATCAATTGAAAAATTAAAACAACTACTAGAGGAAGCCTCCATCATGTTGGGAGCAAAATTCTGTGGAGGATTTATAGAAAGATATGGACAAGAATCCAAGAATCATGTAAAATGCAAAAGTAAGGATGGATTGTGATCTGTTAGAAGTAGCCACATTAAGGCGCAGCTGATAAAAGATAGATACAACAATTACTAAGCACTTACTATGCACTAACTTCTGTCTTAAGGATGGCTGACACAAATATATGCAAGCAAGAAAGCCTCTACCCTCAATCACCTTATATTCTTTTGCTTTTTGGAAGGCAATTGGGGTTAAGTGACTTACCTAAAGAAATATGGCTAGTAAGTGTATCAAGTGTCTGAGGCAGGATTTGAACTCAGGTCCTCCTGACTCCAGGGCCAGTGCTCTATTCACTGAGCCACCTAGCCTCCACAGTCACCTTATATTCTAATGGAGGAAGATAAGGTAGCTGAAAAGAGGGACTCTGGGGGAAAATGAAGTGGGAATGACCTGGATACCTTATGAAGTAGTGATATGTGTCAAAGACTCACCAGTCAGGAAAGAGGCTTTAACAAACTATTGTAGGAATTGTAGAACTTAACTTTCATCTCGATTAATTTTGATCTATGTGTTTTTGACACATCATTTAAGGCTGTCCATCATTTTGGATTGAATCTTGTTTCTAACCTTCAAACATATTAATTTTTCTTTCAGCTCTGTGGCATCCACAACACTGATAAGCACAGCTAATATCTCTTCATTCAAGTCATTTACAAAAATGTTTTACCAGACGGTTTAAATTAAAAGTAAATTTAAAGGTAAGTATTTTAAAACAGGGTACGGATACAATGACATCCAATTATGAAGAGCCTAAAATAGTCTTTTAAAAATGTCAGTTTAAAAAATATTGAAGATTATTCAAGATGCAATAGGGAGGTTAGCCATTGGAGATTTTTGTCAAAGGCATGGCATGGTGTCATATGTGCTAAGAGCATTATAATAAATAAATGAAGAATGGTTTGAAGCAGGGAAAATCTGGAAGAATCAGCATACTATTTAGGAGGCTATGGCAATGCTTCTGTAAAATGGAAGATGTTGCTGAACTAGAATGACAATGTGAATGGAGAGGACAGATAAGAGAGATATGGTAGAGGTAGAATTTACAAGTTCTAGCAATTGATTAGATATGGAATATGATGGAATGGAAGATCTTAATCAATTTAGGACTGTGATGGACCTTAAATATCATCTAGTTTAATCTACCTCCTCATAGATACCCCCATTTTATACATAAAGAAACTGAGACTAAAAGAGGTTAAGTTAATTGTCTCATGTCACACAAATAGCATATAACAGGGGTAGGATTTAAGCCCCAGACCATTGTCATTGTCATTTCCAAATCCATTGATCCATAATCAGGGAAAATCAAAAGTTTATAGTAAAATGGTGATGCTGACAAGCTTGTGTGACTATGAGGAGGATGATACTGTTAACATAAACCATAAAGTATAAAGAAGGATAGATTTTATTTAATATGTGGAAAGTTCAGATTTATTCTGAATGGGAAGAACTTCCTACATCATTTATAGTTTAGTGTAATATTCTTCCTTTTTCCCTTCTTGAAATTATTTTTTCCATCTTGTTCTCCTTGGAAATGTTTCTATCTGACTTTCTTTGTACTTTTTTTCTTCTACTGTATCTCTTCATTCTTTTTAATAATGCAGAACACAGAAAAGCATTGCTCTATTTATGAATGTTCAGTTATGAGCTTCAAATCTCTGAGGCAGCTAAGTTGTGCAATGGATAATGTGCTGCACCTGCAGTCATAAACATCTGGTATCAAATCTAGCCTCAGATACATATTGGTTTGGGCAAGTCACTTAACCTATGTCTGTTTCATCAACCGCAAAATGTCAATGATATTAGCCTCTACCTCATAGGATTTCTGTGAAGAAAAATAATACATGTAAAGCACACTACTTGTCACATAGTAGGTATTTAATAAGTGCTTGTAACCTTCCCCTACTATGTTATGTCCAGTTATTCATTCAGTATCATGTTACAATTTATCTAAATCCTAGATACTTCAAATAAATGCAAAGGGTCATTTATTAGTTCAGACCCTCTGAAATTTCCAGTTTCAGGACCAAAGGGTGTTAGTTCACTTAAAAACAAATTCCTTTTTGATATGTAATCCTCCCCAAACCCCACAAAAAGATAATAAAGCCCAAGGGGCCACGGACAACTTCCACTACAGAAAGAGTCACCTCTAGGAAACTTGTATGTGGACACTATGCATAGCAAACAATTATAATACTTAAATTTTTAACTGAGAGTGTTGGACAGTTAAATTATGCTGATCCTTTCCCAACTAATTAGTGGTCAAATATGTTTTGAGGTCTTCGATGGGTGTGATTTGGGGTTTAATTACTAAATTAGCAGGAGTAATTACTTAGGCAGTGAGAAAGAAAAAAAGAAGAAACTACTAATATTCATGGAAAGATGAGAAATGAGCAATTACTAAAGCCACCACTTAATATAACCAAGCAAGGCTTGATATCTCATTTAGGTGATGGCTTGCCCACTAATACTTTGGGGTTAGCTCAAATAAATAACCCTTAAGTAAGGTGGCAGCGAAGTAGTTGAAAGACTATTTCTCTTGATGTCTTCGCCCTTTTATATGAGACTTCAGCAGACAGCCTGCATCATTTCAAAACAAAATAAATTCTGATGAGATTTTAAAAAATAATAATAATAAAGGGCAGCAGCAGTCAAGGTTAGGTCAGCTAGCTTTTGCTTCAATCTTATTGAAAAATTACTTAAAATTCAGTTTCCAGTCTATTTACATAAATCATTTAAAGTTTTATCTCTTGTGAATTATGTCTATAACCATATATATAGGGAAAATTGAACTTTAAAAGTCTTTGAAATTTTTAGAGGTCTTCTTATCTAAAAATTATAATACCTTATATACATAGGCATTAATATTGTTAACATTTGGCCTTTTATAAAGCTAAATTAGGATTCTAAGCTTTTTGTATAATAAGAAATAATATTTGGTATTTCCATAATGAATGGGTGAAAGGAATACCAAGTGTTTCATTCTGATGATGAATATAAGTCATTGACACTGTCACAGTCTCACATGTTGTTTCCAATGTGGCCTTGCCTCAGCCTGCAGCATATACATAACAAACAAGAAAATACACTAAATTTTATTTAATAATAAATACAAACCCCCCTTTTTAACCAATTTTTAAATTTATAGGCATAGTCCCTAAATGGAGGTATCTGTCTTTAGGAGATATGAACTTAGTATCTTTGGGAACAATCTTAGCTTTGCTTGCAACCAGATTTCATTCAAAAATTCATTTATAAGCTATTGCGGCAATTCCCAGGCTCATTCAATTTGTGGCATACAATACAGCTCTTCAGTTTCTCTCAAGAGCCTCTTTCTTCAAGGTAGCAAATCTCAAAGGCAGGCCAAATTAAGCTTTCTATCCCTTTTACACTCTAATTTGCAAACTCCTGCCTCATGGAATTACATAAAAAACAATATATTTGAATTTTTTTAAATTAGCAAGAACATTGATTAAACTACCTGTATGAAGCCATCAAGACCAAGAATAATAAATGCATACTAGAATTCATGAAAGGATTCCCAGTGATTGGAAATGCCTATCATTCTTTCTAGTGCCCTATTACTCTAGATGCCTCTATTTCAGTTGGCTCAGCTCCTGGTGCCCCAGCCCCCATCTCACAAATTAGAGAAAAGGATAGAAAGCAAACACTGTGGATTAGCCTTCATGTACCACCCAGTCAGAACTTTTTCCTTTGTGATGCCCTTCCCAACTACCCATACACACACACACACACACACACACACACACATACACAAATACTCTTCATAACCATATACATATATTCCCTTCACAACCACAATAACAACCTCTCCCTTCCTCTCCCCCAAATACACAGAATTGGTTGAAAAGGCCATCTTAGAGAAACTTGAGGAAATTTGAAGTCTATACCAGGGTTGGGGTTCCTTTTCCATAATATAGGTGAAACTCCATGTGATCCAAGGAATACATCTTGGGATTTGGGGACAGACAGTACTCCTGGAAATCAGCAATCACTAAACATCAAGGGTATAGTTTATTCTTTTGTTTGTGGTATAGTTTATGAATATTAAACTTAAAGTGTATATATACATGTTTTTGGAAAGCCAGGCTGTTAAGTACTTACCAGTAAACCTATGAATTACACAATCTACACTACTTGAGCTCAATAGGACTGCAGCAGAAGGCTCAGGGAATAAAGTCATCACCAGACTGGAGGCTCAGTGACTATAGAATAATTAATGATAATAATAATAATGAAAAGGATTATGATAATGATGATGACTGACATTTATATTGTCTTAAGGTTCACAAAGTGCTTTACGTTAATTATTTCTTTTGAATCTCACAACACCCCTGATCTCGACCATACTAAAGCAAAAAGCAGGCAGCAGATTAAAAACAAGAGAGAAGCAGAATGTCTTGGTGGTTGTTAGATTGGATGATAGTACTGCTATGTTAGGGCTGTTTGTCATGGAAGGAAGTAGCACTAGCAAGATCTCTATTCCTGGATAATTTTTGAGTTGTATGCCTATGTTCCCTGTATTTGTGGTGACATTGTGTGGCCAAGGTTGTATCGTGAGATGTTTGAGATCTTGGGGGTGGAAAAGAGTTTGAATAATAATCAATTAGCATCACAAGATCAAAAGCAGTAGATCTGTGTAAACATGTCTCCATCCTTTCTCGATCCTCTCACAGTGCCTGTGTCAAAGGTAATTTCTCAGTCATATGTCTTAAGGCCTAATAGTAACATTAATATCATGGTGACCATGAGGACTAAAACTCCTTGTTTTCCCACTTTCTAACCCTACAAAGGCTAATGTGGATGATCCCTGGACTCAGTCAACAGCAATAAGATGTCAGGGATTGACTGCTCTATTGTGCTGCAATGCGAGCAAACCAGAGTGGTGACCGCTGGCACTCCACCATCATCTCTGACTGCATCAGCATTGCCCAACATGGCTCCCCTTCCAACATTCTAGAACAGATAGTGTTCCTCCTTGTTTAGTATTAGCCTTTATGATGCAGCCATAAGTCTTAGGAATGGACTTGATATTCTTGAAATATTGGTTGGAAATGAAGGCACTTTGGAATATATAGTTTCTAAGAGACCTTTTACTATAGAATCATGAACATTGTAGAGTCTAGTTCCCAGTTATTTTAGGATAGCTGCACACAAAACAAACAAGCAAAAGCCACAATGCTAGAGTTTCACTTTTAGGAATAGAACAAGACAACATGGGGTATGATCATCACTAATATACATCAATGAATTCCCCAGTCAAAGGCTATTGGGACTACAAAAAGACAGTTTTAATATAATTTTAAATGGTTTAAATAATAAGATTATATGTGAGAGCACCTTTGTTACATTAATTTGGCAGGAGTAATGAACATAACTGTCTAATTCAGCTCAACAATTCACTGGAACAAAAATGTATAAGAACAAAATTTGGGGAGAGGTTGGTAGTAGGTACTGAAGGAGATGCAAAGCTTAAAAAAGACATAGTTTTTGTCCTCATGGATAATTCATTTGGGGAGATAAATATAAATAAGTTCATATAATATGTGTCAAGTGAAGTTTGAGCAGATAGGTTGTTACTGATAAGGGAGAAACAAGAAGGACTAATGTAGGAGGTAGCATTTAGATTTGGTTTTAAATAGTGTATAAGAAGAGTTTAACAGAATAAATGGAGAAAGAAAGCTATCAAAACAACAACAGGAAAAACACTAAGAGCCATAAGGAGCAAAGGGTAATGGGTTTTGTCCCAGGAAACCAATATTATGGGGGTGGTACTTGTGATCATACTTTTCTGGTACCAGAATTCTCAATTTTAATTCTGGCACGAGCAAAGTCAAGGAGGTTGGAAAGAGTAAAATATGTTTGGAGTGACAAGAGTGGTCCAGTCTGCTATAGAGATAGGTCTATGTGTACATGTACATACATATATACATATACATGCATGCACACATATACACACGTACACACACATATATGAGAGAAGGGTAGAAAAGTGGAATGGGTGCAACATTATGAAGAGTCTTGAAAGCAAGGCAAAAGAATTTGGGACTTATTGAGTAGACAGTAGTAACCACCTGAGTCTAGTTGTCCTATGGCTCCTGGCATCATACATAAGATCCTTAATAACTTTCTAACTAGAGAGCCCCTTGAGTAAATCAGGGAACATTGCACTCCCTCACCCAGTTGTGTATTCAAAGATCCCAAAGTATGTCTCTGGAAGTGGGCAGAAATTAGGTAGAAGCCTGTAATATCTTATCACCTACCAATCACCATCCTGGAATCTCTTCAAAGGAGGAAACACCTCTAACCTACATCAGAAAATTGTCTTCCCCTATATTAAAAGGGAAAGCTTGTGGGGCGGCTAGGTGGCACAGTGAGTAGAGCACCGGCCCTGGAGTCAGGAGTACCTGAGTTCAAATCCGGCCTCAGACACTTAACACAAAAAACTAGCTGTGTGACCTTGGGCAAGTCGCTTAACCCCAACTGCCCTCCAAAAAAAAAAAAGTAAAAAAAAAAAAGGGAAAACTTGGAAACTGTCTGGAGTCCCCATATCATCTCAGTATGAGTAATAACTATATTATTGGCTTAATCTGGATGCAGATTTTGAGGTACACAGTATCTCATTCCCAACTCCAGCTAACTATAAAGAATATTCTTTAAAGAAAAAGAATATTCTTTAATAAATTTCCATCCTTACCAGGCACTCTGGTTACCACATAATCAGTAATTCTTAGGGTCATTTGCTGCCAGATAAAGGAATTGAAATGATATCAGCAAGGAAAGCTGACTAGACCTCTTCATTGTTAAATTTTCTCAAACCCAGGGAGCCCTCATTCCAATTGTAGAAAATGGCTCTAATTAAGGGATGGAAATCCCTCATATTGGGTTCATATAAGTAGATCCATCAGCTCTTCATCCTATAGTTTCTGCTGTAACATTAGGAACCCAGTTCATCAAGGTCACTTGGATAGAGGTTGGTTCACACATAATTTCAAGACCTTAGATTGTGACATGGTGGTTACTTGGTTCTCTGCTGGATTTTCAGATAAGTTGATCCTTTGTCTTCTGTGTCATCCTTTTGCAATATATGTCAGAATCCCTTAAGACTCTTAACATTCTTCTCTTTTGTTTCTACAGTTACTCACCTGGTGGTCTTATCTTCTTCCCAGCACCATGAGTTATCACCTTTATGAAAATGACTCCCACATCTGGTATTCTAGGTCTTGGATCAGCAAGAGACAATAGGTATCAATTTTTGAACTGAAAGTCAAGGTCATAGGATATAAGGGATCTTGTAGATCAACTAATCTAGGGGTGGGGAACCTGCAGCCTCCAGGCCACATGTTACCTTCTATGTCCTTGGGTGTGACCTTTCTATTGAGTCCAACTTTTACCCAACAAATCCTTTTATTAAGGGGATTTGTTCTGTGAAGTTTGGATGCAGTTAAAGGGCTCCACTTAAGAACTTAGAGGATTCACATATGATCTCAAGGCAGCAGGTTCCCCACCCCTAATCTAGAACATCCATTTCCCAGGTACCTGTGAGAAAACTGAAGCCCAGAGATGCTAAATGACTTCTCCAATCAATAGTCAGGGCTTCTATTAACAGAGTTTAATAGACCTGAGGCATTAGCCAAATCCAGAGAGGACATATCAAAACTGAAAATATAATCAAGTTGAAGAAGGAGAGAGTAGGTACACAAACCAAAGTTTTAGTAGCAAGTGACTAACATTACATCAAGAAAACCTAGGAAAATGCCAATTTATGCTATTTGTTGTTTCTGATTCATGCAGATTTTGGTTAGGTGGGTCAGTCAAACCACTGAATAGGGAGGCCTCAGAATCAGGTTACCATTCAGAGTTGCTAGGTGTGAGCCTTGCCATTTAGGGAGATGGAAAGGCATGGAGAAGAACATCAATTCACAGGAAGTCTACCCTGAGGATGAATTAATTGCATGGAGTACCCCAAATAGGTATTCTCTTAGTCTTAGTCCTGCTAACATCTGCCAAAAGGAGACTATCTTTCTCTCTGAAATGCCTCCTAAGACAAAAGTCTCTGTTTCAGGGTATAAGGACAAGGCTGAACCCTATGAATACATGTCCACAAGCAACCATATATATCCCCCTACTCACTGACTTTCAAGCAAAGCTTTCACAAGTGAAACCCTAGAGAGAAGTTGAGGAAATGTATTGGAAACATCAATGATTCCAAGCAGCCATGTTTTTAACCCTTGACTAGGGCCAGAGAACATAAAGAGTGTATAAAAATGGGAAAGGAGGGTGAAATCTGAAGAATTTTCACTTCCTTCATTCCTTACCCCTATTAATTAATCTAGCAACTGTGGAATCCACATTGTAGGAGGCAAGTAAAAAGACCACAGGAAAACAAGGTAAGAAGGTATAGAACCAAAGGAACATCTTTCTTGTCACCGTAAGCAGGAATATAAGTTATATATAAACAACAGAAAACATGAGATTATCTCAATAGATTCAGAAAAAATCTTTTAACACAATATAAGACTAATTTCTATTAAAAACATTTAAGCATAGGAACAAATTGAGCTTTCCTTAAAATGATAAGTAGTATCTCTCTAAAATCATTAACAAGCATTATCCATATTGGTGATAAGCTAGAAGCCTTATGAACAAGATCAGAAGTGAAGCAAAGAAGCCCATTGTCACCACTGTTACTCAATATTGTACTAGGAATACTAACTTTATCAATAAGAGAAGAAAAAATTTGAAGGAATTATGATAGTGAGGAAACAAAATTATCACTTTTTGCAGATGATATGATGATATACTTAGAAAATTCTAAGGAATCAACTAAAAAACTAGTAGAAATAATTAACTACTTCAGCAAATTTGCAGCATATAAAATAAACCCACATAAATCATCAACATTTCTATATATTACAAAGTCTAGCACAAGAGATAGAGAAATTCCATTTAAAATAACCATTTACAATATAAAATGTTTGGGAGTCTACCTGTCAAGACAAACCAGGAACTATATTAATACAATTAAAAACATTTTTCACATGAATAAAGTCAGATCTAACCAATTGGAAAAAAATATTTTTTTTCAATTGAAAAAATATTGATTGGTCATGGGTAGGCTGAGTCAACTTAATAAAAATGATAATTCTACTTAAACTAACTTACTTATTTGTTTCTATACCAAATTACAAAAAATTATAGTGCTAGAAAAATAATAACAGAATTAATCTGTAAGATGAATTCATCTGGAAGAACAAAAGGTCAAGAATATCAAGGGAACGTGAAGGAAGGTGGCCTAGTTACACCAGATCTCAAACTATATTATAAAATGGTATAAAACTATATTATAAAGCAGTAAATTTGGTACTGACTAAGAAATGAATTAATAGATTAGGTGCACAATAAACAATAGTAAATGATGATAGAGACTTGGTGTTTAATAATCCGTAAGACCTAAGCTTGTAGGACAAGACCTCACTATTTACAAAAATTACCAGAAACCTAGGAAGCAGTTTCAAAGAAACTAGTTATAGGCCAGCATCTTACACCAAATACCAAATCAAAATGGACACATTGTTTAGACCAGGGGTGAGGAACCTGTGGCATCAAGGCCACATGTGGCCCTCAAGGTCATCAAGTATGACCTTTTAACTGAATCCAAGTTTCACTGAACAAATCCTCACTGGTCAATATTTCTGAGCTATGGTTTTAGAAGTGAAGATGAATAGAATACCCTTTAACCTGAGAGTAGTCATGTCCTATCTTTGCCCATCTGTAATCATGGTAGGGATTCAACAACCCTGTGAATGATGAATTGGGGAGGAGGTATGTAACCAAGAATGTATGGTACATACCATAGATGGTCATCCACCCTTTTCTGGATGTCTTTAAATGAGGTAGAAACAACTATTCCTCTAAAAAACACATTCCATTTTTGGGAACTTCAAATTAAAAAAATTTCTCCTTACATCAAGCCTCATTCATCTCTGAGCAACTTCTATTCACTGCTTTTGTTTCAGTACTTGGGGAACTAAACAATAGAAGTCCTCTGGGCCCTTTAAAGTTCTCAATGTCCTCTAATTAAAGGGGATGATGGGAGGAGTAGGATGTGAGCAGATAAGGGCAAGGCTCAAGTGAGGCCTTTCCTTCCTCCCTCTCACTTTATAGTTGTTCCTCCCCAGGAATTCTACTGGAAATCCAGGTTTGCTCTAACCTCTCTAATACCTCACCATTGGCAGGAACCCCTCAATTCCAGCTTATTCTTTTTTTTTTTATAAAAGACACAGAGGTCATGAAGGTCAGTCATCAGTCAACTCATACAAACTTAATGTCTTGTTCATCATTAAACATGATTGTCATATTTAGAGTGCAAACTCTAAATTTATAAGTTTATATTTAAAGTTTATAGTTGGTCTAAAAATACTGACATTTTTGCATGCTCTGCTGCTTTTTTTCCTCCATTCTGTTGCTACCTCCTGCAGAAACAGAAGGGCCTTACACAGGACTGAGAGCATTTTGTATTTTTCTCTTTTAAGAGTCACCTATATAAAATAATTCATCACCAAGTGACCAACTTACTGGTGATAGGCCTGTCCTTAGTTAGCTTGGCTCATGTTTAGAAAGTAGACTCATTGTGTTGCTGGGGCCTGACTTGAAATGCCCTAAATTGGATGAGGATTGTCTTTGCTACTGCCAAAAATTATTGTGCTATTGATGTGGATACAAAGGTGCCCTAAGGGTTGAGCTGCCCATTCCCTAGCTCTCTAATGTATCCCCTAATCTTGAAATACCACAAAGCTTCCCTTTACCCATGATCATAAAATTTCTTGCCCCCCACCCCATCCTGGGTCATGGGATTCCTTTGTCTCCCTTATCTTGTGTCATTCATCATCCTTACCCCCTGTCCTTATGTTCCAAGACTTATCTTGTACTTTTATCTTCAACTCCCATTAGAAACCCTAAAATTACATCATCATCCTACAGGCTGTATAGTTTTCTGTCTATATAAGTCAGATCCTTATCCTATAACAATGCATTTGTTTAGCTACTTGATAAATCTCAGGCCCATGTGCTTTTGTGTTAATAAAGCTCCCACTGGCTAAAGAGAAGGTCTAAGTGAATGCTTTCAAAAACTTGAACCAATTTTCCCAACCCTGACCTCAACACTATAAACAAACAAACAAAAAAACAAACAAGCACACGTACATGCCATATACATGTATACATATAAAGTATATATATATATATATATCTATATACTACACCACATATATACACTGATATACCATATATACATATATATGTTATGTGTGTGTATATATGTGTATGTGTGTAAATGTGTGTGTGTGACTTTTCTTCATGTCTTTGACCTTGGGGAGTACATACAGAGCAGTAGGTCAAAGGTTCTGAGCAATTAATTTAGCAACTTTTCTCACAAAGTTCCAAATTTTTGTCTATATTGCTTAAACCAGTTAACAATTCCACTAGCAGTTAATTAATGTGTCTATCTCCCTTGAGTCACTCCAACATAGAATATTTCTGTCTTTTACCAGCTTTGTTACTTTGTTGAGAGTGAGGTGTAACCTTTGAGACATTTGCATTTGCATTTTTCTTATTAGTGGCTTAAAGCAAGCTTTCATTTGGTTGTTGATAGTTACAATAATACCTCTTACTGAAGACCAAAATTGGATATCTATTATGCTGACAAAAAACAATTTGCATATGCATTCCACATTCAAGAAGCTCAGCTGAATGGATATCTACCTGCTTCGGTGCCAAGTTTCTAAAAAAAGAACAAAATCATGCCACCTGCTATTATGTGCAACTGAATATTATTATTTTGATAGCGGTTACAGAAATATCAACATTACTACTGCCCTGTAAATCCTTACTACTTGTCCATAAAATTCCCTGACTTAATAAAAAAAAACTTTGATAGGCATGCCAAATCAAATAACAAAATTAAAATATTCTCTTATTATTTTAAATGCACTGTCAAAACGGCCTCAGTTGCCATAGGCAACTATGTTCCCTTCTAATAAGGGAAATTAATGGGACTAAGTTAATCAGATACAATGCTCTATATCAGTCAAAGCCTATTTTATTGCTCACTGGAAAGTACTAAATAGTATATCAGGACAATATCACTAGATTTTTTTAGGGGACTGAAAAGTCCCCCCAAACATTAACAATATTAAAATCCATAAATTTATCATTTAAACTCATCTTTTTTCAACTGTAGCTAGTGCACTGAAATAAGTCTGAGTAGGCTACATGAAACAAAATATTATAAAAGAGTGCCCTCTTGTGAAAGATCTCAGAATGGACACATAAGTAAAGCAATTTTTATAACTTTATTAAAAAAGAATTTAATCAATTTGTGAAGAATTTTCCTCTCAAAGCCTTGTTGTGAATTAGGCATTTCACAGAGTATGGAGCTAAACTGCCTCAGTACAAATATAGCCATAAACGAGGTAAGATAATTTTTCAAGAAGCTGAAATAGGTGAATGTTGAAATTATGATAATTAATTCCACATATTCCATTCTCTCTCTCTCTCTCCCTCTGTCTCTCTCTCTGTCTCCCTCTCTCTGTCTCTGTCTGTCTCTGTCTCTCTCTCTGTCTCTCTCTCTCTCTCTCTCTCTCTCTCTCTCTCTCTCTCTCTCTCTGTCTCTCTTTCTCTCCCCATAGGGTCATCTTTTTATTGGACTAAAGCAGCAGTGGGTTTTGAACATATACCTCAAGTTAAAGTCACTTCCACCTGAAGAAGAGGTTTTGAGGGCCATTAATTCCTCTCATGTGGCCAAGTTCCTGGTACTGATTCCTTTTTAGCCAAGAATTACATGGCAGGGGATCCACTGCTCCTACAAGAGCTGACTGAAATTTTCCAGGTTATATGGCAAGAGGAGATTATCTCCCAAGAGTTCAACTATACCTCCATTGTCCATCTCTATAAAGGTAAAGGAAGTAGATTGTCCTGTGACAGTCATAGGAGGGTCACTCTCTTAGATGCTGGAAACATTCTTGCCAGAGTCCTCCTCAATATGCTGATTCTTCACCTGGAAGATGGTCATCTACGTGAGAGCCAGTGTGGCTTTAGAAAGGGCCAACAAATGGTTGATATGGTATTTGCTGCCTGACAACTCCAGGACAAATGATAGGAATAAAACAGAGGTCTATACACAGCATTCATCAATCTGACCAAGGTCTTTGATACTGTCAGTCATGAGGGCGTGTGGAAAATTATGGCAAACTTAGTTGCCCAAAGAAGTTCATTAGTATTGTAAATCAGTTTCATCATGGCATGTTTACACAGGTTATGGATAATGGACAATGTCCTTATGCTTTCCCTGTCACCAATGGAAAAAAGGAGGGCTGTGTGCTTGTTCCCATGCTTTTTTTGCATGTTTTCAGCAATGTTGTCAGATGCCATCATTAAGGACAGAAATAACATCAAGGTCAGCTACTGCACTGGTTGTAATTTAGCTGGAAAACACTATGAGCCAATACTAAAGGAGAACAGGTGCACAATTTTTTGTTCAGAGATGATTGTATACTCAATGCAGCCTCTGAGGCTGAGATGCAACAAAGAATGGATAGATTCTCTGCTGATTGTGCTAATTTTGGCCTAATAATTAAAATCAAGAAAACATAAGTTCTTCACTGGTCAGAACCACATCATCCATACATGGAACTATCAGTTACAGTGAATGGAGAAATATTTAATGTTGTGTATAAGTTCAATTACCTTGGGAGTATACTTTCCAAGGATGTACATATAGATAAGTGGTTCTCAACCTTCCTAATGCCGTGACCATTTAGTACTTGTATGTGGGTGTATCTACACGTGGACAGACCTGCCTGGAGACGGATAGAGGAGCAGCATCTTGGTTCCTAAGACTATTGGAAATATGTGTTTTCCAATGGTCTTTGGTGACCCCTGTGACCCCTGTGAAAGGGTCATTCAACCCCCAAAGGGGTTGTGACCCACAGGTTGAGAACCACTGATATAGATGATGAGGTTGACATACTTATTGCCATAGCTAGCTTAGTGTTTAGGAGGCTACAAAGGAAAGTATAGGAGAGAAGAGATATTAAACGGCTTATCAAACTGAAAGTCTACAGAGTTATTATGTTTACCTCATTGTTGTATGCCTGTGAAACCTGGACAGTATACCAGTACCACACAAGAAACTGAATTACTTCCATTTGAATTGTCTCGGAAAGACTCTGAAGCTCACCAAGTGAGATAAAATACTCGGCATTGACATCCTTTCTCAAGCTAAAATTCCAAGCATTTAAACTCTGTTGCAGAGAACATGACTCTGATAAGGTTGGCCATGCTATTCAAATGCCAAGTGTATGTTTGCCTAAAAATATATTTTATGGAGAACTCATGCAAGGCAGGTGCTCACATGTTGGTCAGAAGAAGCAAGACAAGAACACTTTTAAGGTTTCTTTGAAAAACTTTGAATCAATTGTGTGACAAGGGAGATACTTGCAAAGGACCACCCAGCATGGCACGCCCACTTCAAAGAAGGTATTGTACTCTCTGAGAAAAGTAGAATTGTGGTAATTCAGTGGATGAGACACACAAATTTTAGAGACATCTCTACTCTAAATGTCAGCCACAGTTGGACACACAGAACCTTGTCTCCAAGAGAGTGCTATCATTTTGGTCCTCTTTGAAAATAAAGAACAATCAACCAACTACATACATACACATATAAAATCTCTATTAGTACCAGAGAATAGATCAAAATTGGTTATAAGTATATTGAAAATAATAGGAAGATTTGGGACAAAGGAATAGAGTTATTCTATCTGGGGAGAGATAATTTAATTTTGAGAAGACTTGGGTTTTTTGTTTGGCTCTATTTTAAATTAAGATGGATAGTTATTATCAGAAAACTAGTATAGATCAAATTCAATGTTAAAATAGAAATTTGACACTTCTCTTAATCAAGAACAAAGAAAACTGAAAAGAATGAAGAAACTGAGCCTGATAAACTCTACTCCTCTGTATACAAGGGCCTGTTTGCTGAAATCTCAGAGTCATTAATGGTAACAGGCACATAGAATTATATAATTACATAATAATTACATTCTTATGGAACCACCAAGATCATGATAACTACAGGAAAGGCAATCTTTGTACCTCTTTTTTTTTCTTTTGAGAAAGCTAGGAGACGGCTAGCTAAACTAGAGGAGTTACCTTCTCTTTCCTACTGAGAAAAAATATGATACAATTTCTTTTCTAAAGAGAGATGATTTGACAGAACATGTTATGCTTGATAGGAACCATTATGAGTTCATGCAAACCAATCTACACACAATTTATATCCTTATATTATTTATTCCTTCAGGATATGTGTGTGTGCATGGGTGCACTTGTATAACATGTAATATATGTAATCCTTGGTTCAAAGGGATGGTTGTGTTTGGACTTTCTCATTGGTATAAACTGATTAATTAATTCCCTAGCCCTGGATAAGGGGAAGGGCCTCACAGAATTGACAAGAATAGGAAGGGAGATCTTGGTTCTTCTGGCTTCCAAAGACTAGAGAGAATATGTGACCACAACCTCTCTTCAGGTTACTGAAGGGAGAGAAAAATTCCCGATAGAAACTTACATGAGAGGAGCTGGCAGTCTCAGTCATGTCCCTATTTCCACCTTACTGCACTAGATTCTTTGGGGAATTTCCCACTGAGTGAGATCTGGAACTTTCTTGGTTGAGTGTAGTTATCTTGCTGTCAAAGAGAACTTATTCAATCTGTATTTTCTGGTAAATATTGTCATATGTATACTTACCCTGTTTTCTGTTTTGCTAACCACTTAAATAAATGATATTCTTTGCTATCTCCTAAGTATATTTGTTGTGGAACATCTGCTGGATTAATAATATGTAAGGGAGCAGATAGAAGCAACTTTAGTCCAATACCTCTTTTCTCTGAGGAGAACAGAGTCACTAGCCTCTCATTCCAACCTCCTGAATCCTCTCCTGATAGAAGTTAAAGTCTAGCTTGGAGAAGGGTGAGGGGAGGAGATTCTAGAGATAGCTCTTCCTGCCTCCCTGGGAGCCACCTCTAAACAGACTCATGTAGATATACACAACATATATGGACAAAACCAAAATCGCAGTACCCACATACACTAATCTACCATATATATGCACATGTGATTTTACACAAACATGCATGTGCTAGTATATAATAAAGCAGTACATAATGAGCAAATTTTAATATATAATTAGGAACTACAAAGAAGAACCTGAGTAAAGGACATCACTAATGGAATTTATGAGCAAATAAATGAAGATGAGTTGGTCAGGTAGCAAAACAGAAGGTTAGCCCACATATAGATTTATGTTCACAGACCTTATCACTGTAAAGAAATCGATCCAGTGTATAATCCCAATTAAAAAGAGATTTCACATACATGGTAAGGTCCTTTTGATACTCCTGGGTAAGGGTGATGTGTTAAAATAGTTACCAGAACACTTAAAATCTCTTATAAGATGTCTATGACCACTCAAACAAGTCTGGCCTGACCTTCTACACTAGAAAGACCAAGTGGATAAAGAATATCCATTATTAAGACATTTCAACAGAAAACAATAGAATTTGTCCACCAGCATGTTTACTTAAAACAGACAGTACAAAGAAATTTGAATTGGGTCAAGAGTTGGATAGAAGTCAAAGAAAATATTAGATTGTCTCTGAGGAATTACAAAGCACTTTTACATAATGATCATATCCTTCTCCTTGCAACAAGGAACTATCTTGGTAATGGCAATATCCCATCAGTATTGCTGTATGACAATGAGATATTAAATATAACAAGCTCAAAAACTAAAAATTAGCATCACACAGAAGACAAAGGAGAGGCATACAATTGATATGAATGACACAACCTATTACCAATTACAAATAGAAATAACCATACCGCCAGAAAAATTCATTATAAAAAAGAAAGTTGGACTTGTAATGTAGTGAGGGTAAAGATGAGAAGTGGTAAACTTAAAATGCTGAAGAGAAAACAAGGAAGGACTTGCGGATGTTGGGTAGTCAGTCTCCCTATAACAACTTTATGGAACATAATAACAGTATGATATAATACTTTAAAGTTATGAAGCACCTTATATATGTTTTTTCATTTGAATTTTATGGACAAGAATTATACAAGATGGACAATTGTGAATGTGTTGACCCATGTTATTATATGAAACACTGAACATATATGATAGCAAATCCATCTGATTATTTGAGTGTCATTTATTGGCTGCAACCTGTTGTAAATGAATAATTATACAGGAAAAGTAATGTAAATGATATAAGAGAAATGTGTGATGGGAAAAGGAAGTAAACTGATGAGCATGAATTCATGTGTTCCATTGGTATCTACATAATATAAAATGATCTAAAGAAAGATTCCCTAATCATTGAATGGATTTTTGTGGGAGAGTTAGAGAAGGATGTGGACAATAGTCATACAGGTTGAAAATGCATGGATGAATTGTGGGGAGAATAACTATATTGATATGACAGATCCATTAAATTACACATATTGCATGTGTGTATTTATATGCATAATTGTCCATATGCAGGATTCTTCTAACCTAGGAATACAAAGATATGCTTGATGCTTGGCCTCCCTCACTCTCTAGAGTTCTTCACTTTCTCACCAATATTAACAGCATCCTTCCCAATCTAGCTAGGTCTCTGCTTTGGAGGTCTTATATTTAGTACGTATTTAGCTGCATCATGAAATATTCTGGCCATGTTCATTTCACTCACACTTTTATTCCATCCTCAGCTTCTAATTTCTAGGCCCTTTTATGTGTTGTTTTGCACACACTAGAATGGAATAATGTATGATCTTCGAGGGTAAAGACTGACTTGCTTTCATGTATTTGTATCTTCAGGCCTTAGCACAGTAATTGGAAATAATTGTTAAGTCATTTTTTCAGTCATGTCCAGCTCTCTATAATGCATTCAGTTTTTTCTTGGAAGAGATACTGGAGTGGTTTGTCCTTTCCTTCTACAGATCATTTTACAAATGAGGAATTGAGACAAACTGGGTTAAGTGACTTTTCCAGGGTCACACAACTAGTAAGTGTCTGAGGCCAGATTCTAAACTCATCAATCTATTCTATCCACTGTGTCAGCCAGCTAGCAATAGTAAGTTCTTAATAAATGCCATCTATCTGGCCATCTCTATCTTTCTATCATCATTATTTATCTATTATCTATTTTAACTATCTGTCCACATTTTTGTCCATCAGCTATGTATACAAACCGATGAAGATATATCATTTTTTGGTAAAATTCTTAAACCTGTCTGGCTCAAAAGAACCTTCTAGGGGATGGCTGGGTGGCCCAGTGAATAGAGCACCATCCCTTGAGTCAGGAGGACCTGAGTTCAAATCAGGCCTCAGACATTTAACACAAAACTAGCCATGTGACTTTGGGCCCTACTTTCCCCTCTCCAAACAACAACAACAACAACAACAACAAAAACGAACCTTCTACTGGATTGATTGATTTATTCATTCTGTAATTCCTGTATACATCAGAGGCAATTTGAATTTTCTATTTGTTATAATCCCTTCTAAAAGTGTAATCAGACTACAACTAGTTTAATGGCCCTAACGGGTTACAATAACTATACTGGGCTTGGTTTATGATTCTATTTCTTCTTTTTAACATTTACAAAGGCTGTCTCCAATGCCTGAAGTGAGAGCTATAACCAGGGCTTTGTGTCAGAGTGTCAAAGAAACAAAATACTGAATTTAGAGGGTCACAACAGTACTTGTAGAAAATGTGTAGAAACTTATTAGTAAGCAAGAAGAGTTACTTTAAAGAAGGAAACTGCCAGATGGTAGACTGGGATGACTTCTTAACTATCATGAATTCCTTACCCTTGATAGCCTTGATAGTTTTTACAGTTATAACCTTGCTTAAGTTCCATTCATTCCTTCAATTGATAAACTTTAGTGAACTTAACCCAGGACTTGGCTTGTAGTATTTGCCCTATGGGGAAAAGTTCTAGTTTATCTCTTCTCATTTTGAGGTCTTAGAAGCCTCAATATAGTTTAAACTTCAGTTCTGTTTTCACCTCTTGTGGGCGACAACTCATTTCTTTAGTTGTTAGTGCCCTCTTCCTTATCAAATTATCTTGTATTTATTTAGCTGCAAATATGTTACATTACCCAATAGAATTCCTTGAGATGAAGGACTATTTCTAACTTGTCTATTTGTCTTTGAAATACCAGTGGTTTTTAGGTTAAGCTGAATCTAGTAAAAATTCTTTTGTAAATCTAAAGTGCTTTAAAAATGTGGCTTTTGGTGCTATTGCTGCTGCTGCTGATAACTGGACCACAGACATCATTGGTATAGAGAACTTCCAGTAAAGAGGTTATCTCAGTTATTGCAGATTCATACATGCTCTTCAAACTTTGTTCCTAATGTGCTGCCTTGGGAAGATGGTGAATTAAAAGAAGCATCCTTCACCTCTTGCTGTCTCTCCTCTCCTTTCGTCTCCTCTCTATCTTTCTCCTTGTCATAAAATGCAAGGAAATGGGCTTAATTTCCAGCAGCAAGGACTGAATACACACACACACATACACACACACACACAATCTTTACTCACAGATCTGTGTGATACGCATATGTTAAATATATGACAACTCACTTCTTTAGTTGTTAGTATGAAGTGAGGTAAGAAGAAAGCTGCCATTTGTCCTGGAAAATTCAATTGTAGTCCTGGATAGAGTAAGTCAGGAAATTTTCCAAAAGGCCACCCCTAACATTAGGAATCTAACCCATTTGGGAGTGGAGCCAAGATGGTGGTATAGAAGCAGCAAGGTCCCGCAGCTCCACACAGCCACCCTAAACACCCATAAAATATGACTCTGGACAAATTCTAGGACTCTCAAAATCACAAAAATACAGAAAACACATCTCTCGCAAAAGGCACCTCAGCAGCAGGGGATCATTGTGGCAGCCTGAAATCAAAACGCAACCAGGCCCCAGGGCACTCAGGAAGAGCCAAGCTGAGCTGCCCCAGCCAGTCTACAAGAGAGAAGATCTACAGCCTCCAGCAACTCCACATCTACCAAGGTGTGAAAAATGGGGATTAGAGAAAGGCAGCTGGCAGGAGGGGCTCAACCAACAGGCCTGTAGGTCAGGAGCCGAGACCAGTGAAGCCTGGAACAGCCATGCGGCCAGGCTCCAGGGCGGCCAGGAGGAGCCGAGCCTCCCAAGCCACAGCGTGAGTGTACTTCAGAGAAGATGAAAGCATCTCCAGCAATCTTCACATCTACTAAGCGAGAATTAGAGGTCAGAGAAAGTGAGTGAAGCTTTAAAGCTAAATTTGGGGGAGGAAAAGTAGTTTGTGGAATCTATCCCCAGGGCAACAAAGCAGTGGGGGAAGGGCAGGAACTGCTTCAGAGCCCCTGCCTTGCGGATCTGGCAGGGGGGCTGAGTTGACTGATCAGGGCCAAGTGCTCTTGCATTGAATGGCCTGGATCTGGATCATGGTCTTGGGTGGTGGTCCTGGGGAGCTCTTTCAGCAAACCAAAGCTTGGGGGGGGGGCTACAACACCCCCCCTAACAACCTCAGTGATTTGGAACAGAGCTTTCCCCCCTGCAAGCAGAGTTTCACAAACTTAAAAAAAACCCAACCAATTAATTGACTGACCAACATGAGGAAAATGAAGCAAAATAAGAACAGCAATAAAACTCTAAAATCCTTTTTTGTGGACAAAAAGGATCAAAGCATGGAACGGGAGGAAGACAACCCAGTCAGAACTTGCACACCAAATGCTTCCAAGACACTTTAAGAATTCCTAGAAGCTATAGATAATCTGAAAAAGCTCTTTGAAAAACAAATGAGAGAAGCAGAG
>CM053596.1:174460127-174476830 GCA_028646575.1 Pseudocheirus occidentalis
AAAACAAAACAATGCTCTGTGTTTCCATAGGCTCTTGAGGACTTGACCCAGGAGTTAATGCAGCTTCCCTTTTACAAGATGATAGGATAAAAGGAAAGAGGCTCCCCTTGCTTCCTCCAATAGCAGCAGAGAGGAATTTCTCTTAATAGCATAGAGAAGGAATGAAAATTCCTTACTTTTAATTAAAGAAATTTTTTAGTCTGCTTTCTTCTCAGTGGAACAAGTAGAAAGAAAGTTTTTGCTGTCAAGCAGGAGAGGAGCAATAGACATGGAAGCTGGGATGTCATTGGTTAGTGACATGTCTAGAGATAGCATACTTGGGAACCCTGAAGAACAATGTAACTCTGTCCCAATTAAATATTTTATTCTTGAAATATATATTCTTTCTTTGTCTGGTAGACTGGTAGCAAAGTCACTATCTAGCTGTGAGTTTTATTTTAGAGGTTTCCAGCTTCAAAGTGTGATTTTAATCAACCAAATACTCCAATTTAATTTCAAGTCTGAAATACAGCTTGACATGAGCTATATTTGGATGAAAGCTTAAATGATATAATTATCAAATTTCCAGGTGACACAAAACTGAGAAGAATCCTTCCTGATATGTCAAGATCCACAAAATATTTATAAAGGGATAACGAATGGACCTCTGATTTCATTGATGTAGGGAATTTCTAGGCAGGAAAATTCCCTCTCTCAATTAGGCTTCAAATATAAAGAAATGAAATTGTATATAGAGAAATATAAATTGCTTCACTTGAATATAAAAAAGCCAATTGTGAAAATATAAGAATAGAGACAAGGTGACTACAGAACAGCTTAGATGAAAAGAAACTTTAGGTCTTTAATGAAATACAATTAGCCAGGAGTGTGATATGATATGCAAAGAGGCTAAAAGGAATTTTTAACTGAATTATTAGAAATACAATATCTTGAGTAAAGCAGGTGGTAATATTGTCTTGTTCATATGATATCTAGAAGAATATATTCATGTTTAAGTATTGCATATTAGGAAGAACATTAACAATTTGGGGTACATCTAGAGAAGAATGACAGTGCTGTGTAGATATGAAAACACTTCATATGAAGACTGATTGCTACAAGTGATGTATAGTCTACTGAAGAAAAAAAATCAAGGGAAACAAGACATATTTCCAAATATTTGGAGTTGTAATTTGAGAGATCAGTACAATGTTGTGGTCTCCTTGTCCTCAGAGAATCAAAATTCAGAAACAATGGATGCGGTAGGGAAAAGGAGGTGAAATTATGGGAAGACAGACTTTTGTTAAATGAGGGGAAAGTTCCCAGAGCTGTCCCAAAATAATATTGATTGCTTTGGGAGGTACTGATTTCAGCACTTAGTACTGGGTCTGGCACATAATAAATGCTTGATAAGTTCCTTCTTCCTCATTCCTTTTTTAAAGCAGAAGCTGGTTAATCTCTTTGTAGGGTGTATCAGCAAGCACCCTAGCATACCCAGGGCAGCTGCCAGCACAGGTTCTTAGATCTGCTTTTCTAAAGGAAAGCAACTCAAGATGGGTTAACAATATTTCTTTAATCAAACAAACATATCATTTACCTAGTTCAGGAGGAAAATTCAGCACCCTGAACTCCAGAGAATACAAGCACAAGTTACAAGCACAAGTTAAAAAGAGACCAAGAAACAGATCAGCAGATGGGCTTCCAACCATCTGACCAACACATCTATTACCCATTCAAGTTACCAGAGAAGAAAGCATCAACATCTGGGTTTTTCAAAGCTGGGGGGCTCAACGGCTTCCCAGAGTCTCATCTGGTCAATCACACAACTCTTCTCAAAGTGAGCCCCAAAGCAAAGCCTCACATCAGGGCATTTATATATATAAGATTCTCTTGGGTCAGCCTTCTTGACCCACTGTCCAATTACAAAGTAACAAGGCGTGGCCATTCCCAAAAAACAAGCCTCTCACCACGGGCGCCACGTGACCACCAAATCAGGGAACATTCTCAGAGCTGCTTAAGCAAATGGGGCTAGGGGCAGGAAAGAGCTTCAGATTCCCATTACAAGGGGCAAAGTATGGGGGTGGGGAATTCTGGCGACAGGTTGGGATTAAACTGAATAATCCTCTGAGGTTCTAACTTTCTTGGATTGTAAATTCTATGTATTCAATGTGCATACATTTGATATAGACAAATAATGCACCCATATCTCCCGAGCCCTGTCATCACTAACACAACCCAAACTGGATTTTGAATGATTAGGCTGTTAAATAGGTTTTTAAAGCAAGGTTGCCTTTACAAAGCATTTCAAAATGTCTTAGTTTGAGTTTACATTAAGACTGTGTCAGACTGACTCATCTTGTCATTCAGAGTCTCTAAGAAGAGACTTGTACATCTCTTGAGAGTAAGAGGGAGAGATAACAAAGGAAACAAAAGAAATAATTTAAGCAAAACCAGGAAAGGATTTCTTTCTTTCTTTTTTTTTTTGAGAGTCATTTGGTCCTGTATATAAAAACAATGGGTTTTCAGAAGGAAGCAGTATTATTTACTCTCTGGAGATATACATTTTCCTCCTGAAAGGCAGGAAATCAAACAAATTATAGTTGAAAGAAATCCATTTTCTACATAAAACAAAAATTGGGCAAATAATCCATTTTGAAAACTGGTTTTAGGTGAGACTCCACAATTCCATTACATTATTTTTAGAACATTGTAACAGCTGTCATTGGCAATTATCATACTTTGTCTTTCTGCTTTTTTGAAGGGAAATGGTGGTTTCTATAAAATGGTATTGGAGGCACGCAAGTTACAATGTCTTGTGTTTGGCAATGCTACAAAATATAATAGCCTGTTTGTATATCTCTCTACATAGGATGTAGTACTGAGCAGGAACTTTTTGTTAATCTTTGTAGGATTTATCTGAATTTGGAAGCATCTCTCATTTAAAAGATGGATTAATTCAGGCCCAGGCCAATCACCAAGTAATATCAGATCTGGGATTGGAATTTGGGCATTCTTCATCTTCACCCGACCATTTCAACATAGATTACAGAGGCCTACTACTGTGCAAATAATGAAAAATATCATTTTATAACTATATTCTGCCCTCCAGTGGCTGCCAACATTTGCCATGATTAGATGCCACAAAACACATTAGTGGTTATAATGAATCTATGACATGTTAAGCAAATTGGGGATTATGAAGGATAGGTTATCAAATTTATCCCTATGGACTAGTAAAATTTTGTTTAGAGGAGGGATACTAGGAGAGTATTTAAGAGACTGATTAGTGCCACCTCATACATGCTAGCATTTTTTAATAGCTAAAAGGGAATTTTACATCCCTTTATTTTATTTTTAAATATTTTGTTGACGCCTTTTGTTTTTGTACCACAATCATCCCCTAGTTTCACCCTCCACCTTGAAACCTCCCTCATAATGATTTTTTTGGCAAAACCAATTTAAACAGCAACTACATTTGATTGCTTACGAAATGTTTTACCCTCATAGAACCCCACATCTCTCCTATGTCTATTTTAATGAGAAAAAGGTAGACCAGAGAAGTAAGATCACTTGCTTATGCTTATATCACCTGTTAGTGGCAGAACTGGAGGGAATATTTAGGTCTATTGACCACCAGACTAGTCAGTAAATGTACTTTTTATGTTATATGCTTCCCCCAGCAAGAAAATAATTTGGAGAACATGTCTTGCAAAAGGTGAGTCAGTGGCATCTTTAAAAATATTTATTACAGGGTGGCTAGGTGGCACAGTGAATAGAGCATTGGCCCTAGTTGCAGTGGTTCTCAACCTTCTTAATGCCATGACCCCTTAATACTCGTAGGTGGGAGTATATGCATGTGGGCGGACCCACCTGGAGACCAATAGAGGAGCAGTGTCTTGGTTCCTAAGACCATGGGAAATATGTGTTTTCTGGTGGTCTTAGGCGACCCTTGTGAAAGGGTCATTTGACCCCCAAAAGAGTCGTAATCCACAGGTTGAGAACCACTGCCCTAGAGTCAGGAGAACATGAGTTCAAATCTGACCACAGACACTTAACACAAAAATTAGCCGTGTGACTTTGGGCAAGTCACTTCACCCCAATTACCCTCCAAAAAGCAAAAAAAAATATCATTATTTATTTTTAACATTCTTGTCTATTTAAAATTTTGAATTCCAGATTCTTGCCCATGCTCTCACCCCTTCCCTAGCTATTGAGAAGGCAAACAATACATCAATTATACATGTGAAATCATGTGAAACATATTTCTATACTATACACACCACACACAAAAATAAAAAAAAAGGAGAAAATTAAACTTCAGTTTGTACTCATAGTTCATCAGTTTCTCTCTCTGGAGGTAGATAACTTTTTTTTCATCATGAGTCCTTTGGAATTGTCTTATTATCACCCTATTGATCAGTGCAGCTAAATCTTTCTCATTTGCTCATTATTACATTATTATTACTGTGTGCAACAATCTTCTAGGTCTTCCCACTTCACTTTGCATTAGTTTGTATATGTCTCACCATGTTTTGATTTGTTTTTCCACCTCAATTCTTACTTCCCTAACTCCTTGTAATAGCACAGTAGTACTCTGTAGCAATCATATTCCTCTACTTGTTCAGCCATTGCCCAATTAATGAGCATACCCTCAATTTCTAATTCTTTGGCACCACAAAAAGAGCAGCTGTAAATATTTTTTGTACGTTTAAGCCCTTTTCCTTTTCATTTGATCTCTTTGGGATATAGACCTAATAGTGGCATTGCTGGGTCAAAGAATATGCACAGTTTTATAGCCCTTTAGGAATAGTTCTTCAGAATGGTTGGATCAGTTTACTAGTTCACCAGTAATTCATTAATGTGTCTATTTCCCTCATTTCCTCAGTGTTTGTCATTTTTTATTGGTGTGAGGTGTTATCTCAAAGTTGCTTTAATTTGCTTTTCTCTAATCAATGAAGATTTAGAACATTTTTAACAACATAACTATAGCTTTGATTTCTTCTGAAAATTGCCTGTTCATGTCCTTTGACCATTTGTCGATTGGGGAATGGCACTTATTTTTATCAGTTTCATTTAGTTCTCTATATATTTGAGAAATGAGGCCTTTGTCAGAGAAACTTGTAATTAAAATTTTAGATTACTTCATCTTTTATGTTACTTTTTCCCCCAGCAAAAATATAGTTTCCCTTTTCTCTTTCAATTAAATCTAATTTTCTTTTTATTTTGTCTGAGATCATGATTTCTGCCCCTGTGCTCTTCATTTCAGCTGAAGCTTAATAGACTTTGCTCCAGCTCTTTATTTCAACCCTGTGTGTGTCTTTCTGTCCTAAGTGTGTCTCTTATTTACAACACATTATTGGATTCTGGTTTTCAATCTATTCTGCTTCCCACTTCCATTCTATAGGTTAATTCATCTCATTCACATTCATAGTTAGTATTTCCCTCTTTCCCATTTTTTCTGTTTATCCTTTTTATCCTGTTCTTCTTCAAAAGCTTGTCTTGTTTCTGATTATTGCTTCCTTTAAACCACCGGCCCCTTTAAAATTTCCCTCTATATCTCTTATTCCTCTCCTTTTCCTATTGGAAAGATAGATTTATATACCTGAGTGTGTATAGTCTTCTTTTTCTTTTTAATTTTAATTCATTTATTTATTTTCTTGTTTACATCATTCATTTCCACGAGATTTTGAGTTACAAATTTTCTCCCCATCTTTCCCCCACACACCACCCCAAAACAGCCATCCCTCTGTTAAACCACTCCCCCAATCTGCTCTCTCTTATGTCCTCCCCCAATACCCCTCTGACTTTCCTGTAGGGAAAGATGGATCTCCCTACCCAAGTGCCTATATATCTCAATTCCCAGTGGGATGTAGTTACTACTACTACTACTACTACTACTACGACTACTACTACTACTGCTGCTGCTGCTGCTGCTGCTGCTGCTGCTGCTGCTGCTGCTGCTGCTGCTGCTACTGTGTGTATACACACACACACACACACACATATATGTATTTTAACATTTGATTATAGAACTTTAAATTCTAGATTCTTCCTGTTCCTCCCTTATCACCCACCCCTACTGGAAAGACAAGCAATTCAATACAGGCAGTACATGTATAGTTACGCAGAACATCTCCACGATGGACATATTGTGAGAGAATGATTATATGTCCCTCCTTCCTATCCTGCCCCCACCTTGTTCTATTCTCTACCCTGTCCCTGTCCCTTTACAGAAGTGTGTGCTTCCAGTAACACTACCCCCCCTACCCTGCCCTCCATCATCCCACCTCTCATCCCCATCCCCCCTACTCTCCTGTGTGGCAAGATACCCAGTTTAGAGTTTATATCATTCCTTCCCTAAGCCAAATTCAATGAGAGTAAGGTTGACCCTTTCCATTTTGCCTTCCTGTTCTTCTCCTCCATTTTAAGAGTCATCCCTTGCCTCTTCTATATGAGATGATTAACCCCATTCTGTCTCTCCCTGTCTCCTCTCATTCTATTCCTCCCCCACCTCAGAATTTCACCTTTTAAAATATTGTTCCTTCTTATTCAAATGATCTTGTGCCTTGTATGTACACATATATACACATACTCAGATATGTATTCATACATATATATATCCCCTCTCATATAAACATATGTGTATGTATATGTATATATACATTTGTATTCCCTTCACCCATCCTCATACTGAGAAAAATTTCATAAGATACAATTATCATTTTTCCATGTTGGCATGTAAATAGTTGAACTTTGATAAGGTCCTTATGATTTCTTTTCCATGTTTACCTTCTCATGCTTCTTATATTTGAGTGTCAAATTTTCTTTTCAGTTCTGTTTTTTCAGCAAGAATGTTTGAAAGTCCTTAACCTCACTGAATGACCATATTTTCCCCTGGAATCTTATACCCAATTTTTCTGGGTAGGTGATTCTTGGTTTTAATCCTAGATCCCTTGATCTCCAGAATATCATATTCCGGGCCCTTCAATCCCATAATGTAGAAGCTGCTAGATCCTGGGTTATCCTAACTGTGTTTCCACAATATTCAAATTGTTTCTTCTTGGCAGCTTGTAATATTTTCTCCTTGATCTGGGGACTCTGGAACCTGGCTATAACATTCCTAAGAATTTTCTTTTCAGGATCTTTTTCAAGAGATGATTGTGAATTCTTTCAAGTTCTATTTTGCCCTCTGGTTCTAAAATATCAGGGCAATTTTCCTTGAGATTTTCTTGGAGGATGATTCCTAGGTTCTTTTTTTGATCATGGCTTTCAGGTAATGCAATAATTTTTAAATTGTCTCTCCTGGATCAGTGTTTTTTTCAAGGAGATATTTCACATTGCCTTCTATTTTTTCATTATTTAATCTGTTTGGATCTGTTTAATAGTATCTTGATTTCTCATAAAGTCATTTGCTTCCATTTTCTCCACTCTAATTCTGAAGGAATTATTCTCTTCAGAAAGCTTTTGGGATCCTTTTTCCATCTGACAAATTCGACTTTTTAAAGAATTCTTCTCCTCATTGGCTTTTTGGGCCTTTTTTGCCATTTGAGTTTATCTATTTTTTAAGATGTTATTTTCTCAGTCAGGTTTTAGACTCTCTTTTCATGGTTTTCTTGCATCATTCTCTTTTCTCTTCCCATTTTTTCCTCCACTTCTCTTATTTGGTTTTCAAAATCCTTCTTAAGCTGATCTGTGGTTTGTAACTAGTCTGCCTTTTTCTTGGAAGCTTTTGGTGTGGGAGTTCTGACTGTGTTGTCTTCCTCCTATTCCAAGGTTTGATCCTTTTTGTCACCAAAGAAGGAATCTAAAGTTTGATTGCTCTTCTTACTTTGCTTCCTTTGACTGCTCATGTTGCCAGTCAATTACTTGATGTTTTAGCTCTGTGGAACTCTGCTTCCAGACTGGAAAGCTCTTTCCCAAGTCACTGGGGTTTTTGCATCATTTGCACCAGAGCTATTAGGAGGCTGCTGCAGCCCCCACTTGCTTTGGCTCACTGAAAACACACCTCAAGACCAACACCCAAGACCAGGATCCTGATTCAGGCCAGTTAAGGCAAGAGCACATAGGCCTTGAATGATTGTATGCCCCCCCCTGCAATCTGCAGTCTGGGAGCTCTGATGCAGCTACACAGAGACAGCTGTGCAGCTTTTACTGCTTCCTTGACTTGGGGGCTGTTTGGCCGGACTCTTTCCCCCAAATTTAGCTGAGTCTTACTAACTTTTCACTTAGTCTTTATTTCTTATGGCTTGATAATTCTGGAAATCACCACAGCTGCCAATGATCCACTATCCTGAAGGCTCCAGCCGCAGTTTGTCCTGGACACCCCTGGACCAAGCCGTGGTTTCAGGCCAGGCTGGTTTTGACTCCCAGAATTCTGTGATGAGCCCTTCGTGTCCTGATTGCTGAGCTGTCTTCAGCAGGAGATGTATTTTTCTGTACTTTCGTGAGTTCTGAAACCCTAAAATTTGTTTGGACTCATATGTTATTAGTATTTGAGGTTGCTATGTGGGAGCTGTAGAGTTTTCCTTCTTCTATGCCACCATCTTGGCTCCACCCCCCTATTCTTCTGTCTTTGAACCAATTCTGATGAGAGTGATGTTCAAACATTTTCCACCACCCCATTTTGTGCACCCCATTGTGTGAGAAAATTTACTACATTCTACCTCTCCCTTCCCCATTCTCCCTCTGCATACCTCTTTCTCACACCCCCATTCTTTTGGGGTGTTCATATTTAGTTCATTTACTTTTTTTAAACAAAGTCCTGAAAGTCTTACAGTTCATTAAATGTCCTTTTTTCTCCCCATTCAGGATTATGCTTAGTTTTGCTTGGTATGATATTTTTAGCCAGAACGCCAGTTCTTTTGTTCTTTGGTACATATTGTTTCAAGACTGTGGTCTTTTAGTGTCACTATTGCTAAGTCTTTTGTGAATCAAATTGTGGCGCCACCATGTTTAATTTCTTTTTCTCCTTGCTTGTAGTGTTTTCTCATTCAGCTGAGGGTCTCAGAATTTGACTATATTAATCCTATTAGTTTTCTTCAAAGGATCACTTTCAGGTGGTGATCAGTGGTTTTTTTTTCTATTTCTACTCTCCTCTTCTGTTTTAATGGTTCAGAATAACTTTTAAAATTATTTTTGTATTATTATATCAATATTCTTTTTTTAATCTTAGCTTCTAGGTAGTCTAATTATTCTTATATTTTTTTGTCTTGATCCATTCTGCAGATCAATTGTTTTTCTTATGATATGTTTCACATTCTGTTCTACTTTTAAATTTTATTTTGTTTTATTATTTCTTGATCTCTTATAACACTGCACATTGTTAATGAGATGTAAGATCTTCCCCATCCATTAATAGACCTATGTGTCCAGCTGTGATACATCCTGAATCACATAAAGTCCACTGGGGGAGGAATTTGCTTAAAGAGAAGCTTGCTTAGGGGAAGTTTGTTTGTAGGAAAACTTTCACACCTTTTGGTACTCAATTAGTCACTGAGTCACAAAGGGTTTTGATGCCTTCTGTTTCTGAGTAGTGTATATATAAGTATAAATGTAAATGTACATATATGTGTGTGTGTGTGTGTATGTTTTATGTGTGTGTTTATACATTTTGGCATTTTGCTTTAGGGATTCACTTATGAGAAGTTCTGTTTGACTTCCTGTTCTGGATTCTGAGTAGCCACTTGTTCAGACCCCCTGACTATTCAGATGGAAAGTCTCTCTTGATCCAGTGGTACATGTAAAGTATATAGTAATATTGCTTTGATTCAGGAAGTCAGAACCCTGTGTGTTGGTCTTTTTGCTAATTTCTCTGCTTGTATTTTCTCTTACATTCAGGGTGCTGACGTATTCGGTGAACTAGTGAACATAATTAAAAGTAGGATTGTTAACCCCTTTTCGCACAGTCTTTCCTAGAAAAGTAGATCAAAGAACCTGTGTTAGCAGGCCCTCCTTGGTATTCTAGGGTGCTTGCTGCTACACTTTGCAAATTTCCCCTTGGTGAATTCTAATTTTCAAGGAGTTGTTTTCTTCTTTAAAATTCTGGATCTCCTTTTCTAAACAGATTGACTTTATTTTCATAATCTTGTTTTTCCTGGATTTCTCTTATTGTAGTTTTCCCTCAATTTCTCTCATTTAATTGTAAAAGTCTTTAAAGTTCTTCTTTGAATCATTTTTGAGCAGGTGACCATCTGATATTACTCTTTGGGGGTAGAAAAGGGTTTCTTTGCTTCATTATCCTCCTCCAAAGACAAACCCAGGTCTTCTCTATTCCCATAGAAATCCTGTATGGTTGGATTCTTTTTCCTTTGCCTTTGCATATTTAAAATTTGAAGTAGCTTAGTTTTTATAATCACCTCTAGTCTTGGGGTATGAAGGATAGTGTCTCTGGCCTCAAATCCTCCTTCACTTCCCCCCTCTGACTTGGAACTGGAACCAAGACCTCCAGCCTCCTAAAAGTGCCCACAGTCTGTGGTGTCTCCAACTCCTTGCTTTTGCTCTCACGGTGTGTATTGGTCTCTTCTTGCCCCTGTCACATCTCCACAGTACAGATAGGTCTGGAATTCCTTTTCAGCATAGATTTCCTAGTTCACCATCTCAGATACCTAACACTCCTCACTGTTCCAGGGGTAAAAGTTATTGAGGCTGGGGCTAATGCAGTTTCCCAACCCAGCTAATCCCATGATTTGCTGTTTGTTGTTTAAGTGGACCTAGGACCTAGCCTGGAGGTGTTCACATGGACCAGATCTCATCCTGGAGCTTTAAAAAAGATATTCTCTGACTGTCTTGCCCCTACTCTTATCATTTTTTACCATTAAATATTCACCCCCATGTGCTATTTCATCTCTTTTGCATGGGAAAATCTTGAGAGCTTGGAATTTGCTCATCTACTCTAACCTTTTCCCAAAATAATTATTAAATTTTCTCTCCTTGACCTATTTTCCACATCAGTTGTTTTTTGTTGAGGTATTTCACATTTTCTCCTATTGTTTTCATTGTTTTGACTTTGCTTTATTGTTTCTTGATGTCTCATGGGGTCATTGACTTTCAGTCTCCCAATTCAAATTTTTAAGAAATTATTTTCTTCAGTCAAATTTTATACCTTTTTTCTATTTGATCAATCCTGCTTTTAAGGAGGTTTTTTTCTTCAGTGAATTTTTGTACCTTTTTAAAATAAATATGCCAGTTCTGTTTCCTAAGGTGATAATTACTTCAATATTTTTGTGACTTAAAAAACCAATCTGTTAATTCTTTTTTCTCTTTATAATTTCCTTGCATCACTTGTTTCTTTTCTCATTTTTTTTCCCTATAGTACTGTTATCTCTTTAAGTCTTCCAGGAATTCTTGCTGATCTTGTGGCCAATTAATATTTTTCTTTGAAGCTTTCTTGTAGCTGTTTTCATGTTGTTGTCTCTCTCTGAGTTTATATCTTGTTCTTCCCTGCCATTGTAGTAGTCTTTTATGCACAAGTTCTTTTTTTTTCATTATTTTGTACTTTTTCCCAGACCTTTTCTTTACTTTGAACTTTATACTGAAATTGGACTATACTCAATTTGGGGTGGGTAGGAGCTATGCCACACTTCAGACTTTTATATGCTGCTGTTTTCAGAGTTAGTCCTGGAGGGTCTGAAAGCTTTCAGTGCTTCCAAGTTGTCATTATCCTGGAAGAGTATGGTCACTGTTTTATTGCTCTACACTCTCTTCTTTACCCAGGAAGGGCCCTTGTTCCTCTGCAGCCATAAGTACTTGCTCCTGAAATTGTAGTCCAGTCCCCTAATTTTCTGCAGCATCAGGTGCTAGCATTTCTCTCTGTCCATGATCCAGAACTGGTTATGGGAAATAGAGCTTCAAATTAGTGCCAGCTCCATTCAGTGCCAGAAATTCATCCCCAATAGTCTCTTCCTGTCCCCTGTATCATCTCTGGACTGAAAGTTCTTGAAGCAACTGCTCATGTTGCAGCATCCTTCAAGGCTGACCACTGGTACTCCTATTTTGTTTGGGACCTGTGCCCACCCCAGTTTTATAGACTTTTCCTATAAATATTCTAGTTGTTTTAGGCTGAAAAAATATTTTCCTCTGACCTTTTGTTAGCTCTGCTGCTCTAACTTTTGATTTGAGGCATTATTTTAAAGTTTTCTGGGAGGAATTTTAGGAGAGTTCAGCTGGGTTCTGACGTGTACTTATCATCTTTACTCTGCCTCCAGAGCATCATTTTTTTAATTCAAAGAACTACATTTATGACCATGAAAGTGAATTTGGCCACACAGACAAGCAAAGTCTTCAATGAATAAAGGACTGAGCAAGAAACCCTTCCTCCCTTTACCAAAGTCATTATACATGATGCATGTTTATGGTAAAATTCTTTCTCTTCTAGTGGGTGGAGGTGGTAGGCAAGTCAATGGAAGGAATGATTTAAATTGTTGGCATTAGGTTCAATTTATAAGCTGTTTACTTCTTAGCAGAATGATTTCTGAATGTATTCCAAAGGCAGTGATGTCACCTGAGTCGATCTGCTATAAATGCAGCTATAGAAAAGACTATCAGGGCCCAGATTCTCAGAGAATTTACCAGACAAAAAAAATCAAAGTTTGAGTCATTAAGCATCTTTGAGGGCAACAATCTGTCATAATGGCCAAGCCAAACGTGGTCCACTTAGAGTGATGGTTAAACAGGAGAAAAGCAAATTCTGACAGTGCCTTTAGAAAATTGCATATTTGTTTTAAAGAAAACAGTGTCATATAGATTCAGTCAGTCAATAAACAGTTATTAGGTACCTCTTATGTGTCAGGCACTGTGTTATCCACTGGAAATACAAATAAATGCAAAAGGTATTCCTTGTTCTCATAGAACTAATGATCTAAAGAATGTGGGGTGGGGCAGGGATCCCAACATGTAAACAACCATTTACAAATAAACTATATATAGATAAATTGGTAACCATGACAAATAGAAGGAAAACACTAGAATTAAGGGTGATCTGGAAAGCCTTTCTTTAGAAAGTGGTATTTTAGCTGTGATTTGAAAAAAGCCAGGAGGCAGAATTGAGGAGGGAGAGTATTCTACGTATGGAGCTCAGTCAATGAAAATCTTGAGATTCTGGAAATGAAGTGTCTTTTACAAGGAACAACAAAGAAGGTGGTTTCACTGGATCTCAGAGTACATGTTGGAGGTGGGTGGGAGGAAAGGCTATAAGGTATAAGTAGATTAGAAAGATTAATCAGGGAAATTGGAATTCCTCCTTATTTCAAGAAGTTGTAAAAGTCCAGCAACATGAATCAATTAGACGATGTCATCCAAATCAGCATGGCTAGTTATATATGATTAACTTTTGTCAAGGGGATAAAAATAGATCTCTAGGAAAGCTCATGATCAATATGAAATGATAGAGAGCTTCCTAAGCACTGGGCAGCTTGATCCATGGTCTCACATTCCTATCAGCTGAATAGATTTTTGAGTTAAAGAGTACAAAGCCTCAGACAGTATAAACTACCGGCAGGGCTGTAAAGATAACTTATGGTGAATAAATCAAAGCTACAAGTCTTGAGGACCATGGCTGAAAGAGGGAGAAAATAAGAGATACAAGGGTAAGAAAAATGAAGCTGTTTAAAGATAGAGTTGTAAATGAGATGGGGAGCTGAAGAGGTGGAGCGTTAGAAAAAACAAGTTGTTCCAGATGGGGAAGCTGCAAGGGAGCTCATCCTGGCAGTGACAAGACTATGTGAGGGGCCAGAGAGACTAGTGTTATACAAGCTTTCACATAATTGAAAACTCCTTGATACATCAGCCATGAAAACCTCTCCCAAGCTATATTTGGTACCTAGTATCTTTTTTTCCCCCATTGGGTCTAAGAGCTGTTTCTCCATCCTGCATGGGTCATTCCATGATTAAATTCCTTTATGTTTTTTGCAACTGCTTAGAGATTTTTACAGTATTATTAGACACCACTTCCCACCTTAAGGTTGGAGGGTCTTTCCCATCCTTTTCCTGTAACTTTTCACATAATAGGTATGAGGGTGGGAAAATGATGTGGTACAGGATGCATAATTTGAATTCAGCAGATCTCTTCTTTGACTCCTAGTTCTGCTATTATTTCTGTGACCTTGGGCAAGTCATTTATGCTCTCTGGGTCTCAGTTTTCTATTCCATAAAAGGGGGATTTAGATTAGATGACATCTGAGAGACCATACAGTTATGAAAAAACACGTGATTCCAGAAGACTAATAAAGAAGAACATTGTCTACCTCATGACAGAAATATAATAGACTAGTATGAAAAAATGCAATTTTTGGACATGATCAGTGTAAGAATTTGTTTTGTTTGACTGTGCTTATGTGATACAGGGATTCTGTAATTCTTTTACCTTTTTTTTCTTCAGTGGTTGGGGAGAGATAAGGAGAAAAAGAATTCTTGATAAAAGTTGATTAGGTTTTTTTTCTAGGTTTCTATCCCCCCTATTTTTCAAGTATTTCTTGCAAAATAGCATTTCCTGAGGGAGGATGGAGGAATATCTGATATAAAATCAAAAGGCATCAATAAAATATAAAAAAACACATCTGAAAGTACAATTAAGGCTATCTCTAATGTTTAGAGGTCAACAGCAGAGAAGTCAGTCAAGTGCTCTTGCCCAGTATTGTTCACTGTTGTTTTCTAGAGAGAATGTGAAACTCAATAAACTAGTTATGTCCCTATGCAAAAATGCCTACAGTTCTAATGCCTTGATTATAAATTTTTGGTCAAAAATTTATCTCCCACACATTGATTTGATATCCTTTAGTCATATAGACACTGACGAAATTAAGTTGCAACATTAAGCTAAACTCATTTGAACTTTTTCCTCAGATTTTCTTGTCAGATGCACGTGAAGATTTTTATTTTCAGCACCCAGTCTATGTAAAACCAATCACACGCAGCTTTCCTGAGGACTGCCACTGTGAATAACTTTAAGGATCTAATTGCATAGTATAGTGAACACTATTTAAGCAATAAACTAAAGCAAAACACTCAAGAAACTAGAGCATAATATTCACAACGATATAACATAACTTATTACTAAGGTGGTTGCATAGTCTTAAACAAAACATATCATTCAATAAGTCACAATCTACTCAATTGATATAGAGTACCCAATTAAAGTCTTCTTTCATCTTGACTCCAAGCTGGCTTCCAATCATCCTTAAGCCAATCATTCTTTAGAGATAGCAGAAAGTATAAACACCATTCACCCCTAGGTCACAGTAAGTTATGATGTAATCAGTCAACACCAAATACCCAAGTAAAGTCTTCCTTCATCTTAACTCATGGCTGACTTCCAAACTCCAGAGCTCCTTTTCTGTGGATGACTGATCCCAGCTCTTGCCTGAACTCACAGGTATGCAGCTCTCTGCTCCTGTTTCATAAGTTTCAGCTTACTGCTCCATTCCAAGCTCTTCAGAGTTTCTGTTTCCAGGAAGAAAAAGCATAACAGAACTACAACAATATTTGCACACATTAAGTTTAACAGAACTACAGCAATATTTACACACATTGCTGACACTACCATCTCATTTCACTTTCTGTCTGAAAAATACAAACCAGCAGACAAAGTTTCTGTCTGAGAAAACAAACACAAATCAACAGTAAAGTCCCAGGATTTCTGTAAACAACAGTAAAGCCCTCTTTCAGAACTTCTGTATCAGCAGTAAAGTCCTCTTTCAGGGCTTATGCAAAGTCCTCTTTCAACAGACAGACTGCTGCATTCTGACAAAATAACATCAACACATAGAACAGAGAGACAGAGTGCTGGCATCACAAACATTCTCCCTCTCAATTCTGCTTGGTCCCAACTCATGCTCAAGCTTTTCTATGCTCTGCCCCAACTTGTTCCACCCTTCCTGTTATGCTCTTTCAGCAAACTCCTCCCACTGTGGGCTCCATGTGGTGATGTTAGGTCTATTAAGGGCAGGGAAGGTCTCAAAATTCCCTTAGGTCTATTAAGAGCAATATAACATATGCTATTTCCAACAAAGACTTGACACAATCAAAGGTGAGGCTCAAAGACACTCAAATAATTGAAACAAGCAGCAAAGTACTACTTTGCTTGCCATTATAGTCTATTCATTTAAATTACATTTGACAAATATATAATGTCTAATATGGAAGAAGTGTATTAATCCTGTACTTATGTTTTCAGCACAAGTCTACCAGAAACAATCCTATTTAATTTAGCATTAATCTACAATCTAAATCATACTTGTGAAAGAGAGAGAGGAAAAGAGGAAGAAAGAGAAACAGACAGAGATAGAAAAAGAAAGATCCAAAAGGCATAGTTGTCTGAGGCCATCAAACAAATTTCTTTGCCCCAAGATAATTTGAGGTAACATTTATATAGACACTTAGAAGGGAGTGGGACACCTTTTTTTTTTCTGATTTCAGGGAATTATACCTGTTCACTTTATCTCTCCAACTAAGCAAGCCCATAATCTTCCTTCAGATTGGAAATTAGATTACCTAATCTTTTATTCTGGTTTATATCCTGTTAATTGTTATTTTAACGCATAGAAAAATTGCTTTCCCCTATATTCAGGGTCCAATGCCAAGCTGAGAAGGCCTGGTCCTGATTTGTTATGCAATTGGTAGTCATTACTTAATTAATTGGTATATTCAGGTATATATACCTTTGTTTCCTCAATTATTTAAGATTTCACCCATTACAATTGTAAGAAATGAATACAGAAGGGGATGGCTAG
>CM053596.1:174477330-174495218 GCA_028646575.1 Pseudocheirus occidentalis
TTTTTTTTGTTTGTTTGTTTTTTTGCTTTTTGGAGGGCAGTTGGGGTTAAGTGACTTGCCCAAGGTCACATGGCTAGTTTTTTGTGTTAAGTGTCTGAGGCCGGATTTGAACTCAGGTACTCCTGACTCCAGGGACGATGTTCTATTCACTGCACCACCTAGCCGCCCCAGGATTCTAGAGTTTTATTGCTGTTCTTATTTTGCTTCCTTTTCCTCATGTTGGCCAGTCAATTAACTGGTTGGTTATTTTTTTAGCTTTGTGGAACTCTGCTTCCAGGGGGGAAAACTCTGTTCTAAATTGCTGGGGTTTTCCCAGCTGCCAGAGATATTTGGGGGTGTTGCAGCCCCCACCAGCTTTGGCTTGCTGAAAGCACACCCAGGACCACTACCCTAGGCCATAATCCAGATCCAGGCCACTCAACACAAGAGCACTTGGCCCTGATCAACCGACTCAGCCCCCCTGCAGGGTCCGCAGGCCAGGGGCTCTCAAGCAGCCCAATGGGGGCAGCCACCAGTTACAGCAGCTCCTACCCTTCCCACACTCCTTCCTTGTCCTGGAGGCAGATTGGCCAAACTGCTTTTCCTCCCACAAATTAAGTTTCAAAATTCCACTTTCACTGACCTCTAATCCTGGCTTGCTAGATGTGAAGATCCCTTCAGGTGCAGTAGATCTTCTCTGAAGTAGACTCATGCTGTGGCTTGGGAGGCTTGGCTCCTCCTGTCCACCCTGGGGCCTGGCCGTGGTTTCAGTTTTGGGCTGGGCTGGTCTAGGCTCCTGGCCTGGCAGCCTGCTGGATGAGCACCTCCTGTCGAGCTGCCTTTTTCTAATCCTTGTTTTTCACGCCTTGGTAGATGTGGAGTTGCTCGAGGTGTGGGTAGATCTTCCCTGTTGTAGAGTGGCTGCAGCTTGGCTCAGCTCCTCCCGATGGTCCTGGGACCTGGTTGCATTTCTGTTTCAGGCTGGGCTGGCCGCAGCTCCCGGCCTGCCGCGGTGAGGCCCTGCTGCAAAGCTGCCTTCAGCACGAGATGTGTTTTCTGTATTTTGTGATTTTGAGAGTCCTAGAATTTGTCTGGGGTCATATTTTATGGGTATTTAGGGTGGCTGTGTGGGAGCTGCAGAACCTTGCTGCTTCTATGCTGCCATCTTGGCTCCTCCCCTCCATGAACACTTTCTATTTGCAGTATTTTTGTTCTTTCTCCTGAAAGCTCTGGATTCTACTTATAACATTCCTTAATTGTTTTTTTCATTTTGAAGGTCCCTTCAGGAGGTGATCAGTGGATTCTGTGTTCTATGTTTGTCTTCTTATTACACTGTCTGGACATTTTTTTTTATAATTTCTTGCAATATGATGTCTAGGCTCCCTTTTATTTCAGTCCTGGCCTTTTAGTAGTCAAATGATTCTTGAATTATCATTCCTTGATTTGTTTTTTATATCAGTTGTTTTTTTTATATGAGATACTTCACTGTATCTTCTGATTTTTTCAATATTTTTATTTGTTATTATTGTTTATGGTTGTCTCATAGATTTATTCATTCTTATTTGGTCTATTTTAATTTCAAAGGACTCTATTACTTGGGTAAGGTTTTATAATTCTGCTAAGTTGTTAATTATTTTTCCAAATCTTTCTTTCAAAGCTCATATTTCATTTCCAATTCTTTATCGCTTGGATTTAATTGATCTTATCATTTTGTATTCATTTTAAATCTTGCTTCATTTCTTCTAGGAATTCTTGTTTTCATTTGATCCTTTACATGTAGTTGTTTTGTAGTTATTCTTTTCTTCTGGGTTTCTGCTTGGGTTTCCCTGCTATTAGAGTAGTACATTGTGTTTGTTTCTTTGCTAATTCCTTCAGTCTTCACTAATTTATATGCTTTATATGTTTTGTTAGGTCCAGGTTCTATGCATTTGTGGTAGGACTGTCATAGTTCTGCTTGATCTTCACTTATCTGGGATCTTATATTTTCTGCACATTGATTGCTATGCTTTTTAAGTATCATAAGGGCAGCTTTCAGGACAGGAATTCGAAAGCTTACAGTAACTCCCATGTATCTAAATAAGCCATGGTCTAATAGTTGCCTTTTGGGTCTTTCTACGCTGTAGCTCCGCATTTAGTTTAGGTAACACAGCTGCAGATTTGTCCTTCTTAGGTGGAGCTAGACTAGATAGTTGATGGCTCTACTTGCTGTAAGGCTGTGCAGGTGCAGACTGACAACACTTCTTTCTTTTATTCCTGTTTGGACCCAAGGAACTTAGTGCAGGCTTCTACCCTGGGGTATGAGGAATAGCACAACTACTGAAGGCCTATCCATTTTCTGCACTCGAGGTTTGGGTCTGCACTCCTAATCTGGAGTTGTAGCAACAGTACTATGATCTTTTTTTCTTAGCTTTGGCTCTGGGTCTGTAATTCCAGCCTACCACTCTATGTTGTGACCACAGTCCCCAATATGGGTCACTTGTCCAAGGGTCAAATTTATTATATTGTTCTGCTAATATGATCTATTGTGACTTCTTCTATTTTGTGATCATTACTTAGTCTTAGACTCTTCTTGAATCTTGGTTGAATTGTCTGGGGTGGAGGGGAACTCTACTATTTCCTTTTATCTTGCCATCTTGGATGACCTCTCCTGAAAGTCATAAGAAGCAATGTGTAAAAGTTATAGCAATAAAGATTTAGGCTTCAACATAAAGAAACAGTTCTTTATATCCAACAAAAAAATTACAAAAATGGAATTAGATATGTCTAGAAATAATCTCTATCACTAAATAATCACTAAATAAGTTTCTGTCACTGGGGGTCTTGAAGAATGGCTTGATTGAAGTTTAGCCTAGATGATCTCTGTGGTAACCCTTAAGTCTATGTTTGTGACTGACATATTTCTTAGTGTATAATTTTGGAACTACCAAGCCACTCCTATGGATGTTTTACAGGTAATGAAGCAAGAAAACTTTCAGTGGCTTTGAAGATGATTGTTCACTTATTTCCAACTGACTATGTTAAAGTGACAAACTACGGTTCATTTTAGCTACTGGGCAGTCAATGTTTTAAGTGAATCTTTTGATACTGTGAGTAGGTAGTTAAAACACAAAGACCTTGATGATATTAATAATAGCATACATTTTATAGTACTTTAATATCAAACCTGATGTCTTGAGGCAAATTGTTTTTATCAACTTCTATGAAGGACTTGTGGCAGGGGTGGTAGGGAGCAAAGTATAAATTTCTGTAGGAAACAGAGATTAAAACTACTTACTAGAAATGTGAAATCTTTGTGATTTTAAATTGATGCATATCAGGCAATCATGGCACATTATTCTCTTGTATCTTTAAAAGTTTGATTTACATTATATTTATTAGAGTAAATATCTTACCTACTATATTATAAACCCTAAAAATTCTTGATGCATTCTTACCTATCTCTCTAGTACTCTGCAAATTTTTGAGAAAAATATTTTTGGTTCAATTCAGTTAGAGGTAAGTGGAATAGTAGTTGAAGAGCCAGAATGATCTGGGTTCAATATGTTTCTCTGATTCATCTCCTGAAGAGTAAGTAGAGAGTGAACAGTAGGCATGTACATTTATTCACATTACCACTTTCTTGATCAACTCAATTTGTTAATAAGGACACAATTTTCTCCAAAACATTTAACATCTTCTCTTCTTTCAAATACTTTGTTAATCAATCAATCACTGACTCTCATGAAATGATAACACCTCCTGCACAGACCTCCTCTGTGTATTAGTCCAGCTACCTTTCCACTTTTTCTTTTCTTTAATACAGTTTCTACTTTCTCATGTAATAGATCAGGGACCACTGTAATGGAGTCTAAGTATGCTGGCTCTGCTGTCTTTGATGTAGAAAATAGTTAATTATATGTCACATTCTCAGGCTGATATTGCTTAATTGAATCTTTTGCCAAGCTTTCTGTCAGCTTGAATTTTTTGTTTTTTTTTTCCTCTCTACCACTTCTCACTGTCTTATAAAATGATATTATAAAATATTCTCCTATCCTACACAGGAAGATTTTTTTTTATCATTTTAATTCTGAACATATCCAACCCTAAATAAAGTGAGCATTTCTAGGTGTCATCTGTAAGCTTTTACACAGGAATTTATATTCTAAACCTGTATTTTCCTTGGCATCCTTCTCTATCTCAATGTTTACTGGCTAATAGTGTTTGGGTTCTTTTAGTCTCTTTATTTTTTGTTTTGGAGAAATGAATTCATATTGGCTAACATTCTTTAGAAATTATTGTCTTTATAAATGTCTATTCTTTTATCCACTTTCCATTTTCTGTCATCTACAACTCATTTATATAGATCAATTGTACACCATAGCTTCTTTATATTTTGTATTGATTTTGAGGTTTGCTCCATCAAAGTCAATGGTCTGGAAGTTCATAGTTGATTAAAAAATGAGGTTTACACATCAGTAGCCATTTGTTTCCTGCCTAGTCTAAAATTGCTATATAATTGCTCATTTCAGCAGTGCAACTATTGAATTGCATCTGGGGGATGGAAGTGTGCTTACCTACCTTCCAGAATGGGACCTTCAGAGAAGGCTATCCTTGATTCAAGGTACTGTGCATCTAGATTCTCTTAAAACCATAGTTTCAAAGTCCCCTCTGATGTCTTACATTTACTGGTGATCAAGAAAGCATATTTGTTAGTTCAAACCTAAGACATTTAACAGAATCACACATTAAGAAAAGTACCTATAAAGTGCTTCCCCAAAAAACCTGTCACACCTTCACATAAATACATATGCCATTGGTAGAAAGAGTAGAGAGACAGAGGTTATTTGTGGAGAGGCACACACATAAGTAACCTATGTGGATAGGATGTGCATATGGAGGGGCAACTCACATATCTGATATTGTAGGTCTACTATTGTGTTATTGTCCTCCTAAGGCTCACTTGCCTTTTGTTTCAGCCAGTTCTTTCATTTTCTCTGGACACTGTCTCCAGGAGAAACCTACTTTCTGCCAAGTGATATTCCATTGTTCTGGTGGTCTGGATCTATTGAACATGTGGGTGGGGAGATTGTCTTTGCTTCCAGCTTCAGCTGGAGTGCTCCCTCTTACTTATCAGAAGAGTGAACGCTACACATCCTTTCATCTTCAAGTGTAGAGACTCATTTATTCTCTTGGAAAGTAGAAACCCCAAAACACAAACATTGGTCTATCAACATCTATTAAAATTCTTCTAGGGGGAAACACATACTTAGCTTCCCATCCAAACAAAGAGTTGTCTTATTTATTTCAGAACTTTGACTGGAGGAGGTTTTTCTTTTTGGATCCTTTCACCCTAGAAACCAAGCTCTTTAGAACACAAAACAGGTCACTCCTAGCTAGCTAATAATCTCTTCTATGTTTTGAACCACATTGTACTAACAACAGAAAACAAACAAAGTGCTGTCAGAACATAAAGAGCTCTCCTCTCAAAGCAGTGCACAGTTCATTCCCCACATTGAAGATTTAAATAAATTAATAATTCTTATAGCTACTTTTCAGGTATTTTTCATTACCATTCCTGAATTTCTATGTGTCTTAAGCCCTCTAAGAAATTTCAGTTTTATAAAATGATCCAACTCTCCAAAATGACTACAGGTTATTTTTTTAATCTGAAGTTTTCACTAGTCTTGGTTTAATAAAAATTTGTAAACATAATGTATGGGACAAGATGACCCCTGCCCAAATAAAAATAAGAAGAGATATCTCCAAGTGGAGACAGGAAGGATTTATTTAATTATTTCTTCTTGCAAGAAGGGCAGTCTTGCTACTAGAGGCAGTCCAGTAGGAGAGGCAAAATAAAGTGCAAAGCTTGGTTATATATCCAAAAGACCACCCCTTCCTCCCCACACACTTTGTCCTCTCCCATTCCCATTAATTAGGAAATGAGGCTTACAATCTTAACTGCAAATATTTGCTAGAATTGCCAGTGAAGTGTCAGTAATATAAAAAAAGCAGAAGGTACATGTCTAGCGGACTTGAAATCAGACGAAATATGTTATCAGTATCGACAAAGATATGAATCAATATAGATATGAGATATCATCATATCAATATCAATATAGATATGAGAACAGATAATATTTCATGAATCATGGAGATTTTAGGACATGGTGACCTGCCCAGAGCTCTGCAATAGGATTTCTAATTTTGTATTTGTACAGGTCAGATGGTGGTCAGTGGAAACAAGTCTGGCCTGTGGTTAAATCTGAAGGGTTTGTATTTTCCCCTCCTACACATTAGCTTAGCTTAGCAAAAACTTCATCTTATGACCAGGGAAGTAAGGTAAGGTTCAAAAGCTCTCAAACTCAAGCCTAGGCTTCTGGCTACTAGTTGTAAACCTTGATAGATCTTAGAGTACAGTTGAAATTTAAGTCTGAGGTCCAGGAAATCTATTATTAAATCTTTGAGAAGTCATCATTTCTATCCCAGTCAATAATAAAAACACAATTGGAAAAATGCAATGCTTTGAGATAATAGTTAAGCTTTACAATTCCAATATCCAATAAGATTTCTCAAGCAGCTAAAGAAAGACCTTTAGCTATGAAGGAATATCAATTTGAATAATGGCTACAAAAAAGTAGAGAAAGGAATGGAACAGCATATTCCAAAGAGCAAAAAAAGCTCACAGTAAAACCTCTCTCCCAAAATCATACTTGCAAAGTAGTATCTAAAAATCAATGAAAAAATTTGGACTTCCAACAAAAACCATTTGAGGTATTTTTGCATGTTTTATCCTCACCACCACCACCTCCCCATCCCCCAAATACAAAAGTCATTCAGCCCTCAAATATCCCAAACAAACAAGATGCAGAAGAGGTTTGTATAGATATCAAGAAATTAAGGAACTGATTGCACTTATCAGCTTTTTTTTTCTAAAAAAAGAAATAGGACTAAGTTCCAAAGGAAATAAGAAGGCATTGTTATGGGACAAGAGGATCTAAAGTGAAAAAAACTGGATCTTTTAAAAAATAGAAATGAATGAGGAAGAACTTAAGTAAAATTTTGTGGATGAAATCTCACGTTCCCTTACAAGTAAAATATAAGTAAAATAATGTTTTCTAAGAGGAGCACAATAACAGCTTACTCCATTAGGGAGAAGGAAGACAAGAGAGAAGAGTTGGAGATGGAACTTCTGCCAACTCGGGTGCATAGAAGGTATAGCAATTTCTTTCTCCTCCTCACCCCTATCATAACAAAAGCAGGTTGGAGGGGAGTTATGGGAGGACAGGATAACAATGAAGGAGAAAGCCTGAAAAAATGAAATGACCTTAAATGAAAAAATTTCCACATTTGGAGCTGAGGGTTGTATATTTCTCTTGTAAGCAAAAGGGCCTCATAATGTGTTTTATCTAGTGGTTATGAGAATGATAGGAGACTTTACTGTTCCTGTCTTAGAATTGGAGAAATTTAGAACAAAGGAAAAAATTGAAATGTAGATTTGAAAAAATCATTGGGAAAAAAATCATTGTCTTTTGCATGGGAACATTAATATTGATCAGCTTTTCCAAGATGTTTTTTTATCATCCTCACTTGTGCCCACCTTCTCATTAAAGTCACTGAGTATCAATATCTGTGTTGGATTGTTTTTGATGCGTATTATAATTATCTCAGTGGCAGTTTTTGTTTTAGCTTATGTCTGTCATGAGCACTATAGCATTATACTAGAAGATCATAACATTCCATGCATTCCCCCTTAAGTGGTCATTATTGCTAATGCTATATGTAAAACTTCTCTGATAGCTCCTTTACTTCTTACGGAAGAACATGTTAATCATCTTTTCATTTTGATGCAAATTTCTTTTGAAATCTGCCTTATTACAAAATATTATCATTTAAAAATGAATAATCTGAGTAATATTTCAATTTGTTGGTCGTTAGGCAAAAATATCATATTAGGATTGTAGCTAAGCAGAAGCTGAGAACAATATTGGTTTCAATTATAAATTATGCAAAATAGAAAATGTACTAGAAAATTAAGAACACAAAACAATGAAAAGGAATTCAGAGGAAAATGAATTTGTAGATAACTTAGTAATATATGAATACATATATGCTTCAAATAATTTATTACATAATATATCGTTCTTTTTGTTCTATTGATGTTTTGTTATTATATTACAAACATTTACAGATTATTCCTATTTCATGAGCCATCTCTTGTAAGAAATTAAAAGCTCAATAACAATAAAAAATACAGTGTCTTCATCTGACAATTTATGCAGCATTTCAAATCTTAAAACTTATTTCTCTTTTTTTAAAAAAGGGATAGGAATCTTTTGCTTTCTTTTCTTTTCTTTTTCTTTTTTGGCTTTTTGGAGGGGAGAGGGCAAGGCAATTGGGGTTAACTGACTTGGCCACCCATGGCTGGTAAAAGTTAAATGTCTGAGGCTGAATTTGAACTGAGGTCTTCCTGACTCCAGAGTTGGTGTTCTATTCACTGTGCCACCTAGTCACCCCCTCACCATTTCTTAATAGATGGACATTCCCTCATTTTCCAGTTTTTTGACACTGCAAAAAAAGCTGATATAAAAATATGTTCTTTCTTTTCTCTTCAGGATACAGCCCTGGTAGTAGTACGATGTTCCAAAAAAAAGAAATGAAATGATGATAAATAATGAATAATAGTGAACATGTGAAAATTATTTCAGAATTATCTTTCCCTATCTTTATAGGGAGCTCATCAAATACCTCCAACAAAACTGAAAATGCCAACTTAAAGGTAGGTTTTAAAAAATAGAAAACTTGTTTGCAATTACATCTACTTCAAACTAATCTATTGGGGGACAAAAGGAGGCATGAAGATTCAAAACATTTATCATTTCTTACAAAAATTAAATAGCTGCAATCACCATAATGAAAGGACCAAAGAGTTCAGAAACTGCCTGAAAAAATCAGATGCAATAATTATTTACTGTCAAGCATGGATAAGGATACATAGCTCATTCCTTTAAGTAAAGATTTATTGAAATGATTTCTAACACATTTCCAAAGAAGAGGGTTTCTTGATGTGCCTTAGTTAAAACATGCCCTATGCTACTCATATTAAAGAAGTTACTATCTGAGTGTAACTTAAATTCCTCTTGTAGCAGTTTTAGTGCATTTGCTGATTTTAGTCCTGGAAAGAGACAAATAAAAGCTGTTTGCTATCTCCCATAATTCTTAAAACTTGATAGTCTATATTATTTAAGCATATTAATAAAGTGCTCCCACAGTTATAATTTTTGTTCATCTAATACCACAGAAAGAACATTTACAGAAATCTCTTTTCATTCTGAAGCCCTTGTAATGACCCCTTGATATTTGTACACAGAGAAACTACAAGGGTACAATTTCAAAATACAAAATAAATTATCTATAGTAATTGTCAACAGTGAACACTCCTCCAGGGTTCTCACAAAGAGGAACCCTGCAGGTGCATTTTAAAACCTAACTGCATATTTTTATTACAGTTAGATTTCCTTTTAAATGAAAATGAACACAACCCCAGACATTTCATCACTGCTAGGTGTTTGTCAGGGTTAATTAGAATGCCCTCCATTGGCCCTTTGGAAAGCTAAGGTGGCAAACAAACTGCATGCATCCTAAGAAGCCACACGAAATTAATAGTATACCTTCTGCAGAGGGCTCATTTTTAAACGAAGCCAACTACAATCAGGTATTTGCTACAAATCATACACCTATAAATGTTATTAAAATTGTAACCTGCTTGGCAGATCCAGTCATTGTGTTTACATCCAAGAGAAAATAAGGTGTAACATGAGAACATTTTCTCTTCAGGGTCAGGCTATAGTCACAGATTTTATTCTCTGCTATTATTTTTGCAGATTATTTTCTGCAGGGGGCTGTCAGAGACTAACTCTCTCTGCTTGTTTTATTGATACATACAGAATAGAATTTTAACCATAAAGTTTTGTCCGATCAAGAAAAGCAATTAAAACATTTATCAATAAAATTTGTGTCCAAATACAACAAAGTAAAAAAAAGTAGCAAAATCCCCAGGGTTTGATATTGACTAAAAGAATCAACCATATTTTTGTATTGAACCATCTAAGCCAACCATTCCCAATGTGAACAAGCTGTTCTGAAATCAGGTTCCATCAGTCAGTTATGGGAAAGGTTCATAAAGTACTTAGAAAATACCATGAGACTCTATTTAAATTCTAGGTCAAGACCAGTCTAAAACATTTATGAGAACATTATATTTCATTAATAATTTAATAAATATGAGTATGCCAAAACTTTTTTTAAAAAATTCCTTTCCAATAAACTTTAAAAAGAAGAGCTTTACCAAGGAGCAGTGATAGCAAAGAAGTTCTTTACAGACCGTCTTCATTGTTGTGGGGAAACATTGACCTAAATAATGAAAAATCAGAGATAATCTACCAATCTCCACTGGGTGAAGAAATCTCTTTGTTGCTTCCATAAGATGAGGAATAAGTCTAGTCCACAATCCAACTAGAGAGAGGGATACTTTCCACTAATGACCACTGTCATGTGCAATCAACGCAATCATGTCTTTCATTGCTCTAGTGTTTCATATATTTGTAACTACTAAAACATATATAATGTTACATACACAATATATGATGCTCATAAAACTAAAGTAGCACGGACAAATACCATTGTCTCCTTTTTATAGTTCAGGAAGCTGAGGTCGGGTGATTTGCTCAGGCAAGGGAGGCACCTAAGTGTAGCAGTGAATAGACCACATTACTAGTAATGAGGAAGACCTCAGTTCAAATCCAACCTCACATACGTTTTGGTTATATGACCTTGATCAAGTCATTTAACTTCTGTCTACTTCAGTTTATTTATAAATTGGGGGTGATAATAGTACCTACGTCATAGTGTTATTGTGAAATTCAGATGCAATACTATTTATAAATATTTGCAAAACTTAGAAAGACACATTAAATACTAGTTATTATGATCATGAGTATTACAGCATTGGACCACACTATATTTCAAGTTCCCAAATTTCAAGGTCAGTGTTCTTCCCACTGTGCTATATACTTTCCTACAAGGCAATTATCACGTTTTACTCTATCTGAAAGTTGAGAGGAAATTATATATTTTAAAATTATAGAATCATGTCAATGTATTTCATATAAACACTATAGTAGTCTTACTACAATAGAATTAAAGAACTTTGGATGTATGTGTTTTAATCTAATTAATATTGTATACTTCCATAGACGTGCATGATATATAAACCTCCCCAAATATTGCCTAAAAGTCAAAGGACTACCTCTATCTTTTCAAAATGACAACAATCAGAGCTAATATCTTACACAATTACATAATTTGCATTTTTTAAAGATCAGGAAACTTTCTTCTTTATCTTTCTTTTTTCGTATAAAAATATTAAATTACATCTCAATCTTTCCTTCCCTTTCCAATGACTATCAGAGAAGCAAAGAACAATTGAAAATGGAAGTTTAGATAGTGATAAAGGACAATAGTATAAGACCTTATTAAATCACCTCACATTTCTGGACTTCAATTTCCTCTTCTATAAAAGTGAGAAGATTGGACTAAGTGACCTTTAAGGTCATTCTGGGTTTAAAATCAATAATCATATAATATTTGTTTTCACCTACAGATTCTCCCAGTCTACCTGTCTCAATTCTGAGGAAGCCTGTTTTTCAGGCTGGGTTTTGTGGAAAGAGTATCATGAGTCTAAGGGGTCAGAAGACCTGAATTCTAGTCCCAGTTCTGTCCTTGACTAGGTGAGTAGGACCCAGGCTCTTTCATTCTTTGTTCTTATTTACAAAATGAGGGCTATGGGCTAGATTAGCTCTAGTATCCTTTCCATTGCAAATGTTCTATATACCATATAGTTGATTTATCCACTGCCATAGTCAGTCACTGAATCCACATATTCAAACATAGATAACAAAGTACAAGTTTAGGGTTTTTTTTTCTATGTCTGCTTGTAATGGTAATGTAATTTGAAGATCCCTTTGTGTTGGCAAAGGTAGCAGGTACCTAGCACTTAGGTATCAAGCCTCTGTTGGGGAATCAGAAAGATGAACTCCTGTCTCCTGTTGCTGACTTAACAGGAAGGAGTTGGCTGAAACAGGAAGCTAATGCTGTGTGTATATGAGAAAATCCCCAGAGAGGGAGAGGGAGATTTTCTTGGAGCAGGCTCCATGGAGGCTGAAGAGGAAAGCTCCTCCCAGGTTTGAAAAAATGGTTTTGATTTTGAAAACCTGGATGGAGTGATTGTGGTTTTAGGAACCAGCTGAAATTCTGATCAGTCTGAGGGCCAGCTGGAGTTGCTAAGGATTTCCTAGAGCCAGTCAGAGCTGAGGGCCAGCCAGAGTCACTGAGGAGTTGCAGAGGATTTCTAGGGACCAGTCAGAGATCCCAAAGACTGAGGAAGTATTATCATAATGCTGGTACTTTGGATGAACTTGTTTGTGGCTTTGTTAAACCTTGACTTCCCAGCAACAGAGATGGTGAAGGATCTGAGATGGACTGGACGATGTGAACTCCAATGTGGAGTAGGAACTGCACAGAGAGCTGGACAAGGACCTGGGAGCTGTCTGCCTTTGAACCCAGGTGGCAGTTTGGTGCATCCAAGTAGGAGCTGGGACCATGGAAGGGGATCCAGGGAATCTGAGGGACCATGCTAAGTCAAGCTGAAAGAAGGCTTAACTTGGATACTGTGTACTGACTGAGAACTTGTAAATTTACTAGTGACCTAGGGGTTGAGGGTCTATGTCTTTTCTGCTGATTGAATAGTGAATAATGAAGGATGATTGACTAAATGAGTGTACTTAGTGATTGATGACTGAATAAGTAATTGATTTGTAACTTAGTATGCCCCATGAGTAGACAACTTTGACTGTTGTACTTTGTGATTGAATTAAGGATTTTGTGAGTGCTTGAGTTACTAAATGATTGTTCTTTGTTCAAAACTTTGTAACCAGTATAGTGGAAATTATGTGGCCATTTTCTATGACAAGTTGTTGTGAATACTGTATTTTGATTTTCTGTGATAAGTTGTAATATTGTGAATGCTACACCTTGATTTCTGTGAATGTTTTGCTTTGATTTGTTATGGAATAGAGTGTTCACTATACTGTGTAATCAGAACCTTAAAAGCTGTTCACTGTAGCATTCTTCTGAGAAGCTGCTAGTGCTTGGCTTTACACTGATAAAACAGGGGTGAAAGTTAGTTAGCGTCCCTTACCCATTCTTTTTGCCTTTATAGAAATCACTAAAATGTGTTCTCCTCATGCTCTACCAGATGGAAAAGTTCTACTCTTCCCACTCTGCCTATTTTTGTACTTCTTAGAGATTTAGGGAATTTACTTTTGCTCCCAAATAATGCTCTTTAAAATAAATTTTGAATCCCACATAACCATACTATCTCCAGTCTTAATTTGCTTGTGAAGAAATTGCTTTGAAACTACCATAATTGAGAAAAACAAAACAGCAACTACATGATTGTTTTGCTACATGGAACACATTCAAATAAATTTTTTATATCACTTGGAAATTAGAAGAACATGGATTCAGTACCTTTACAGGCCAATTAACTTTGCTCTAATTCATGTCCAGGGACTGCCTGTCTCACCCCAGGCAGCTGTCTGGAATTTGCCCACCATTAGCCACAAAAGAACCAACTGAACTGTGAGTGATTAGATAAGTAGAAATAACTCTTCACCATTAAAAAAAATACAAAGTTCATTTTCTGACAGTAGGTTAATAACAAAGTCTTTGCATGCAATGATTTTTGTCCCACTTTTTACAGAAAAAATGGTTAACTATAAAGCTCACATGACTGGAGCAGCAGCAGCAAGTAAACTATTTAACTGTCAAAAATGAGTTTTGGATATCTCTAGGGGCAAATAATTTACTAACAAATTCTATCATCTGTGCTTGTGATATACAGGTTTTGTTTCTTACTGTTTATTAGTCTCACTATCAGGATCACTTCTGGGGAAAATTCTGAAATAGGCAATGCTAGTCTTTAGATCTCATTGCCAATGTCTTTCTTTTCCCTGTTGGAGTCACTGCAGTGCCAAAGGCCATATGTTTTCCACTCATGGCTGCCCACCTGGTTTACCAAACCCAATAACACTGTGTCTCATATAATTCCATCCAATAAATAACAAAAAATAATAGTCAACTATGCTCATGGCACATGACCTTCTCATCAAAATTTACCTGTCTTGTGTCTTATTCCTTCAGGATCTAATATTATTGAGTGCCTACATGTGTTACCCCATCCCAAAAAATTTATTGGCATTAAAGTCACATGATAGAACATTGGCCACTTTGCCCAATGAGTGAAAATTTTAAGCACTTTATCAGGATGAAGCAAGACAATCTCTAAAGACAATCCCTAAAAACTATAGTATGTAGGCCGTGGCTATTTACTCTGCCTCTATCAAGGACCAGCCATACTGTGTATTCCATCATATCACTTTATATAAGAACCAAAAATTTATATTTCAGTATGGAAAATATCTTTTTAAAAATTTTCCCTGATTTATATGTGAACTTATATGAGAAACACAAACTTATACCTTTTATTCACTTAAAAACCTACTCAGGATTTAGTTAGCTCAATGTTTTTATATTTCCTGGTTACCAAAAAGCTCAGGAGGAATCAAAGAGAATCAGACAACACAATTCTTACTGTGCCAAAGCTTTGCAATGGGAGCAGTATCCCTGATGGCCAGAAAATCTTCATTCATTCAACTAGCCTTTATTATGTGCCTACCCTGTACCAGGCCTTGTACTTGATGCTAAAATACAAAGAGTAAAGCAAAATAGTCTTTAACTTCAAGAAGTTAATGTTCCACTGCTAGTATATTGTTGTCCTTCACATTCTAAGAGAACCAAAATGACATCACTATGGTGGAATTAGTGTACGGTGTGTCTGACTGTGGCTAATCATAGTAATAAGAACTCAGAAGGGTCTATCACAGGATAAGCAAAAAAGTCCATATGAACATTTGGGATGGAGATTACTCTCAATCAGTGCATCTCACTTTATGAGTTAAAGCTATTTAATGCTAGTAAATAACACCCCCCCCTCCCACACACAAATAAATATATACAAAGGGAGAAAGACAAGGCTCAGACTGGTCCCTTTCTGGGAAATGTGGTTATCAAGATTTTTTAGCCAGTTGTTGCTAATTTTCCAGAATAAAAGAGTTGTTAGGGTGAAGTTTAAGGTTTCATTTCCATTTGACAAATGATCTAAGCATTTACCTCAGACAAGTGGCATGATAAGACCTAAGAACTGTATCAGAAAAAAAGAAAAAAGTTAAATACATTTCTATATTCCTTTCTACTCATATTTCAATAAATTACCATGGCATAGTTGGAAAAAAAAGAACATCAGTTTCTGATCATCTCAGGGGACAGGTGAATAAAGACAAATAGAGGGGCAGAACAGAAGACAAAATGAGTAAAGAAGAAGAATAGTTGAGAAAAGAGTTTTCAGAAGAATCCAAAGGGCAGACTTAATATTAGCTTAGGCCTCTGTACCTTCATAAGAAGTATGGCAGGGAAAAAAAGATTCATGGTTATTGTGTGAAAATGCTGCCTAAAGATAACTTCAGTGTTCTTTCACAGAGAGAGAACAAAAAAATCACTGAAGCTCCGACAGATGAAGAAAAATGTTGCAGGTGGCTCTGAAAATAGTAGCTAAGCTAAGGCACAAAAAGAGGCTGAAAGAACTCTAACCAATCAAATACAACTGAAATAGTTGTGACTGCAGCCCTGCTAATGGATGTTATTTCAGGGTATGTAATTATTTAATTAAAATACTTTTCTTACAAACTAATTATGTCACCTGAATGTTAGGCAAAGAGTAAAGCATGTCAATGAGGGCTCAGGAGCTACGGTCTGAATTCACCTATTCACTTCTGCTCAAACAGCATCTGTTTCACATTGGATGTTTTCTTTATCAATATGAGGATCCACCTGTTGCCATGTTTCTGATTGGAGGTCTGAAGGATGAAACTAAGTGGGAGATCTATGTGCAGTGACTTGGTACCCATAGTTATTTTTTTTACTTCTTTATCCACTATTTACAACTCTTTTAGGTCATTTGTATTCCAGTGATGTAAAATCTGAATTTTAATAGGTCAATAGGCTACATCATAGAACTACTTTGAAAGATGTTTCAAGGTCATTGTTCCTCTAGTTGACCATATCTTCAAAGATGTGCCACAGATAGTCTTTGATACCTTTGCCAAAAGTTCAGTCAATAGCAGTATAAGAATTCGTATTGACCCATCTGATGGACAGATTCTTCACCAAAAAGAAAAGAGTTTTTTGGTTTTACAATTGAATGGATTGAGATGAATGATATATTAGCTATTTGTGGATGGTAAATAATTTTGCTTTGCAGAAAGGTGTATATATAATGTGTTTATCCACATCTAAACCAAAATATGATGTTGAAAGGATGGAAGAGGAAACATCTTACAAAATAACTAAAACTTGGTATAGCTAACTGCAGACGCAGAATGGGAGGAATGCTTGAGCCATATGCAAAAAAAAATGAATCCAAAACAATGTCAGGGGAAACACTGGGAAGATAAGGAAAGGTCTAATTGATGATGTGCTCCTAGAATTTGAAAAGAAAACTAAATATTCAAAGCTGCAAAGGATGGGGTGTTTTCCAGGCACAATGGCATTATATGCAAAGGTACAGATGTACTCATGATGATGACAGAAGAACTTAAGGAAATCTAGCAACAAACATGGAAATGAACTCTTATCCATAATTCTAACACCCTAAGAAATTAATATATGATCATATAGTAGGTAGAGCTATCTGCTTTTTATTCATGCAACAGTATGACAATAGAATTCATATACATATTCTATCCAATGGTATAGCATAGACTTGGAAGAATATGGAGAATATTCTGCACTGCAGAAGGCAATATAGCCATATTATAATATATTTTTGACACAAAGCTAGAAATGTCATCTATATGATGACTTCGTCCATATTTTAGGTTTGTATTCTAAATATGGAACCTTCTGTGGCATTGGTCAACATCTTACATCAGCATACATCTCCCCATTTTCTGCCTTACTTGATGACAATTCTCAATAGAATATCAATTAAAATCTTTTAGTACTCAGGACCTATATATATGAACACAACTACAAACACTTTTCACACAAATAAAGTCAGATCTAACTAATTGGAAAAAATATTAATTGCTCATGGCCAGGTTGAGCTAATAAAAACAACAATTTTACCTAAATTAAATTACATATTTAGTGCCATACCAATCAATCTACCAAAAAAATTACTTTATAGAGCTAGAAAAAATAGTAACAAAATTCATCTGGAAAATCAAAAGGTCCTAAATATCAAGAGAATTAATGAAAAGAAATGCTAGGGAAGGTGGCAAATTTTACCAGATTTTAATCTGTATTATAAAGCAGCAGTCATCAAAACTACTTGGTACTGGCTGAGGAATAGAGTAGTGGATCAATGGAATAGATTGGGCACAAAAGACTCAGTAGTCAACAACGTTAGTAATCTATTGTTTGATAAACCCAAAGACCCCAGTTTGTGGGATAAGAATTCACTATTTGACAAAAACTGCTGGGAAGACTGGAATATAATATGGCAGAAACTGGGCATAGACCAATATATAACACCGTATACCAAAATCAAGTCTAAATGGTTGCATGATCTAGGTAAAGGCTGATATTGTAAGTGATCTGGGAAAGCAAGGAATAGTTTACCAGTCAGATTTATGGAGAAGGAAAGACGTTATGAGCAAAGAAGTATTAAATGGCATTATACAATGCAAAACAGGTCATTTTGATGACATTAAATTGAAAAGTTTCTGTACAAACAAAGCCAATGTCACCAAGGT
>CM053596.1:174495318-174511471 GCA_028646575.1 Pseudocheirus occidentalis
AAACAACTTTGAGGTACCACATCTCACCAGTCAGACTGACTAAGATGACAAAACAGGAAAATGACAAATGCTGGAGAGGATGTGGAAAAATTGGAACACTAATGGATTATTGGTGGAGTTATGAACTGATTCAACCATTCTGGAGAGCAATCTGGAACTATGCCCAAAGGGCTATAAGTAATTTCATACCCTTTGACCCAGCAATACCAGTTTTAGGGTTGTATCCCAAAGAGAGCATAGAAGTAGAAGAACCATATGTACAAAAATATTTATAGCCGCTCTTTTTGTGGTGTTCTCAGAGAACAGAGGACAAATGCAGAAGAGGTAATGACAGAAGTCCTAAGCCAACCAGAGAGATGTAGAATGAAGGAAGAATGATGTGGGGAGAACTTGAGGAAAGGAAGCCAAGCTGAGAAGAAAGGTGAAGCCTATGAGAAAAATCTTCATTGCACATTAAGACCTAGTATATAACTTTTAGTTTTTTGTTTGATCTCTCAAGTCCTTTCAAGTTATTTCAAGCCCCTCTCAAGTTATTTCAAATTGTATATCAGTTTTTAAAATCATGATTTTTTTGAAGAGACAGCAGAATAAAAGAAAAAACATTTGTAGAAAATGGATGATTGATATATATATATATATATATATATATATATATATATATATTACTGGAACAACATACAAATGGAATTTTAGTTGCTAGAAGACAAAGAACTGTCATAAAATCTTGATGGATAAGCAAGAAAGAGCCTAAGTGTAAGATTAATCTCCTTTTTAGGTCCACTCTAGAAAGAAAACTCCATATATATTTCACATATTACTGAAGAAACTTGTGCCCTGTGTGACATGGGATGTTCATTACATCAAATTGTATGTAGGGTAGGAGAAACTCATCTTGAAAAACAGATCTTGCTGAGAGAACTTTTTTGATGTACAGAAATTTGAGTCCCACACATATTGAGGGAAGCAAACAGGCAAAACACTGCATATTAAAAAGAAAAAAATCCCACCAGTACTGGAATCATCGCTCCACTACAGTCAGTGAGAATCAGAATAAACAGATTAACAACTTTCTACACAACCATCAGGCATGTTGTGTTTAGTAAGATTCCTTATCCATTTAATCTTATAACTAAAAAAGAAACCCCCCTCCCATGCATTACTTAAAATAAAACCAAATTTTGAGCGCTGAAGGATTAACTTTTTTCCCCCAGAATAACCACTGCTTGAGGTTTGCCAGTGACTTTTTTCCCCTTGTCATCTCCCATCTACTCCTTTTAATTAATTGTTTCCCTTGGCCATTTGCCCAGTCCTGACCAACTGAAACTCCTTATCCTTTGCCAGGTGCAGGCATGGCTTTAGACTAGGCAGGTGCCAAGTGGGGTGACTTACAGTTCTACCAGAATGGGTCCCTTGTTCAAAGAGAGCATCTTTCCAACCCAGCTACTGAATGCCTAAAATTTCACCCTTATCACTTAATTTATTTGGCTTATGATTTTGTTTCTGGTTAAAAATGAATACTTTTTTGGGGGAAAAAAGGAAGTCGCATTTATTAAGTACTTTATATGTTCCAGAGATTGTCCCTTATAAACACTTTGCAAATATTATTTTATTTGATTTTCACAACAGACCCAAGACATAGGGGTTATTTTTGTCTTCATGTTACAGTTGAGGAAACAGGAAAGAGGAGGTTATGTGACTTAGGGTGACACCTAGCAAGTTACTAAGACCTGATTTGAGCTCAGGTCTAACTCCAGGCCCAGTGGTCTAGCCACTGAAGCTACCTGGCTACCTCTATAACAATAGCTAGTATTTAAATAGCATTTTAAAGTCTTCAAAGAACAGTGCTTATGTTAAGTCATTTGATCCTCACAATAACCCTGTGAAGAATGACAATAAACCTTGTCAGTCATTTCTGCTTCACATAAGTGAATTTGTCTGATTTCTCCCTAGAAGCAGAAGATGCTAGGATTAAGGGTAGAGAGTATGAGGGCATCAGATTTAAAAAAAATGTATCACTCCTATCACTCATATTCCATGTTATTAAATATGTATTTTCCTTAGGCACTCTTCTCCAAACAGATTAAGAATAGGCTCAAGAAATGTCTAATTGTGATAAGTTGTGTGAGACAAAAATTTGATTAAAAGCTTCCCATGTCTGATCTCTTCTATGCTGTTTCATGTGCTAGAATCCAGGTTACCACATGTTCTTCCTCCTCCCCCTAACCCCCAACCCACCACTGCCATTTGGTCTGTTAGATCAGAAATCCATTCTGGTTCTCACATTCACTCACCCTCTGCCATGCTCTCTACCCATCCCAGTGCATATTTCCTGAACTCTCTTTCATTCACTCCCTCTTCTCTCACTCTTTCTTATGTATATTTCCCTAAATTCTCATCATTAACTCCATGATACTACCATTAAACCAAGTATTATCTCAACCAAAAGGTTAATTTCTATGTCCCTTTCATCATCACTCCTAGGTTAGTATCCAACTAATAAACAGCCATGAGACCTCCTGCCAAGGACCTTACAGAGACGCAGAGAGTAAGTCAGTTGGACGCTCACACAAACTTGAAAACATGTCACTTTCTTCTTTCCTGAATAGAAATAACAATAATATCTGCAACATGTAAGCCTTAAGGGAGTAAGGAAATGCTGTTGCCAGGTTGAAGGGCACACAAAAGGAAGATGCAAGAGATAGTAACAAATCTGACTTACTTTTTATATCTTCAGTAGTCATGGAATCTTAAGTAGATAGTGACATAAAAGAATATCAGAACACATCTGCTCGACTCTGCAACATTCTTGAAGGTAGTCTCCACTTAAAAGCTTCCATTAATGGGAAAATCACTTCTTCATCAGACATTCCATTTCCCTTCTGGACAATTCTAAGTCTTAGGCGGTTCTTCCTTTTATGACACCAAACTAACCTGTGTGTGTCTTCTGTCCAGTTGTGCTAGCTCTGTCTCTGGAATGGCACAGTGTGAATCGATTCCTTTTTATATACAGGAATTCTTCATTCTAGTCCTACTTTTGTTACCTGTGACTTTAAGCAAATAATTTTGATTCCCTGGGTCAGTTTCCTCATATATAAAATACATCATCTGGACTAGGTAATTTCTAAGGTCTCTGCCAGTTCCAGTAGTCTGTGACGTTTTAAAATATGCTTGATGGGGGCAGAGCCAAGATGGTGGAGTGAAAGCACAAACTTGGCAGTGGCTCTGGCTCTAACCACTTCCAATACCTGCAAAAAAATGACTCTAGCAACAGCAGAGTCAAGATGGCGGCATAGAAGCAGGAGAGCTCTGTGAGCTCCCCCCATAGCCATCTCAAATACCTATAAAATATGACTTTTAACAAATTTTGGAGCTCCAGAACCCACGGAATTACAGAGAAACAAAGTTCCCACTGAAGGCATCCTGTCAGGCAGACAGGAAGGGATCATCCCAGCATGCTGAGAGCTGAGACCAGTCCCAGCTGTAACCCCAGGGCAGCCAGGACAAGCTGGGGCTGGAGCATTCAGGAGACTGGATCACCAGCAACTGTGGCTGTTTCCAGAATTACCAACCCATAAGAACAAAGGACAAAGTGAAAGGTCGATGGAACTTGGCTAAATTTGGGGGAGAAAAGTGGCTAGACTGTTGGCCCCCAGGGCAAGAAAGCAGCAGAAGTGGAGGCCCTGCAGCCACCTCCTCCTGGCTGCTTCAGAGCTCCAAGGCTGAAGATTGCAGGAGGACCAAGCAATCATTCAGAGGCTAAGTGCTCTTGCCTTAACCTGCCTGGATTGAATCATGGTCCTGACTGGTGGTACTGAGGTATGTGACTCGTGAGCCAAAACTGGTGGGGGCTGCAAAGACAGTGGCCTCCCAATAGCTCCAGCAGCTGTGAAAACCCCAGGAATTTGGGACAGAGATCTCCCCTCTGGAAGCAGAGTTCCACAGAGCTAAGAAGTCAAGTAATTGACTGGCAACATGAGCAGGCAAAGGAAGCAAAGTAAGCACAGCAATCTAACTTTAGATTCTTTTTTTGAGGAAAAAAGGATCAAAGCATGTAACAGGAGGAACAGTCAGAACTGCTGCACCAAAAGCTTTCAAGAAAAATGTAAACTTGTTATAGGCCATAGAGGAGCTTAAGAAGAATTTTGAAAAACAAATAAGAGAAGTGGAGGAAAAATTGGGAAGAGAAATGAGAATGATGCAAGAAAATCATGTAAAGAGAGTCAACAACCTGACTGAAGTATCTTTTTTTTTGGCTTTTTGGAGGGTGGAGGGTAAAGCAATAGGGGTTAAGTGACTTGCCCAAGTGTTAAGTGTCTGAGGTCAGATTTCAACTCAGGTCCTCCTTCCTGACTCCAGGGCCTGTGCTCTATTCACTGCATCACCTAGCCACCCTACAACAACCTGACTGAAGAAAATGACACCTTACAAAATAGACTAAGTCAAGTGTCAAAAGAGGCCCAAAAATCCAATGAGGAGAAGAATGCCTTATAAGGTCGAATTTTCCAGTTGCAAAAAGAATCTCAAAAGGGTCACTGAAGAGAATAATTCTTTCAGAACTAGAGTGGAGCAAATCAAAGCTAATGACTTTATGAGAAATCAAGATACTATTAAACAGATCCAAACAAATGAAAAAATAGAAGGCAATGTGAAATATCTCCTTGAAAAAACTGCTGACCTGGTAAGTAGATTCAGGAGAGACAATTTAAAAATTATTGGACTACCTGAAAGCCATGATCAGAAAAAGAACCTAGAAAGCATCCTTCAAGAAATTCTTGAGGAAAATTGCCCTGATATTTTAGACCCAGAGGGCAAAATAGAACTTGAAAGAATTCACTGATTACCTCTTGAAAAAGATCTCTTGAAAAAGAAAACTCCTAGGAATGTTATAGCCAGGTTCCAGAGTTCCCAGATCAAAGAGCAAATATTAAAAGCTGCCAAGAAGAAACACCTTGAATACTGTGCAAAGACAAGTAGGATAACCCAGGATTTAGCAGCTTCTACATTAAGCGACTGAAGGGCCTGGAATATGATATTCTGGAAATCAAGGGAGCTAGGATTGAAATCAAGAATCACCTAACCAGCAAAACTGAGTATAATGTTCCAGGGGAAAATATGGTCACTCAATGAGGTAGAGGACTTTCAAGCACTCTTGCTGAAAAAACCAGAAGTGAATAGAAAATCTGACATTCAAACACAAGAAAGATGAGATGGCAAACATGGAAAAGAAATCATAAGGAACTTATCAAAGTTGAACTATTTGCATGCTAACATGGAAAAATGATCATTGTAAATCATGAGAATTTTCTCAATATAAGGATAGCTGAAGGGAACATATGTATATATGTATTTATATATACATACATATGCATACATACATATATAAGTATGTATAGGAGGATGTATGTGTGAGTGTGTGCATGTATAATTAGACAGAGGGCACAGAATGAATTGAATATGAAGGGATGATATCTAAAAAATAAAAAGGTGAGAGGAATATATTCAGAGGAGAAAAGGAGAGATAGATTAGGGTAAATTATCTCAAATAAAAGAAGCAAAAGAACACTGTTACAATGGAGAGGAAGAGCAGGAAGGTGAAAGGGAATGAGTAAACCTTACTCTCATTGAATTTAGCTTAAGGAGGGAATAACATACACATTAGCTTGGGTATCTTACCCTACAGGAAAGCAGGAGGGAAGGGGACAAGAAGGATGATGATAGAAGGGAGGGCAGATTGGGGGACAGGGTAGTTGGAAGCAAACACTTTTGAAAAGGGACAAAGTCAAAGTAGAAAATAAAATAAGGGAGGGGAGGGATATGATGAAGGGAAATATGGTTTTTCACAATATAACTACTATGGAAATATTTTGCATACCTACACATGTACAACCTATGTTGAATTACTTGTCTTCCCACTGGGTATGGGTGCAGAGGGAAGAACGCAAGACTCTGGAACTCAAAGTTTCAAAAACAAATGTTAACATTTTTTTTACATGTAACTGGGAAATAAGACATACAGACACTGTGGTATAGAAATCCATCTTGCCCTACTAGAAAGTTGGTGGGGGGAGAATGAGGTAGGATATTAGAGAGAATAGATTGAGGGAAAGGGTATTCAGTAGGCTTACTCTTTTGGGGTGGGGTTAGGGGAAAGATGGGAAGAAAAATTTGTAACTCAAAATCTTGTGGAAATGAATGTTGAAAACTAAAAATACATTTTTAAAAAGCATAAAAGAGTAAAAAAAATTAAAAAATACAATATAGTTGAAGACAACTGTAATGTCCTTTCAAAATGCAAATTTTAAAACTACTTTTTGCAGGGAAAAAAATTCCCCATTTCTTCTATTTATTCAGATGAAACATGGTTTCTAGGTCTTGCCTCATTCTAATCATTCTCTACACTCCAAGTTGTCAATTTCCTTGTTGAAAGCATGCCATCTAGAAGTCAACATGATTTTCAGGTGTGATCTGACTATGAAGGGTCCTGGAATATACCATAGTGTGGAGACTAGGTAACAGCATCTTAACCCTTCCCAGCATGCCAGTATGGGTAGTTTTTTTTCTTCCTTAAACTCTATTTAAGAATTTCTTTCAGACTTTTTTGGTTCAGGATAGTTAAAGGTTCAGATTGTTGAAATCACTACCTCATCAATTAGGTACAAAAATATCCATGAGGAGTTCAATGGATGTTGAAATGCTTAGCTGGTTGATCACTGTAGGTAACATGGGCAAAGAAATCAGTTAAATTACCTCAATGTATCCTCAATATTTTCCTGGCTAAATAGCCTTCTTCTGCTAGCACTAAGTATCTCTGTTGCTGTTAACTACTGAATGAACTCTTAGTGTCTCATTTTGGTATAGCATAGAATCAGAACAAACAGAAGACCATCCCTGAGTGTCAGCCATAGCCCAGAACACTAATCCTCAATACATGACTTTACAACTTAACTTCAAATTAATAGAACTTCACTTTAGTCTTCTTGGCAGAAACAACATACTTTTGGATTCATATTTGACAGCATCCAGAGACTGAATGCAGTCTTAAGTGGGACAAAACAAGAGAATCTCTGCCCAGAATCAGTAAGTATTCTCATGTTGCTAGCAGGCAAATATATTTTAAATAGTCAGCTGATTTTAACATGGCCCCATTCCCAAATGGAAATGGTTTTTCCTAATAAAATGGCAAAGATGAAAAAAACAAAAATGGTAAATGTTGGAGGGAGTGTATAAAATAGGCACATTGATACACTGGTGGTCAACATGTTAATGTCTACAGTCATCCTGGAAAGTCATCTGTAATTATGTACACAATGTTATTAAACAATATATGCCCTTTAAACCACTTTGAGTCCTGTAGATCCCCCACTCCCCCAAAAAAGGATTATAAAAGTCATTTATGAATATAAATGTTTGTAGCAATTCTTTTTTGTGTTGGCAAAAAATACTGAGATGGATGTATAATTGAGGAATGGTTGAATAAGTGTGGTATGGTATCAGGTTAAAAGTCAGGAATACTATTCTTCCTGAGTTCAGTTATGACCTCAGACACTTAGCAGTTATTTGACCCTGGGCAAGTTACTAAACCCGGTTTGCCTTAGTTTCATTGTCTGTAAAACAAGCTAGAGAAGAATTGGCAAAAACCATTCTTTGTGAAGAAAACCTCAGATGAGGTCACAAAGAATTGGACATGACTGAAAAATGACTGAATGACAATAAGAACATGAATGGGATGGAGTATGCTACTGTGCTGTATGAAACAAGGAAATACTTGATTTCAAAAAGAAATAGAAAGATTTACGTGAACTGATACTTAATGAAATAAGCAGAACCGGAGAAAATAATTTATACTATAAAATCAATATCATATGAATTTATAATTTTGAGGATTTTAATAAACAAATGAATGAATTGAGCAGAAATAGGGGGAGAAAAAGTTCTGCAATAAGAGCTGTGTAAAACTGAACAACTTTGAAAACTATGCAAGCATTGATAAATATAATGGTAATTCATGATTCCAATGAAATGATGAAAGAAACAAATCATCCATTACAGGGATGTGATGAATTTAGGATGTAGAAGAGAGAGAGAGAAAAAAGAAAGAAATTCATATCAGCCCTTAAGCAGGTCAAAGAGCCAGTGAAGTAAACTGGTTGCAAGCTAGAATTCCTTTTACTTTTTTTTTAAACATTTAATCTTATCACTTTCAAATTAATTGATAAGCATTTATTTTCTTTCACTCTCAACCTCCCCCTTTATTGAACAACAACCAAAAAGAACTTTCTTAACAAATAATGTATAATTGATCAAAACAAATTAGTTATGTCCAAAAATCTATCTTAATTTTGCATTTTCAGTCCATCACTTCCCTGGCAGAAGGTGGATAATAAACTTCATCTTCAGTCCTATGGAATTTCTAATATCTTTTTTCAATCTCAAGGAAGTTATGTGACTCATATTCACCACTAGTGGGAGAATTCCAATGTATGAAGGTAATGGAGTTGAGTTTACAGATAAAAACAAAGCAAATCACCCACAGCTCCTCTGTGCTCCAATTACTTTCTAATTTTTATATTCCCTATTTTGGACTTGATTGGCTAAAATTCAAAAACTTTGGAGCCAATCCCTAGATTTTGCCCTAGTTTCAACCAGTATAATTCTATTTCTGTTATCCTACATATCAATTATTCCAGGTTTTTATCATTCAAAGATTTGATTAACATGCTTTATACAGTGTGTCTTATTTAAGTCAACAGTAAAACTGCAGGACAAAAAGAGGTCCTGAAATAGTGCCCTTCAGCATTCCATTAGAGGTATATTGGGGTTGAACAATAGTTTACTGCTCAACAAGCAGGCCAACCCTGACCAGAATATGATTCATTTGCAATTCCTATATATTCTATATGTTTCCTCTTACCTCCCAAGTCAGTATCCTCTAGCTTTCAGTTTCCTGAGGCTCTCATGAGTCAAGTTACTTTCATGTGAAAGAGAAAATGATGATATCCAACATAGATCTCATTGAGGAAAAGAGAAATGAGGTGTTTTGTGGTTCAGTTGTTCTTCTGTCATGTCTGAACTTTTAAAGTCCCATTTGAGTTTTCTTGACAAGGATACTGGAGTGCTTTGCTGTTGCCTTCTCTAGCTCATTTTATAGAGAAGGAAACTGAGGCAAATACGGTTAAGGGACTTGCCCAGGATCACACAGCTAGTAAGTATCTGAGGCCAGATTTGAACTCAGGAAGATGAGTCTTCCTGAATCCAGGCCTGGCATTCCATCAATCTAACAAATTTCCTTTCTTAGATAATTCAAATAAAAATGAAACTGTGCCTGAATTATTTGGGCAAATGATTCAATTAAATGTTTTATTAATGGAGAAATAGCTAGATAGTAAAATTAATTTCTTTATCCCACCTATGACACTAACAGAATGTAGAAACATTGGAACAGGATGTCAAATTATTTATCAAAGTTAGAACCTAACCAAAATTTAAGAATACTGTGTTATAATCTGATTTTCAAGAATTAATAAACATTCAAATCCCACTTCAGATGCCTACAAGATATGACCCTCAGAAGTCACTTAGCTTCTGTCTACCTCAGTTTCCTCAACTGTAAAATGGATATGATAGTAGCACCTATCCTCCAGGGTGGTTGTGAGCATTACATGTGATATAGTATTTGTAAAGCACTTAACATAGTGATGGGCAAATAAAAAGGGCTTAATAAATGTTTCCCCCTTCCCCCCCCATGATGTTTGAGAGGGAAATGCTGAGACTGCTGTTTCTCCTATCTCACTTTTGCCATAGACTTGGGAAATAGGGTGGGGAGGGTAGAAAATATTATATCTTCTCTTTCCCAGTTGGTATTTTTTTGTCTCATCTTCTTCTTAGTCTTTTTTCTACCTGCCAAACCGCTGTCTTATCTTCTTATTTCTCCCAGTCCAAGGTGAGCATTTGTCTCATTCTCCACCTCCTACTCCCCTCTCCAGACTCAAATAAACTGTTTACCTTCTAAGAACAGAAGAAATATGGAAGGAGATAGCTGATAAGAATGTAGTAATTTCCAGGAAACCACTGAAAACAAAAGCCAGTAAAAGAATTAAAATAAATAAAGATAACTCAATACAAAATCTCTAAAGATCCAGCTAAAAGGAAACTGTGTGATGCTCTCATTCATCACAGCTGTACTCATCATCTTTTGAAAAAAATGATAGTATTAAAAAAGTCCCCTTTTATAGATATGTAAGGACAAAAAAATCAATGTGTGAATCATAAGCAGCAATGGTAAGTACTAATAATAAGGCACTTTAGAGAACTTAAGTCTCCTTTTACTAATGTTGATAGGATAACAGAAGTGAGGGCAGATGCCTGGTGATCTGAAATTCATTTTCAGTGATTTAAAAATTAATTTGCTATCCATATCAATAAAAGCCAGGTATTGTACTTGCCCCCAAGTAATATAACTGGAAACTCACAAGTTGTTGTTGGGGAAAAATAGGAGCAACCTATCATTTGTGCCTTTCTACAACTCATTCCCTGCATCCTTATCTCTTTTGGCTCCTGTAGTTATGCCCTTGAATGATTTATATTGCCTCAGTTTCCCCAGTTGTTCATTTTAATGTCACATCTTTGTTGGTTCTGAGTTAATTGAGCACTCTATCTTATTACTGATCATCTCTCCATCAACTGAAACCTATATATTCAGTGTGCCATCCTTCCTTACATATCATATCTAGAGCCCTAATAGGTGAATACTTAACTAAATAACCTCAGTCTGATACTGTAAATGATCATGATAATAAGAATATTTGCAGTAACAATAATAACAAGAACTAGCATTTACATAGTATTTTAAGGTTTGTGAAGTATATTACAAATGTTACCTTATGTGATTCTTACAACAATCCTGGAGATATCCCCATTTTATGGAGGAAGAAAAAAGGCAGAGAAAGGTGAAGTGACCTCCCCAGCATCATATAATATAGCTAGAAAGTTTCTGAGAGGCTTGGATTTGAACTCATCTTCCTGATTCCAAGTAGAGCTTTTTTTTTTTTGGAGGGCAGTTGGGGTTAAGTGACTTGCCCAAGGTCACACGGCTAGTTTTTTGTGTTGTGTCTGAGGCCGGATTTGAACTCAGGTTCTCCTGACTCAGGGCCGGTGCTCTATTCACTGCACCACCTAGCTGCCCTCCCCCCCCCCCAAGTAGAGCTTTCTATTGATAAAGGTCAACAGCAATAACTGGAATTTATATCATTGAGGCATTTGATAACTACATGTGTGAAACAAATATCGGTCATATAATATTTACTTGGAGTGTTGCTTCATATGTGATGTTACATAGGTTTAAAGAATTAACTTTAATGATCACATGTTGCAATATCTGAAAACCACCAAGTGATACCCTAACCATGCAGGCATCTTTTAACCATTTATCTCATATGTTTATGGGGCTAGCCACTTTTTATTATGGCAGAATAAATAAAACAAGAAGTATTCTAATGCTCTAGCCTCAACCAGAAGAGAGGAGAATGAGTAAAGTTATGGTGTGTACTGGAAAAGGTAGCTCAGGAGGTTTTGTCATCATGGGGAATCAGAATTCATGGATACCTAGAAGATGAAAGAAGTGGTAGAGGAAAAGATTTAGGATGAAGGGAAGATTGTTGCCTGTGGAACAGACATTCCAGAGGACACAGTGGTGGGGGTGGATAGCATTTGATTGAATCTTTGGGGTGGGATAATTAATGGGGATGGGAAGAAGGAATAGGGTGGTAGATGATGGGCAATGGGGTTTCACTAATATCCTACAGGATTTCAGAACCACTGGGAGGTATAGAGTAGTAATGTCAAATTAAGTAAAAACGAGGACCACTAAACCTTACATGAAGATGCCTGTGGGGGTATTGAAACACATGTTTATATATACAATTAATCATCAAAATATTAAACATCAAATTATTATTAAACATCAAAATATTAAAATCGAATAGGGAGCCTTTAGATCTGGTTTGGTCTGTGCTTAGGAGTGTTATGGGCTACATAGGGTCCAACGTGTATATGTCTGACACCTCAGCAGTTTCTGATGAGGTGTGAGAATGTTCACCATTGAGAGTGAGGCTCCAGTCTTTTTCATAGGATGCTGGGGATCAGGCTGGAGATAAGTACAAAGTTAGAGGGCACCTGGTCAGAAGACGAGATGAAAATCTTTGTTTGACTACTCCTCTTTCCTCCAGAGGCTAAAGATTAGGCAGGAAATGCTCCACCAAAGACTTCAGTTGAACCTGCATAGCAGATACATTTTTGTACTGTTCTATTCCCTAATCAGACTCTCAACTCTTTGAGGGCAGTAACTCAGCCCTTTTCCATGTTTTAATCCTTCACACCTAGTATAAATGGTTTGCCACAATGGGTGGTTGATGAATATTTATTGACTTGCTAGATTGTGCCAGTCAGTGTTCTTATATGACCTTGTATCATACCAGTAATCAGATGCGATTGAGAGAGGGAAGGTTTTTTTAGCCTGAGAGAAGGGCCCTCTCCTTACTCTTCCCTTTCACTCACACTCCTTCATAGCCTCCTTCAACGCTAGTCCTTAAGAAAGGGGATGGGGAGAGAAGACATCTGGCCTCTCACTCCAACCCTTCCTTCTTCTTGGGTCCATGTAGTGAAACATAGTTATAATTAGACAAGTACCATGATTCTCTGTATTAATTAGTCAATTTTATGATACCACACCAGGAGCAGCCACTTGCATGATGACAACCACAAGAAAAGGACCAACCAAAAAAAACCTACTTCCTCACTTAGGAGCACTTTTCTACTCCTAAATCAGAAAGACTGATCCCAGTGGAAATGAGATTTACTAATTGTGCCTTAATTCTCACTTACACAGAAGGGGATGATTGAAGGACTGTCCCTTCAGATATCAGACCAGACAGAGTCAAGTGTATGTTTTGTATGTAGGATACAGCCTGAGTTTAACTCATTCTCTGTTATCTTTGGGTAAAGCTATGGAAGTAGTGCCTCATGAGTTCATGTAAGATAGATTGTTTCTAGGGATTTAGACCTCCAGCCTGAACTCCTCATCATCACCAACCCATAACTGCCTTTTGTTATAGAGACAACACCCCATTGATGCCATTCTCCATTATCACAGGATACTGAAAGAACTATCAACAAAACAGAACTTATGACAAAAATTTATGCCTCCTGCTTTCCAAATCCTAGTGATTCGGAGTACATAGAGGTCTTGTAGATTAAATGTCCCCTGCCCATAATAGCTCTCAATGCACTTCCATCTCCATTCAATTCAATACTACCAAAGTACAACCATTTTTCCTCTTCTACTCTCCCTTTATTTTATGCGTTGCTCAGTAGTAAAGAGGAAGGTAACAGCATCTATTAGACACTTAACTTTATGCCAAGAACTGTGCTAAATGCTTTATAAATATTATATCAGCAATGCAACATTCCTTTATACACGATCTAGCAAACTCTTGCCAAATTGTTGTGCCCAGATTCCCAGTCCATCAGTTTCTTAAATTTTGATGACCCACAGTTTCACTCCAATTCAGCCATCAACAGAAATGGTCATACCTTATACCTCATTATCATACCCTAGATCATACCTTAGAGCTGTGCCACATTGACAATTACAAACATTCCAGATGTTAAGAGTTTGAAGTGATCTCATGGGGTCTAATCTATGTTAAAAAAATCCACTGCAACGTGGACAATGAGTGTATATCTAGCCTTTGCCTGAAGTTCTCAAATGAATAAATTACTATTTCATCAATCTATCTTACATATACCTATCAAAATAATCTACCTAATGAAAATGTCTGCTATATGTCTCATACTCAAAAGCTTTCAGTGACTCCTCATTATCTAAGTGATGAAATACATACTCCTTAGCCAGGTAATTAAGGACTGTTACATTAAGGTGATTTTGAAAGGAAGTCTGTAGTCTAGTGGCACAGGGATTTATGGTTGGGCCTGTGCTGGTCTACCCTTTAATCAGAGATTCATATGATGGAAAAGATGGAATTATTTCCAGTTTTATTTAATAGCACTCACTTCAAAGATTCTATGTTATGAGCTAAATCAAGTCATTCCTCAAATTGGATGCTCCATTCCTCATTTATATACATTTTGAACAAGCTGTCTCCTATGCTTAGAATATACCCCATTTTGACATTTGAGAATCTTCCTTCCTTAAAGGATTTTTTCTGGTACTACCTCCTTTAGGAAGCCTTCTCTGATCCTCCCAGTCATTAGAGTTCTCACTTTCTTCCATTTTTCTCACATGGTATTTATATGTATATTTGTCTTCCATCTTCCCAAGGCTATGATAAATTAACTGTAATTGTTTAAAGTTCTGGATGAAATTAGTCTAGTATATGTCTATTTCTTTTCTGCTGTCCATAGCCAATTTCTCTTTTTCAATGAATTGTTTGAACAGGTCAAGTTTGAGTTGCTTCATTTACATGCTATATCTTTCTTTCATTTGTATTCTTTAGTCCTGCTTTGGGCTATATTTGACTTTTTCTCTGACAAGTCAGTAATCTGAAACAGACAGCTGTTTTGGGAATGACTTCCACATCAGTAATAAGCCATTTCTTTTCAATGAAAATAAATTTCATTTTTGTGACGTTATTTGGGATTTGCTATGACCAACACCTACTGATTCTTTTCTTGAGTGAAGTATTCATAATATAAAGGTCTGTGTTTTCTGAATAGTTCATAAGTCATTGTTCTTACCCATTCAGTATTATTGTATCATATTATATCAATATTTGCAATTTGTTCCTGAGTGTCCTCACCTATCATTGCATTGAAGTCACCATGCATGTGGATCTAATTTCATAGCAACACATCTGTAGAAGAGGAAGAGATTTTAAAGGTCCAACCATCTAATTTTACCAATGAGGAAACTGAGTCACAGAAAGATGTGATGATTTGCTCAATACATGTTCATAGATTCTTCTAAGCCAGGTAAATAAAGTGCTGCATTAAGGTGATGTATTAAGTTGATCTTGGAAGAAAGACTGTAGTTTAGTTTTCTCATATGTCATATAAGCATTTAGTGACAAAAGGCAACATTTGAATTCACATCCTTTGACACTCCTGCAACTCTGGGCAGCTGGGTGGCACAGTGGATAGAGTGCCCTGGGGTCAGGAAAATTCATCTTCTCAAGTTCAAATGTGGCCTCAGACACTTACTAGCTCTGTGACCCTGGCAAGTTATTTTAAACTTGTTTGCCTCAGTTTCCTTATCTGTAAAGTGAGATGGAAAAGCAGATGGAAAACCACTGCAGTACCTTTGCCAAGAAAATCTGAAATGGAATCATGAAGAATCAGATACAACTGAAAAATCAACAAGATGCTTGCCATTCTATTAACATTGCCTCTTAGTTTGAAAGGTTTAGGGAGTTGTTCATAGAATATTTCTATGTCTTCATCTACTGCAACATATTCTGATTTATAGGCTATGGTTATTTGGATTTTTAAAAAATATTTATCACATACAGTCCAATACGAAATGACCAAATGTCTCATGAAACAGTTTCTTATTCTATTAAAACTAACTCTGACAGGAGGGCAGAGCCAAGATGGTGGCGCAGAAGCAGCAAGGTGTTGCAGCTGCCACACAACCACCCTAAACACCCATAAAATATGACCCCAGACAAAGTATAGGACTCTCTGACTCACAAAAATACACAAAACACATCTCTTGCTGAAAGCAGCTCGGCAGCAGGGGCTCATTGTGGCGGGGCCAGGAGTGGAAGCCCACCCAGCCTGAAGCCAAGACCATGGCCAGGCCTGGGGCGGTGGGAAAGAGCTGAGCTGAGCTGAGCTGCAGCCAGTCTGCAGGAGAGAAGATCTACAGCCTCCAGCACCTCCACATCTACCAAGGTGTGAAAAACAGAGATTGGAGAGGGGCAGCTCGGCAGGAGGGGCTCATTCAGCAGGCCAGCCCAGCCAGAAAACCGAAAAGCAGCGAGGCCCCAGGGTAGCCAGGAGGAGCTGAGCCTCCCAAGCCAGTGTGAGTGTACTTCAGAGAAGATCTAAAGCACCCGAGGGTATCTTCAAATCCAGCAAACCAGGATCAGAGACTGTCAGTGACAGTGAAACTTTGAAACTAAATTTGGGGGAGGAAACC
>CM053596.1:174511971-174529426 GCA_028646575.1 Pseudocheirus occidentalis
AGATTGGAGGAATGGGGAGAAGAGAGAAAAAAACCCACAGAAATAAAAAATCAACTTGGAATCAATGGAAATAGTTTTTGGTGTTTTCTTTTTACCATATAAACATAACTAGAAATAGCAACAAAGGTTATTGTGTTTTTCTAGTTTCCTGATAGACCTCAGTACTATGCTTAAATATTTCAGACCATCAGAATCAGAAGCATTTAATGTGTGTATATGTGTGTGTTGTGTGTATATTGGACATGTGATTTCACTGATGCGGTAAACACAGTGTAGAAAGTCCCTCATCTAAATCTCATTCAAAATCCCACAGCAACATGTGTATCAGAGGCAAGACTTGAGACTGGTTTTCTATCTACCATACCAAGAAGAAACAATTATCTCTAGCTAGAGTTTTATGTACTTAGGCTTATAAAACACTACATATGTAAAACTATTATGAAAAATATGATCCAACATGTCCTAACTGCAGCTTTGCCTTTCTGTCAATCAAGAAGAATAAAGTGAGTAATGTAAGGCTCAATAATTAGTACTAATGGTATAATCCTTGTGGTATTCTGCCAAACTGTTATAATAGAAAATAAAAGGCTTACTGTTGCTTTGTTGGCAAACATAAGAGCTCTCCAAAGCTTTCCTGGAAATTCAATTGAGCCACTCAGTGTTAAATATCTTTAATACTTAAAGTATACCTTTTCTGGTTATCTGTTTTGTGTAAAGATAAGTATACATAGATATATTATGTACATATATACACACACATATATATATATATATATACTTTTCAAAGAGAAACAACAGAAAACCTGCCTTTTTAAGCCTTCTCTGGCCAAAAAGAAAAAAATTTAAAAGAAAATCAATCTCACTACAAAAAATGCACATTCAAATTAAGCTCATATATTTTCTCCTAGTCAGACAAACACAATTATTATGACAAGTCACAGTGGCAGTACAAAGAAGTCTGATCCAACACTCATTTCAATTACTTATAAAAAGGGAATTAGATTACTTCTTCAAATGTGTCAAAAGCAGAAGTTCATGCTATGGGAGTTTACCTGGCAGGACTTCTTCCAAGAACTTTTTGGTCCAAAAATATGATTAAGCAAAGTATTTTTCCCTTCCCAGCTTATCCTGGAGGCAGTCTCCTAAGCACATGTGACGTGTTTTCTTTGCTCTGGTGAGCCCCAGAAGGAACTGATCTGCATTGTAGCTAATCAAGATGCTTCGCTTCACCTCCCTTTTGTCAGCATACAAAAGCTTATGTCAGGAAAGCTTTCAGAGGTAATCAATCCTGAAAAAAAATGGATCAGGAAAACTTTATGAGTAAATATTTCGTTGTACTATTTAAGTTCACCTTTTTAAACGTTGTCATGCCCATACAAGCTACATTTCCTCATTCTGTATCATATTAATTGATTTTTAATTATTATATGATCATGACTATCTCAATTCATCATTTTAAATTGTGGTTATAATGTCAATTCCTCCAGTGCCATAATCAGTTTCTTATGACCTGTAATTATTGAGTTTTTCCATGTCCACATTAATTTCAGATAATCAAAGGCATGCTCTATTTATTCATCCATTTTCAGATAATTCTTTTGCTCAAGGTATGAATCATATTGAAGAAAGGTACTGAGCAAAGTACAAACTCTGGAAAGAAAGATAGCGACAATAGTAACTCTGCTAGTGAAAAGAAACTGCAGCTTGACAAGGTAATGGACATGATTGCTAATAAACTTTGTTCCCATAAAATGAGTTGTTTAGTCTTCTCTCAGCCAAGCATTTTACATGTAAAACTATATAGTCATAAAAATGCCTATAATACCTAGATATCAAATGAGATAATATATGTGAAGCACTTTGGAAACCTGTATGGAAACATACATACATATATATAATATTTTATATATACACATATATATATATAATTATTCAATCATATCAAAATAAGCACATTGGAATATACTTTTCAGTTGAAAAAGGGTACATGTAGATGTAAAAGCCACATTCACAAATAAATGTCCACCCTGGATCTCTCCTCTACTGATTGGTGACTTCCTTTCCAGGCCCACCAAATTATAAAGGACCTCAGCAATGGTTCATCTCATTCATGTGTGGCCCTTTTCTTTCTGGATTCCTCCTCCTTCACTTTGCTCCCTTCATTACCTCTTGTGAGGATATGCTTCCCTCCTTCCAGCTCCCTTCATTGTGTTATTTTCCCCCAACAGAATGTAAGTCCCTTTGAATGTAAGGACTGTTGGGAGCAGAGTAAAAGCAGGAACTTGCTTAAGCTACCACACCAACCACCTCCAATACCTATAAAATATGACTCTAAACAAATTCTAGAGCTATAGAACCCAAAACTTGGCAGAGAGAAACAAATCTCCCACTGAAGGAAGCCTGGCAGGCCAACGGGAAGGGTCTATCACACTGGGCTGGAGACTGACCAGTGCCATATGAGCAGTGTGGGCCCAGATCTGGGGTGACCCAACCAGCTGCACAGACCAGGCTGGAACAGAATTCAGGGGAGTGAATCACTGGCAGCTGGGGCAGTTTCCAGACTTCTCAACCAATAAACTCCTAAGACAAAGTAAAAGGTCAGTAGGGAACTTTGTTGGAAATGGGTGACAGAAGACCAAGGTTTGGCCCCTGGCCCCCAGGGAAGAGAGGTGGTAGAAGCACAGCATTTCCAGAGCTCCTGGCATGCAGATAATAGGGAGACCAAGAAACCATTTAGAGGATAACTGCTTTTGCTTTGACCTGCTTGTATCTGGGTCTCAGTCTCAGTTGGTGATCCTGGTCTGAGAAACAGCCAGTGTGGTAGAGTGGTGCCTTCCTCATAGCTCTGACAACATTTGAGAAAATCCACAGCAATTTGGGACACAGCTCTTTCCACTCTGGAAGCAGAGTTCAACCATGGCAAAGAGCTCAAAAGTCAAGTAATTGGCTGCCAAGAACAGCAAGCAGAAGAAGAACAATCAGACAATAGAAGTAGAGTAGAAGGAAGGCAGCAAAGCCAGAAATCCTGCATCAAAAGATTCCAAAAAATATGAATTGATTATAGGCCATGGAGGAGCTAAAGAAGTATTTTGAAAATCAAGTAAGAGAAATAGAGGAAAAATTGGGAAGAGAAATGAGAACAATGAAAGAAAATCACAAAAAGCAAATCAAGAGCCTCCTAAAGGCAATCCAAAAATACACTGAAAAAAATAACACCTTAAAAATAGACTGGGGTATCTAGGTGGCAGAGTGAATAGAGCACCAGCTCTGGAGTCAGGAGGACCTGAGTTCAACTCTGGCCTCAGATACTTAACACAAAACTAGCCATGTGACCATGGGCAAGTCACAACCCCAATTGCCCTCCAAAAAGCAAAAAATAAAAAGAATATAGACTAACTCAAATGAAAATAGAGGCCCAAAAAGCCAATGAGGAAAAGAAGAATGCCTTAAAAATCCAAATTACCCAGATGGAAAAGGAATTTCAAAAACTCACCAAAGAGAATAATTCCTTCAACATTAGATTGGAGCAAATGGAAGCTAACAACTTTATGAGAAATCAAGATACTATAAAAGAGATCCAAACAAATGAGAAAAAATAGAAGGCAATGTGAAATATCTCGTTGGGAAAACCACTGACCTGGAAAATAGATTCAGGGGAGATCATTTAAAAATTATTGGACTGCTTGAAACTCATGATAAAAAAAAACCTAGAAAGCATCCTTCAAGAAATTATCAAGAAAAATTGCCCTGATGTTCTAGAATCAGAAGGCAAGACAGTAGAAATTGAAAGAATTCACTGTTCATCTCCTTAAAAAGATTCCCAAAAAGAAAACTCTTAGGACAATTTGAGTGTTCTGGAAACACAATCAGGATAATACAAAATCTAGCAGCTTCTACATTAAGGGATCAAATGACTTGGAATATGATATTCTGGAGGTCAAAGAACTTGGGTAAAAACCAAGAATCACATACTCAGCAAAACTGAGTATAATGTTTCAGGGGAACATATGGTCATTCAATGAAATAGAGGACTTTCAAGCATTCTTTTTGAAAAAACCAGAGCTCAACAGAAAATTTGACTTGACAAATACAAGAAGCAACAAAATCATGAAAAGTTAAACAGGAAAAAGAAATCATAAGGAACTTGTTAAAGTTAAACTATTTACATTCCTACACGGAAAAATAATAATTGTAACCCATAAGACTTTACTCAGTATGAGGATAGTTGAAGGGAATATAAACAAGCAAATAAATAATTAAATAAATAGATAAATGAATGAACGAATGAATGAATGAATAAATAAATGTATATACACATACATGTATATATGTTTATGAGGGTGTATGTGTATATAAGTATATATGTGAGTGTGGGCATATGTATGTTCATGTATACATAGAGGCCACAGGATGAGTTGAATATGAAGAGATGACATCTAAAAAATAAAATTAAGAATTGAGAGAGGAATATTTTAGGAGAAGGAGAAAGAGAGAGATAGAGATAGATTAGGGTAAATTATTGTACATAAAAGAAGCAAGAGAAAACTGTTAGAATGGAGGGGAAGAGCAGGAAGGTGAAAGGGAATGGATCAACCTTACTCTCATTGAATTTGGCTTCAGAAGTGAATAACATACACTCTCAACCATACAGGAAAGTAGGGGTAAGGGGATAAGAGGAGGGATGATAGAAAAGAGGGCAGGTTGAGGGGGAGGGTAGTTAGAAGCATGCACTTTTGAAAAGGGACAGGGTCAAAGTAGAAAATAGAACAAGTGGGGGGTGGGATAGGATGGAGGGAAATATAGTCAGTCTTTCACAATATATCCACTGCAGAAATGTTTTGTGTAACTATACATGTACAACCTATATTGAATTGCTTATCTTCCCAGTGTGGGTGGAAGAGGACAGAAGAAGGGAAAGAATATGGAAATCAAAGTTTTAAAAAACAAATGTTAAAAAAATTGGGTTTTTACATGCAACTGGGAAATAAATATATATGCACTGATGTATAGAATTTCATCTTGATCTATTAGAAAGTTGGGGGGATGGGGGAGTGTTATGGGAATCTGAAGATCTTCCCTGTCCCTAGGCCCTTTGATAAGCTTAAGTGACTCTAATAACCTTCTCTGATTTGAAAATATACTCTACTCCCTAATAGGCTGAATGTTGTCACATGGAGCCTGTGGCAGGAAGCTTATTTTTAGGAACGCCCACACGTTATTACTTTATGATTGGGCAGTGGGTCAAGAGGGTTGTGATGTGGGGATAGGGGAAAGACGGGAAGAAAATTTGTAAGTCAAAATCTTGTAGAAATGAATTTTGAAAACTAAAAATAAATAAATGAAAAGATTAATTTAAAAAGAAAAGGAAAAGAAAGTACTGTTTTGCTTACTTGCATCTTTATATTTAGAACTTAGTACAGCATCTATCACCTAGTAAATGATTAATAAATAATATTTTCATAAATGCTTTTACTAGTGCAAAAAGTCTACAAAATGAGTCTGATGTTTTCTTTTATAAAGAAGATGATTTATTTTTAGTTTTCAACAGTCATTTTCACACAATTTTGAATAACAAATTTTCTCCCTGTCTTTTCCCTACCCCACCCCAAAATAGTGGGCCTACTGAATACCCCTTTCCCCAATCTGCTCTCTCTTCTATCTTCCTCCATCTAGTAGGGCAAGATGGACTTCTATACCCCATTATCTGCATGTCTTATTTCCCAGTTGCATGTAAAAAACTAATTTTTAAACATTTGCTTTTAAAGTTTTGAGTTCCAGATTTTTTCCCCTTCTTCCATTTTCATCTACCCCCACTGGGAAGATAAACAATTAAATACAGATTGTACATGTGTAGTTACCCACATAATTTCCATAGTAGTTATATTGTGAAAGACTAAATATATTTCCCTCCATCCTATCCCACCCCCCACTTGTTCTATTTTCTACTTTGACCCTGTCCCTTTTCAAAAGTGCATGCTTCTAACTACCCTCCCCCTTCAACCTCCCCTCCCTTCTATCATCTCCCATCTTATCCACTTACCCCTACTTTCCTGTAGCATAAAATACCAATTGAGTGTGTATGTTATTCCCTCCTTAAGCCAAATTCAATGAGAATAAGGTTGACCCATTTCCTTTCACCTTCCTACTCTTTCACTCCATTCTGTTTTCTTGCTTCTTTTATATAAGATAATTTAACCTAAATTATCTCTATCTCTCACTTTCTCCTTCCACCAATATATTCCTCTCTCAACCCTTAATTTTACTTTTTAGATGTCATCCCTTCATATTTAACTCATCCTGTGGCTTCTGTCCATGTATATACATGAACATAAATATGCCCACACTCACATATATACTTATATACACATACACTCTCCTAAACATACATATATGTGTGTATATATATATATATTTATTCATTCATTCATTTATTTATTTATCTATTTATTTAATTATTTATTTGTTTGTTTATATCCCCTTCAACTAAGCTCATACTGAGAAAAGTCTTATGAGTTACAATTATTGTTTTTCCATGTAGGAATGTAAATAGTTTAACTTTAACAAGTACCTTATGATTTCCTTTTCCTGTTTAACTGAAATATAATCATAAAAATATATTTTTTTTGAAGTTTATAAATTCCACAGTAAGAATCCTTGATTGACAGGATAGTGACGTTTCTATGTACTTATAGCCTTGAGAATGGAGACAATCTAGAGATTCTATACGTCAATTTAAGTTGCTTGGTGTCAATTCTAATTTGTATTCAACAAACTATAACTTTAGGATTCTCTTGGCCATAGGACTAGGAAGCAGCCTTTTTTTTCCCACTTGCTATCTTGAGTCTATTAAATATATAAGATTATGTTTCAAACATAGGATTATGGATATGGAGCTGGAAGGAACCTGAGAGGTCATATAGTCTAACCCTATCATTTTGTAGCTGAGAAAACTAAAGGCCCAGAGAAGTTAAGTGATTTGTAGAATGGAGGTAGAAAAATCTGAATTCTCACATGAACTTTACCTTATACATGAGATACAGAATACTGGAGGCATCTTCTCTAGATCCTATCCACCAGAAATAAAGGATTTTGAATTTTTTTGAAAGAAAAATGAAACCACAAACTTAATGACCAGTTATATTATTGTCAGCTCAGTACCTTCATCTTCTTTCTCACTTATTAGCCAAAAGAACAATTATGGTAATGTGTTTCTCTGAGACTATAAGGTGTGAAGATTGAAATTTTATCAAGAAATTAGCTTAAAGAATTGTCTAGGGGCAGTTACATGGCATAGTGAATAGAACACTGGCCCCAGAGTCAGGAGGACCTGAGTTCAAATCTGGCCTCAGATGCTTGAAACAATTACTAGCTGTGTGACCTTGGGCAAGTCACTTAACAACAATTGTCCTGCCTTCCCCCCTCCAAAAAGACCAAGAAAAAGAGAGAGAGAGAGAGAGAGAGAGAGAGAGAGAGAGAGAGAGAGAGAGAGAGAGAGAGAAAGAGAGAGAGAGAGAGAGAATTGTCCATATATCCATCCACATTCTCAAAGGAGATTTTGTGTGGGGAAAAAGAAATGAACTTGGATTTAAAAGAACTAGGTTGTGGCCCTGGGTCTGACCTTAACAGCTGGGTGACCTTGGGCAAGTCATTTAGTCTCTCTTGAGCTCAATTTCTCCCTACAAATAATAATCGTTTCATCAACTAGCACTTATTAAAACAACTACACATCAGGCACTGGGAATACAAATAGAATAGAACAGTGCCTACTTTCAAGGAACTTACATTCTAAGGAAAAGACAATAAATACATATGAAAGGGCATATGGAATGGAAATCAATAAGTACAAATTAGAATATTACCATTGCACAATCTGTGTCACAAGGAAATCTTAAAAGATATAAAGTACTTCGTAACCTTATAAAGCATAACAAATGAAAATTATTGGCAAAATTATTGACAGAAAAAAACTGGTTGATAAACTGTTTTGGCAAAACTGTGACAATAAAGGAGCCCATAAAACCATGCAGCTTTGTAATGGCTACAATGGATAATACAGTTGGACTTGGAGTTGGGAAGACCTGGCTTCAGATCAATCCTCAGGCACTTACTAGATATAATTACCCTTAACTTTTCTGGATTTGTTTCCCCATCTGTAAAAAGGAATCCATAGTAACTTCTTATAACAAAATTGTTCTGGGATTCAAATGAGAAAATTTAGGTAAAGGACTCTGCAACCTTTCAGGTTCTTTAGATACCTGCTCTTCTTAACCTTTATAACTTTTTCATAGAAATACTTGCATTAGGAGACTAGGTGAAAGTGAAACCCTTCCACAGCTGCTTTTCAGAACCCGTGGAGGAGCTGGCAAAGTGTCAAGGAATTTCAAAACATGGCATTCTTATTACTAAAAATGCAACTGTGGATACACTGAGGTGGGTTACTATTTTTCAATGCTCGTAACACCTGACCAAAATCATTATAGGTTAAAGTTACTACGAGTACAAAGGAAGAAGGCTAGTTAAAGCAAGAAATAACTGGCATCACACTGAGTGAGAATGTCACATGAAAGAAGGGGCATAGCCAAACAGCAAAGTAAACCTCTGATGTTCTTATTAATGAGACAGAGGCATTTGATACCAAAAGTAGACATGGATTTTAACAACAAAGGAATTAAAAGGAAAGGCTGTTAGGATGAAGACAGTTTTCTTTCCTTTGATAAAATTACATTCAAAGTAATTCAATCTAATTGGGCAGTTGGATACTTGACAGGACAGGTTTCCTGCCCTGTTAGAAGGCCTGAGGCTCTCTCAAACAGCTTGACAAAGACCCAAGGAAGGGGCTCAAATAGAGTATAATCTCCCTGACCCACTTTTTGAAGGAAAAGGTGAAACTTCCCCAGGGGAATTTTCAATGAAATCTCCATCTGAGTTTGCTTCTAAGAGTGAAAAATTGGATAGACAATATCAGTTAACAAAGTTTGCAGAAATTAATCTAAAGAGAAAAGGAAAAAGTTTTACTTTACCCTCAAAAAGCAGTCCCAATAATCAAGCTGTTAGAGAGATGCTTGCTATCTGAGCAAACACACTCAGACGTGATAAGAAATGAGACAATTCACAAAGGCGTACAGAATGAATGATGAGTCTTGCAGAAAGGATTTTTAAAAAATAGGAGATTATGATGTGAATATAATTCGGGTAAAGTGTGTTTTGCTGTCAGAGGATATCAGTCATTTTTCTTTAAAAATTTTCAGGTTAAACATTGTATTAAAAAACCTCAGCAAAAACAAAGAAAAGAAAACAATCCAAGGCAGAGAACATTTGCACTGTGTCCCAAAGAAAGAAGAATAAAAGCAGTATTCTATTAGAGGAGCTTGTCCTTAAAAAGATAAGATCAGCATCAAGGGATAAGATGGGGAGGATCTCTATCCTATATAGCTGATGTTTATATAGTGCCTTAAGATTTGCACTGCATGTTACAAATAACAGTTCATTTTAACCTCACAACAACCATAGAATGTTGTTGTTGTTCAGTAATATGTATCCAACTTTTCATGACCTCATGTGGGGTTTTCTTGGCAAAGATACTGAAATGGTTCACTATTTCCTTCTCCAGCTCATTTTGAAAAGGAGAAATCAAGGCACACAGGGTTAAATGACTTGCCCAGGGTCACAAAGCAAGTGTCTGAAGCTAGATTTGAATTCAGGTCTATCATGACTAAGCCAAATAGTTTATGTTCCACTTAGTGAAAAGATAAGGAGTTGATAGGATATTAGATCCTTAATGAGGTCAGACTTAAGAGAAGTGAACTTAAACAGAAAATGGGTCAAGATGTACATGTGTACAATTTTCTTAGACTTCTATAGTCATTGTCTTCTAATCTTATTCTGGCACAGATCCTGTAAAGGATGTAAGAGAGAATATTTTACTCCATAACCACCACCTCCCATCCTATAACATAGAGAAACAACTCTGGAAGAAGCTCTTGTTCTTGTTTTAATATTAAATTTGGGAGATATCTGGAAATTGATTGTACAGTAAAAGAAAGACTAGATTTCAAATCAGATGACTTGGGTTCAAATTTTATTTCTGCCATTTACTAATAGAAATAGTAAAAAAAACATTCTCATAGCTATTTATACACACACATATACACACATACATACATATATATTATAAACACACACATGTATGTATGGATACTCACACATGTATATGTATACATATATGACTATATATACATGCATATGTTTGTCTCTATCTCTATCAGTTTATTGTGAGTAGTTCACTTCTCTATCAGGAGATGAGTAGCACATTATTGCATCACTAGTGCCCTGGACAATCATCCTCTGGAATCAAGGCAGGTCATTGTACTGATCAGAATTCCTAAATCTTTCAAAGCTTTTCATTTTTACAATATTGTTTTCATTGTATAAATCATTCTTATGGTTCTGTTACTTTCATTCTTCATCAGCTCATGTGTTCCTAAGTTTCCCTAAAAACCTTCCTTTTCATCATTTATCATGGCACAATACTGTTTTATCACATTTATAGACCACAAACTATCAAGCCATTCCCCAATTTATAAGTGTGCCTCATATTTTCATTCTTTACCACCTCACAAAGAGTTGCAAATTTATTAAAGCATTCTCCAGTTTGTTTTGCTTAGTACTAAACCCTCATGTAATCTACCCTCTCTATAATTGCCCTTTTCTCCCTTCTCACCTTTCCCTCCTATTTCCTTCTTGACCGAAATGTATTTCTATACCCATCTATTTGTTTGCATGTATTCTTCCTTCCTTTGACCAGTTCAGATGATAGTGGGGTTCAAGTGTCAGCATCTCCCCACCCCCACCATCTCTTCATTGTTCTGCCTAGATTTTAATTTACCTGCCCTGATTGTATGTGATAATTTTCCTTAAATTTTGGATTCCATCCTTCCCTCCAGTATATCCCTCTTCCTCTCTCTACTCTTAAAAAAATTATTATCAAGACATAACTAACCACTCCAAGGCCTTCATAAAGACTCTCTTTATGAACACTGATGATAATAGTGTTAAGAGGGGTCACTTCTATCATCTCTCCACTTTTGAATATAAGCATTTTTTTCCTTATTTAGGCCCTTATGTTTGACTGTGTTTACCTTTTATGTTTCTCTCAAATCAGAGATTTGAATTTCAAAGTTTCTATACAATTCTTGTCCTCTCATCAGGAACGCTTGAAAATCCTCTATTTTATTAAAGGTTAATTTTCTCCCATAGTATTATACTCAGTTGTGCTGATGAAGTTATTCTTGGCTGTAAGTCCAAATCATTTGCCTTCTACAATACTGCATTCCAAATTGTCCTATCCTTTATATTAGTGTCTACTAAATCACGAGTGACACTGACTGGGCTGCTAGGTACTTGAAATCTTTCTTTCTGTCCATTTGTATTTTTTCCCCTTTGGTTTAGAATTTATGGTTGTTGGCTATCATGTTCCCAACTGTTTTTCAGTTTGGAGTTTCTTTCAAGAGGTGATCAGTGGATTCTTTCCATTTCTACTTTGTTCTCTGGTTCTAAGAGATTTGGGGAATTTTCTTTGAAAATTTCTTGAGATATGTATTGACTCTTATTTTTATCAAGGCTTTTGGGCAGTTGAACAAATTTAAAATTTCATTGCCTCGATCTTATTTTTTTTCTAGGTTAATTTTTATTTTATGAAAAACCTTTCATTGTCTTCTTTTTTTTCAGTCCTTTGACTTATTTTAATATTTTTTATTGTCTCATGGAATAATTGGTCTATATTTGGCGTATTCTAATTTTTAGATAGCTTGTTGCTTGGTCAAGGTTTTACACTTAGTCTGCTTGGTCTATTGAAATATTTGGTCTAATTATTGGTCTAATTGTTAGGAAATGTATTGCTTGAACAAGGTTTTATACTTCTCATACCAAGCTCTTAATTCACCTTTCAATTCTTTCTTTCTTAGCTTTCATTTCTTTTCTACTGTTTTCCTTTAGCTTTTATATTTCATTTATTTTAAAAAATTCTTTTAAAAACTCTTCATCTTTTCCCACAAATTATAGCTTATTTTTTTTGTCAAAGCTGCATTTTTCTTTGAGGCTTTGTTAGTAAATATTTTGGAGTCATTCTCTTCTTGTCTTCTGGCTTGGGCATACCTGTTACCATAAAAGCTTTTTGTTCCCATAGAAGCTTTTTTGATTTGCTCATTTTTCTCACCTACTTCCTGAGGTCAGAATTGATGTTAGGATAATGCTATGATCTCTTCTGGATGGAAATTCTGGGACAGTCCTATTGCTTGTTTACTTTGGTCCTAAGAGTCAGTTTTGATTTCTTATTTGCTCAATATCTGGGCAAAGAAGAATCACTGAAACTTCTGCAACATGTTCTAGCTCCTATGTTGCCATCTTCCTCCCAGTGACTGAGAAACTTTTAAATTCCATTCTAGTGGGAGACATCTTTATGAAGACAATGCATATCCTGATTTTTTATTCTAGCTCAGGGAAGTAAGCAGAAAGATAGCACTTCTCCCTTGGGGGTGGGAGAATGACAATCCAATTTATCTTTAATGTGAAAATGAGGAGTAGAGAGGCACTTATGATAAGGCAATTGGACTGTACAATTCTTGTTCCCTTCCAATGGCAGGTTTGACCTTAGGAGTCAGGGAATTATGCCTGTTGTAGTTTATGTTACCTGTACTTGGTTCTCCTTGATATTGCTGTGTCTTTCCTAATTAAATTGTTTTGCTGCACTAGAATATGACCTCTATGTAACTTCTTAACAGCTGGATCCACAAGGAGAACAGTTTTGGAGGAATGGTTGGGCTGGGCCAAGAATTAAATAGAAACTGGAATAGCATGATAATTAGAATGCAAGGCAAAATGGAGCCCCAAAACATTACTTTATTCCTTTTATATCCTCAATTAAGTCCTTGGAACCTCTGTTACATTTTCTTATGTCACCTAGCCTCAATCTAAATTCAGGGGAAAAAGACTTTCAACACATTTATATGGCCCTAGACTTTCTAGGTACTTCTGGAATAGGCCCAGGATGTCAGGAAGCTCTTTATCTCTCCTGGTTCCTTTCCTGTGAACCATGAGTAAGGTAGGGAGGGAGGACTGAAATGGAAAAGACAAGGAGCAAATAGATTATTTAATAATAACAAATTTCTCTATAGTTTCATGTAAATAAATAGTTTAATTTTTTGAGGAAATACAAGTTTCACTACCCAAGAGCTTCTGGCAATACTCAGTCCTTCATAACAAGTAAAGATAATTTGGGCTGAGACTTTAGATGAGTATAAGTCTTTTTATTCTCTCTTTTGATGAAAGGGTTAGGAGCTTGACTTACGTTCAAACAAGACAGTGGTTTCAGTTTCATCTGCGAACTTAAAACCAAGGAGGGTGTCATATGATTTCAGGTATCACTTTAAACATTTCTCTCTTATCCAATGGTTAAACACACTGATTTCCATCTGATGTGTCCCTCTTTTATCCTAAGAGTGCTGTGAGTCTGAGCTTTTATTCTACACAAAACTTGATAGATTTTTCAATTTGTCTATAGAATAATGAACAACTATTTTCTCTTCATTTTATGATGTCTTATATTTGTACAAATCCACCCAGACTACAAATTGCTAGCTTCTATTACAAGTGCAAAAACATCCTCCTCATAGAGCTATTCAGAGACAGGTCCATTTCTGTTTAAACTCTGCATCACCATCTCCCCAGGATCGAACTGATGACAGGACTCCACAGGATGGTTGTATTTCTTTTCAGATCTTTTTTTTCCTCCCTGTATCAATTCAGTTTAAATCTTCTTTATGATTCACAAAGAAAACTCTTCTGACATTAAGTCTTGGACTTGGACTGAAGGCTTCAATTGTATGAGTGAAAAGAGGGCCCTTTAAATACCTGTTTAAAAACCCTAATAAGTTCTGTTTAAAATATGGTTTTGTGAAAAATAGGGCTTATAATTAGAAAAGAAAAGGATCATGTAGCAAAGGCAGACTTTATGACAAAGCAGAAGCATCTAATCCTGGCTAGAATTAGGGACTAATTGAAGGACTGAATGTTAATTACTGCTTTATATCAGGGATATAAGTTATTCCTGTGATGTTATGAACTAGATACCTGTTAGGAGACAGAGGATTTATTTGACTCTCTTCAGTAGAATCAAATCAGTAACAAATATTTACATGCTTATTGATCACTTGCTATATTTTAGGCACAGTGATACACATGCAAAACAGGATATGAGAGAGACCTGAGGGGGTAGGTGCTGGAATGGCAATCTATAATAGTTTTGCAGTGGTTCTCAACCTGTGGGTTATGTTCAATTTCTAACAATGAAAATATATCCTGCATATCAGATAGATTCATAACAGTAGCAAAATTAAAGTTATGAAGTAGCAACAGAAAGAATTTTATGGTTGGGGGTCACCACAATATGAAGAACTGTATTAAAGAGTCACAGAATTAGAAAGGTTGAGAACCACTGGTTTTAGGCATCAAGCAATGAAAGACAGCTAGGTGGCATAGTGGATAGAATGCTGGACATGGAGAAAGCAATGGAGACCTGAGATCAAATTCTGTGTTGCACACTTGCTAGCTATGTGACCTAGGGAAGTCACTTAGTTCCTACTAACTATTATTAACTTATCATCTATCAAGGTGAGCACCTAAATAGTTGAAGACAACTTGTTAAATTGTCTTCTGCTGAAAAACTTCTTAAGTAGCAGATTCCGGATATATTTAATACCTAGGCTTTGAATTTAAGATGAAAATTTGAATGAATTCCTAAGATCATAGTTTTTAAAAATTCATTTCCTTTTTGATTTATGGAATAAAACAAGGATTTCCATAACATAGTACAACAAAAAAAGATATTCTGCATGAAACTGCAAATTTACTATACACAACTTGCTATTCCTTTCAAATATATAACAAAATTATTATGGAAATTTCTTTTTTTCTTTTTTAATAGGATTTGGAATATAGATAGAAAAAAAATACTTGATTCAGTAGTAACATTTGAAGGTGGTAGCAGGACCAAGGATTAACTTAAGCAGTGACTTATAGAAAGAAAATAATGACAAAAATAGTGCAAAACTGAAAATACTTTTTCAGAATTTAATTTTGTTCTATCTACCTTATTAAATGGTGTTTCTACTGTTTCAGGGTTCTACTTTTAAAGAGGAAAAGAAAATTAATTATTGTGTCCTGTTCCATCCCTCTTTCCTTCTTACCATTTGAAACCTGGCTACACCAATGTTTCCAAAATACCACCATTAATTTAAGAATTTTTCTCAAAGTGAATTTCAGAAAATAACCAACTACTATTATCATTCTATGGCTAGGCTTTACAACAATGGATAATGGAATTCATCTAGGAGCCACACCTTCCAACCTTCTTACATGTTACAGAAATTATAGCAATTTATTCCCTCCTGCACCATGTCAAAAACAACTAGTTTCTCATTTTACCAATCCCTATATAAACTTTTTAAGGTAAAATGAGAATCACTTCCAATAATCTTAGTTTAGAATTTCAGAAACAATCATTTTCTTAGGATTTGCCAAAGTATTTCTCGGTTTCTGTCTAGCAACACTTTCCCACAGAATTAATCAGCTTCTCCTTTTGTCAATAAAGGAGAATAATTGCTATTTCATGAAATCACATTCACAAAATGCAGCTTTATGAACTGAACACACTATTAAAGGTACATTCTGACCAAGACAAAGCACAATGAAATGATCACCACAACCTCTAAACTCCAGATGCTAAATCTCTCTAACTTTGATTCAATTTTGATTCACTAACTTTTGGGGGAATTTGTATGTTATTCCTCATTAAGTATTATAATACTGGATGCTTGAGAAGTTCTTTTTTTTTTAAACTTCTCAAGGTAACCCATTTTAGTAAATTGTCTCTTAAGCATATTTTTTTTTCTCCTGAGCTAACTGTTGAGGTGGATGGGAATCAGGCTGTGCCATTGAAATGAATTGTATATCCAAAAAAGCAAAAGTACAAGCACAAATACAATACAAACACTTGATTCATTATTACGTCTCATTCCACATTATATTAGGTGAACTGGTCCCTATGCAAAGAAATAGATTTAGAGACATATTAATCCATTTCTACAGTAGGGTGGCACAATGGAAAGAGAGTGTTGTGACCTGAATTTAAATCCAGTCTCAAACACTAAATAACTGTGTGACCCTGGGAAAGTTATTGAAACCTCTGTTTACCTCAGTTTCTAGAGTTGTTGTGAGGATCAAAACACAGAGAGAAGATTCTGGAAAGATGGCAGAGTAGGTCAGAAAATTCCAAGCTTTCGAGATTTCTCCCCACAAAAAAAAATTAAAATAGCACCTTAGGGCAAATAAAGTATGGGTGGAGTTAAATAAGAATGGCGGAATAAATGGGGACCCCCCCAGGACAATTTGAGATCAGAAGAAAAATACCAGGACAAGATTTAGTCCTTGTGAAGAGTAAACACCTGCAGGCTAGGTTCCCTTTTAACAAAAAGCTGCTAGCCTCTTAAATAACAAGCATTTGCGGTTATTTGGTTCAAGAGGTTGCCTGGGCCTTTTACCCCCAGAGGGTCAAGGGAGTTGGCAGTCTGAGTCCAGGAGGACTGAGAGAATCTCTGCTGATAAAGAATGCCAGACCCAGCTGTGCTGCAAAAAGCTGTGGGGGCAAGAAGGAACCAGCACAGGCTCAGTGAGTGAAGAAGCAATGGGGCAGAAAGTCCTTGGCTGTTGGCTCTTACAGGAAGCTGCAAGTTTGACTTTTTTCAGGATATAGGAAAACACTGAAGATTTGGGGCAAGAGGCACCATTTCCTACACCCCAAGGCTACAAGTGACTACAAATAACTAAGCTTTCACCACAAAAAAATGCACCAGGCAAGGGAGAAAAAATCCAATTATAGAAACCTATTATGGGAATAGAGATGACCGGAGTTCATCTTCAGAGGAGGAAATTAAAGTAAAGAAATCCCCAAAGAGTAACATCACCTACCCAAACAAAATTTATAGAAGACCTTAAAAGAGGCATAAAAAATCAAATGACAGAGATGGAGGAAAAACTAAAAAAGAAAGTAAGAATAATCCAAGAAAAAGAAGGATATGAAAGGAAAGTCAACCAACTAAAAAAGAAGATTTAGAATCTTAGGGAAGAAAATGATACCTTGAAAATCAGAATTGGGCAAAGTGAAACCAGTGAAATTATAAGAGATCAAGAAATTATTAAACAAAATATTAATAATGAAAAATAAAAGAGAAAAAACAACATATTTGGAGAATAAATCAAGAAAATAAAATACAAAAATATTGGACTAACTGAAAGTTATGATTTAAAAAAAGAATCTTGGTATAAAAATATAAGAAATAATCAAAGAAAATTCTCCTGAAGTGTTAGAAAAGAGGGGAGGGTGTAGAATTAGAAAAAAAAA
>CM053596.1:174529926-174547674 GCA_028646575.1 Pseudocheirus occidentalis
CTCTTCCCAATTTTTCCTCCACTTCTCTTATTTAGTTTTCAAAGTCCTTTTTCAGTTGATGTGTTGCTTCTAGGCATTCTTCAATTGTCTTGGAAGCATTTGGTGTGGGAGTTCTGAGTTCTGGGCTCTCTTTCTCCTGTTTCATGCTTTGACCCTTTTTGTCCACAAAAAAGGATTCTAGAGTTTTATTGTTTTTATTTTGCTTCCTTTTTCTCATGTTGGCCAGTCAATTAATTGGTTGGTTTTTTTAACTCTGTGAAACTCTGCTTCCAAGGGGGGAAGCTCTGTTCCAAATCGCTGGGGTTTTCCCAACTGGTGGAGCTATTAGGGGAGGTGTTGCAACTCCCCCCAGCTTTGGCTTGCTTAAAGTGCACCCCAGGAACACCACCCAAGACCATGATATGTCCAGGCCGCTCAACACAAGAGCACTTGGCCCTGATCAATCGATTCAGCCCCCCTGCGGAGTCAGCAGTTCCCTTCCCCCACTGCTTATTTGCCCCGAGGGCAGATTGGCCGAACTGCTTTACCATTCCCAAATTAATTTTCAAAGTTTCACTTTCACTAACTGTCTCTGACCAAAGCTCCCCTCAGGCAGGTGCTTTAGATTTTCTTTGAAGTAGACTCAAGCTGCTGTTTGGGAGGCTCTTTTGCTCCGTGTGGCTGCCCTGGGGCCTTGCCTGGCCTTGGGGCGGTTTTGGACTCCGCGGTCTCTGCTCCGCTGTGGTGCGAGCTGCCCCTCTCCCGTCCCGTTCCTCATGCCTTGGCAGATGTGGAGGTGCTAGAGGTTGTAGAATGACTGCTGACTGGCTGTGGTGCCTGCTGGGCTCAGCTCATCCTGGCTCCTTCCCGCCGTCCCGGGCCTGGCTGCGGTCTTGGCTTCAGGCTGTTCCAGCCTCCGTTCTGGCTGCCACGATGAGCCGCTGCTGCCGAGCTGCCTTCAGCGAGAGGTGTGTTCTCTGTATTTTTGTGAGTCTGAGAGTCCTAGACTTTCCTAGACTTTGTCTGGGCTCATGTTTTATGGGTGTTTAGGGTGGCGGTGTGGGAGCTGCGGGACCTTGCTGCTTCTACCTATAGTGCCACAATATTTAGAACAAAGCATTCAATCAATTCATAATATAATAATCCATCTTCAATCGTTCAATCAATTCACAATACAATAATCAATCTTTCACTCATGGGGTAACCATATATCAACTCAATCAGTCATTAAATACAATTATTAGAAAACTATATAAACCCTCCACCCCTCAGTGTCCAGCAAACCTCAGTTTCATCCAAGGGGAGGCCTTTCCTTCATCTAGACTCTGGGTGGTCTCTCTGATTCCCTGGATCCCCTTCTATGGTCCCAGTTCCCTCCTGAGTCTACCAAACAGTCACCTGGATTCAGAAGCAAATAGCTGCCAGGTCCTTGTCCAGTCCTCAGGGCAGTCCCTGGCACACATGGAAGTTCACAGGGTCCAGCACATCTCAAACCCTTTACCACTTCTCTTGCTGGAACTCAAGGATCAGCCAGACCACAAAAATACAAAGTCTTATCCTAGTCATGCTTCTTTAGTCCTCTAGCAGTTCAGCTGGCCCTAGGACCCAGAAGGAATATTGGCCTTCCAGGTGGCCTTCCAGGCAAGCCCTCTCAGCCTTGCAGGAGGCCTTCACCAGATTCTGGTGTCAGGAAAACTTCATCTCAGTTCTCAGTCAGCTTTCAGATGCTGGGAGAGGAACTAACTCTCTCTCTCTCTCTCTCTCTCTCTCTCTCTCTCTCTCTCTCTCTCTCTCTCTCTTCCTCTCTCTCAGGTGGTTTCCGTCTCCAAGATTCTTCCTTCATCAGGAGCAACATTCCAATTCTGTCTCTCCGTCTCTGGAATTCTTCTTTATATACACACACTGGCCTCCTGTCCCAGCCAATCCCCTTCTTCCACATTACCAGGGGAGTTCCCACCCTCTCAGCAGGTGACAGGGCTCATACCTTCCAAACTTAGCCCTAACTTACTAAGGGCTAAGTATCTTCTAAACTGATTGCTGTTATAAATGATTTCTCTCAGTACCTAAAGAATGAGTGAATCCACCATGGATAGATCTGCTCTTCCCCCCCCCTCCCAAGTTGCAGTATTGATCCTCCTTAGAAGAACAATACTGCCTTCTCAAATTTCAGGAACCTCTTATGGGTTATCTCTCTGGTCCTGCCATGTTTATCAAGGGAAGCAACATATTGATATATGCTTCCTCATTTTAAGTCATGTTTATCTAGGTTAAACAAGCAGTAGAACAAGACAGACAGCAAAAACTAAGAATGAATTTCTAGGAAAAAGTAAAGCATTATACTTTAGACTTATGCAAATAAGATACTAACATTCTCTAACATTACCCTTAACAAATCAATATTCTAAGTATTATCTTGGCTCTTTGTAATATAGAATTGGAAATGGAAGAGGCAGTTGAAAACCCATTTTTTTAAAAAGCATGGATCTATACTTGTTGGAGGAAACATCTTCAAAGAATCTTCAGAGAAAAGTTATGTTTTGATTGTGAAAAATTCTTTCACATATCTGTATAGTACTAATAAAAACTGATTGCATTGGCAAAGTAACAAGTAATATTAGTGAAAGCATTTAGAAAATAATACCATAATGAGAATTCACATATAATGATTAAATTTGGGCTGTGATCTCTCCCAAAAGAATACACCCTTGGGACAATTCAATTAAAATTTTGAAAAAAAATGCTGTCAACAAGAAAACAGAATATAAAATTAAGCAACATCTGGATTCCAGAAAAGCATTACATTTTAAATCTCCGGTTATAAGAACATAACACTTCCTACCATGCCTCTAGTCCCCATCAAACAAACAGATAAATAAAACACAGCCCACCTCTGCAAGTCCTCTAGATTTAGTAGGACATTTATAGTGTTGCTATGATTCTTTATAATGAAGAATCAGGGAAGGTACAGGGACACAGAGTTGACAACTTGCCTGTGGGTAGCTTCAAAAGATAATTCAATTAAAATTTTCATCCATCACCTACTATGTGGAAGGTATTATGCTAGGTATATAGGATTAAAAGATCAGTAATTATATGGTATCTGTCCTCAAGGAGGTTCCATTCTACTGTGTGTATCAGAGAAGCAGGAATCCAGCTCATTCGCAGGTAAATGCAATATCAAACGAAGAAAAAAGAGGGCAAAGAATAGGTGCTTGGAAGACTTGGGGAAGGAGAGAACACTTTGAGCTAGAGGCAGATAGGATCTATTATGTAATCTGAGCCATTTAGGGCTTTAGAAGTTCCAATTTAAAGACAAAGCCTTTCTCGAAGGCATGGAAACTCCTTTGGCAAATGCCACAGAAATAGAGCAGTGAGTTCTTAGCTGGCACTAATTCACTAGCCGAGTAAGAATCAAGTACCACTCTAGTGTGATTTTGGATAGTTGCAGTAAAACTATGGGAATGAAGACAGGTGGATAAAGGAAGTCTCATGAAAGAGGATTTGGGTTGTTTTTTCAAGAGCCCATTTTTCAATTTGCCAGAATTTGAGGGGTGAGTGTAACACAAAACACACTTTTTAGTAACAGCCCCAGATGTTCTGAAGATATGTGAAAAGCAAACGAAGGTCATTTCTGTGTCTATGAAAAGAAGAAAAGAAATCAAATTTCTGCAAACAGAAAAAAAGAGTGAAAATGTTAAATTATTCATAAAAATTGACTGCATTACAAAACCTCCTCCTTGAGAATTGAAAGCATATATCTCTTTTATAACTTGATCTTGAATCTCCAGAAAACATTTTCACATCACAAGCTTTAAATTCAAAGGATAACTGGGGAAAATTATATAAAGCTCAATCAGTAAATGTAATTATTTAAGAGCTGGATAAATACAACATTGAATTGCTATCTGAAAGCATGTGGACAGACATTCAAACTCTGATGTTAAAAGTTGTTTTTTAGATTCCTGGCAATCTATATGAAAACCAAATATTAGATTTTTAAAATATTACTCACAGAAAGTGAATCTTGACTGCCTTGTTTTGAATATAACTGATAGATAATAAAATGAAATATTCTACTAATGTAGGGTATCCATGGGCAGGTAGGTGACATAGTGGATAGAGTGCACCATCTGAAGTCAGAAATAGCTTCATGAGTTCAAATCTGGCCTCAGGCACTACTAATTGTGTGACCTTGGGGAAGTCACTTAACCCTGTTTGACTCAGTTCTTCATCTGCAAAATGAACCCCCCCCCCCAAGTATCTTCACCAAGAAAACCCGAAATGGGATCACAAAGAATCAGAAAAGGCTGAAGAACATCAAAAATTGTATACTTAGCTCAAGTTGGATAATATTAGGTGCATTATATGTGCCCTCTCCTTAATGAATTTCTGGTAGTAGGATTTTTATAAGTCAAATCAATAAGTGATGTGAAAGCAATTATAATGCATTCCAGTTAAATATTTTATCATTCTTTCTTTGTGCTGAGAGGTTTGTCATTTGCATTGTGACTTTCTTGCTGAAAGCTGATAGCATTTATGTTGTGGTGTCATTAGCACTGAGCTGTTGGTAGCAAGTTGTCTTGACATCTATTTACATTTGTATTTATTTTTACAGAATAAAGACAGTCACTCCTCAGTTTTCTATAAAAGATCTAAATTGTTTTACTTATACACTGAATAAATAAAGAGAATAAATTATAGCTTTAGATTGGGGAAGAAAGTGTTAGGTAGAGAATGTTGAAAGTATGAGAAAACTTCAAAGGCAAGTTATGCCAAATGTTTCAAGCTTACCATATTTAAAAGTTTGTTTTCTGTGAATTGAGAGTGACCATGGAGAGCTTAATGGAAATGTCTACAATTTCATTTTGGTCCTTAGCTAAAACATGCCATCATTTTCTAATACTAACATTGAAACTATAATTTTCATAGTTCACTAATACTGATATTTGGGCCCATTTTCCTTAAAAGGACCAAAAGTTCAAGGGTGTTGGTCCTTAAAATAGGTCAACTGGCAGATATATAGGGCAGTAGATAGAATGTTAGTCAGGAAAACTTGAGTTCAAATCCAGCCTGACACTTTCTAGGTGTGTTACCCTGAGCAAATTTCTCAACCTCTCTGGGCCTCAGTTTCCTCATCTATACAATGGGGAAAATAATAGTACCTATCTCACCGTGTTTTTGTGAGATTAAAATTAATTGAGACATATAGTGCTTTGCAAACTAAAAAATGCCATATGACTAGTTCATTCTACAGATGAGGATACTGAGATAAAGAGGGTTAAGTGACTTGTCCAGGGTCACATACCTAGCTAGCATCTGAGGCCAGATTTGACATCAGGAAGACTCATCTTCCTGACTCCATGCCCACCACCAGCTGCCTTTATAACTGCTAGTTATTATGACTGCTGTTCTTATCACTGAAGGTACTCTTTTCAGCGTCACAAATTATCAGCTTATGCTCACCTTCTTATCCTATTTGCTTCTCTCTCAAATTCTTAACTTCTGCTCAATTCAGAGGTACAATAATTTTTTTTTTACCTAAAGCAAATTGCACAAACACCCCTAAATGAATCTTTTAAGGCAAGGACTCACTCCATAGAAAGAAAGTTTTAGCTTTAGAAGAATCTAAATGAACTGACTTAAAAGAAATAGTTTTCTAGCTGTCCTTGTAGTCCCTGAACCCCAAAGTCAGAGAACTCTGAAAACTATGAGAAGAGAAAGGACGGTGAGTTGGTCAAGCCACAAATGGTATAGGGTTCTGAAAGGGAAATCCCTTACCTAGTGGATGTCCAGTCATCTGTGTCATTATTAAGTAATACGGTATAGCCAACCTGAAGAGGAACCCAAAGAGGGTGAGGGCTGCCCGAGACCCCAAAATACCAACATGCCGGGTCCTGAGGAAAGAAGTCCACTCAAATCTTCTCAGCCAAAGAAAAAGTAAAGCTTATTGAAAGTTCAAGTTCGCCATATGGGGTGGTAGGGCATTTCATGGCACTCTCACAGAGCAAGTCTGTGCTAAGCTATTCTATGGAGCTCTCACACACATGGAGTGAAGATGGGGCTCTATATACAGAAAGGTTGTGGGAGGACTCTAGCGGTGGTCCAGAGGAGGAGACTGGGGAGGGTCTTCAGGAGGAGTCAGATGAGGTCAGACTCCAGTATTGAGTAGTTAAGGGTGGGAAGTTGCTGGAGGCTACCTGGAGACCATAGACAATGGTGGGCCAGGCCAGTTCAAGGACGGGAACAGGAACATTAAGGGTGGCAAACTATTGGAACAAAGGAGGGCTAAAGACTTGGGCAGAGCCACAATTTAAGGCTCACGACCTCAGGCAAATGTCTTCCCTGGGAAGGTTTACTTTCCCAGAGCTTGTACCTCAAAGATTCAAGGAGCTCAAGGGGGGTCCCAGAGTCTATACCTCATCAAACCCACTTTAATCCTAATTCCACTATCTTAGATGCGCCTATAGAGCAAGTAGAAATTATGAAAAAGAAAGCAAAGATGAAAAAAAGTCAGCTGAACCGAGTCAAATGGACACAAGTGGAATGCTCTGGAGGCTGTGCTATTGTGAAAGCATTAAGGCAGAGAGCTTTAAGATAATAGTCATTATAAGATAAGAACTAGCATTGGAATGATGTTTTAAGGTTTGCAAGTCACTTGCTATGTTATCATGCTTGATTCTGACAGTGATCCTGCAAGATAAAGGCTATCATTCTATCAATTTTATGAATGAACAAACCTGGGCTGAGAAATGTGAAGTAATTTACACAGGGACACACAGATAGTAACTGTCTGAGACTAGACTTAGATTTGGGTCTTCCTGATTCCAAGTCCAATGATCTATCTACTCTGCTGCCTAGCTGCTTCTGATGAAGGGGGAGATACTACAGACATGAGAAATGTGTGTGGGGGGGTGCAGGGACCCCAAAATCCCCTACCCAAGAAAAATCAAAAGTCAGAGTTATCTTGAAGAAGGAATAGGAAATTTTATTCTCTCCCCCTGTGGGAAGAGGGCAGTCCTCTCTGTGGTGGGGATCAAGGAGAGGAGGCCTGTTACAAAAGACAGAACAAGAATTTGTACCCTAATTCAGTCAACCCCTTCCCCCATTCTCCCATTGGCTGGGAGGCGATCTCTCAGCCTTGGTGCAAAACCTTCCCAGATGGTGAATAATAAAGAAGCCTGCCACTATCCTGTATTGGTGGGGAGGTGGGATAGGAAACCAAGGTACTATTCAAGTCCTTATTTGGCAAACCCCAATGTGAAGAAGGGGGAAGGGCTAAGAGATTCCTAAAATTCCTGACGGGCTTAAGGCTGATTGACAGCAAGGGAAGGGGGTAAGGTTACTACGTTGTGTAATTTCTTAGGAAACCCAGGACTCAGGTCTGTCCAGTCTTACAAAAGTGTGTCTCTGGTTTCAAGACAGTTTCTTTCCCTTCTCATTCTGAGGAGTCTTCACAGAGGATGCAGAGAGTGTACCCCACTTATGTGTGTGCATATATATTCGACTTTAATACTATCAAATTTGACCAGGGGAACACCAATGACTACTGATCTATTTGCTTACTTTTCCATCTACAAAAATATTTCTGAAAATAATCTGTATGTGTTTCAAGGACATCTTTGATGATGGTATTAGAAAGGAACAGACCAGCCTTCCTAAGTGATATTACTCAGTAGAATATATCTTGACCATTGAACAAAATGGAGAAGGTACAAGTTCTCACTTTGTTTATTGAATGTGTGTGTGTGTGTGTTTAAATTTGGCAACATAAATCATTGCCTCTAAGGGTAATACACTATCTCTCATGTGTACGTCAAAATTATATGAATCCCTAAAACTTTGATGTATCCTTGTTCAATGACAAGTTTATCAGTCAAAGCATAAAGCAGGATGAAGTAGAGATCTTGATGAAGATCTTTGCAAGTATCATTCATAAATATAATCAAAGAAATCTATGAATGCTAAAAATAGATTATCTGGGATACACATAGAAAGCATCTTATAACCCTTAATGTCCTATGTAAATGCTAGCTCTTAATATTGTAGTTGTTATTTCCATACCACACACACACAGAGTTTTGTTGCTTCTTCTTACTTCTCTCCGTATCACTTCATATATTTGCTTAGCTATTCTTTAGTTCTTTGCTATTACCCCCTCAGTGTGTTCCTATCCATGCTTTCATGTACATATCAGAACCTTTTGTTTATATCTGACATCCTTTTGGTATGTGCCAAACATTGGGATCTCTGAGGCAAAGCATATAGACATTTCAGTCACTTTTTTTAGCATAATTCCAATTGCTTTCCAGAATACAGAATTCCTGAATTATAGTTGAAGCCATTCAAAGCTCCAACATTATTTTAATATTCCTATTTTTCTGTAGCCCTCTAATATCGAATATCCAATCTTAGTCATCTTTGTCAGTTTGTTGGGAGTTAGGTGAAAACCTAAATAACTCCAATTGCTCTCATTTTAAGCAATTTGGAGAAGTCATTCATATGTTTTTGTTTTTGTTTTTTGACAGTTTACCATGATTTTAAGAACTATTCAAATTCTTTGACCACTTAACCATTTAAAGAATGACTCTTGATCCCTATCAGAAATATTTGATGCAATTTTCCCAGATGAAGGCTTCTTTTTGTTTTTCCTAATTGTGTTAATTTTACTTAAGCAAAAGCTTTTCAATGTCAATTAATATGAATTTTCTACTTTATCTTTTGTAATTATTTCGATTGCTTGTTTAAGAACTCATCTGGTCTTAGCTAGGAAGGTCATCTTGTCACATCGTTCCTGTTTTTCTTTTTATGTTATGACCTTTAATATTCAAATGATGTTTTGATTTTTTCCATCCATTTCATCAAATTGGGAATCCTTCCCCAAGTAATCTATGTTCTATGAGTTATCAAAATCTGGATTACAGAATGGATTTGTAATGAGTGCAACATATTTTAAGAGATATATAGCTGACTGAAATGTATAGAGAATATACTACCTCTCTGTGCTAATTTTTAAAAAGAAAGCTTTAGAATGTAGCCAGACTATCCTTAAACTAAGGTTCTCTCACATACACATCAAAATTATACAAAAGTTTGGTATGTATTCAACAATTAAAACACTTCAAAGAAGACTGAGGATGAGTATATGCAGGTGTCAGTTTCCTCATCTATGAAATTTGGAAAGTGGACTAATTCATCTCCAAGGTCCATCCCTCCTTTGACATTCTATGAAAATGACTATAGCAGAACAATTTTTTTTATCAGCACAAGTGCAAACATTACTCTAATGAATGAATTTCTTTATTGACTTCAAATCATTATCTTTAAAATACATAAATGTATAAAATGATTTTTTCCACTGTTAGCTATATTACTTTGGTTAACGTGATATCCGATGTATTTTTTTCTCTTGTTTGGAGAACCTATGAGGCATTGTTGAGTATCTTAGGAAGTTAGATTCATGAGGTCAGGGAACCGAGTCAGATGGTCTTCATAGCATTTTAGATTTTATAACTTCAAGGGCTATCAGAGATCACATAGTTCACTTTGTTGAAACTACAGATGAGGAAAAGGAGGCTCAGAAATTTCAAGTGACTTGGCTAATATACCACAGGTAACAAGTAACAGAACTAGGATTCAAACCTGGATCCTCTGACTACGCATCAAGGATTACTTCCACTGCACAATTTTGTCTCCTTTAATATTATTTCTCTGCTCCCAGAGAAAATATATCAAGGATCAGGTTTAATATTCTATATGGAAAAATCTACCTCTTACTCATCAGGCATTGTCTCTGGGCAAAACCCTTCAGGAACTCTCTTTTAACATGTTAAGGATAGAGATTGAGAGAAATGCTCTGACCTAAGAGATAGTTTGGATGGTATACCCACCCATCTTGGACATCCCAACCTGGATGTTAGACTATGTTCTGCTATTAAAGGATAAACATTTTTCCAGGATGTCCTGATCTGATAAGTCATAGGGTTATCTCAGATAGTGACCTTCTTGATAAGTCACCACCTAAATATTAGCAATTATCCTCTAGTCAAAGACTTCCCCACAAGAATGCCCACTTAGCATGACTTGTTGGGTGAAATGATTTCCTAGATCATTTCCATCCTTCAGTCTCACCCCTTCATCTGAGAGGGATTATTGCTGTTTGGCTCGAACAAGAATCCCCTGTGTCCCACAGCCTGAAGATAATATTCTTGTTTTGCTCCTTGTCCTTTCTTATCCAAAATGCAATCATGACTTCCATATACTATGATCACTAATTAGATATTATGGAAGAATCACAGCCAATTTATTTATGTCAAAAGAAAATCCTTTCTTAGGGTTTTCCCATTCTAGTTCCCCTTACCTTTTAAACATCTTAACTAAACATATTTCTTAACATTTAAGACTTTCAGTTTGCTAAATTCATGACCATGCTAACTTCCCCATGTTAATCTATGAGACTGGTATTCCCATACTCTCAGGTTTTTCTCTAGGCAGTTCAGTGGTACAGTGAATGGAGTGTTAGGCCCTGGACTCAAATTAAGCTTCAGAAACTTCCTAGTTCTCTAACCATAGATAAGTCACTTAATATCTGTGGGTTTCAGTTTTCCTCCATTGTAAAATATCAATAATAACATCTGATTTCTAGGGTTGTGTAAGAATTCGATAATATTTATAAAGCACTTAGCATAGTACCTGGTACATTTGTTGTTCGGTCATTTTTTCAGTTATGTCCAATTCTTTATAACCCCATTTGGGATTTTCTGGGCAAAGATACTAGAGTGGTTTGCCATTTCCTTCTCTAGTTCATTTTACAAATGAGGAAACTGAGGCTAACAGGGATAAGTGGCTTGACCAGGATCACACAGCTAGTAATTAACTGATTTGAACTAGATTTGAACTCAGGACTTCCTGACTAGAGAATCAGCACTCTTTTCACTGTGCAATCTAGCTGCCCTGTCTGGCACATAGTATGTACTTAATAAATATACGTTCTCTCCTTCATTCCTCTACAACTTCTTCTAATCCCAATGAGCCATCTTTGACTTCCCTCTTTCCCTCCCTCTCTTTTTCCTTTCCTTTCCTTTCTCCTTTCCTTTCCTTTCTCCTTTCCTTTCCTTTCCTTTCCTTTCCTTTCCTTTCCTTTCCTTTCCTTTCCTTTCCTTTCCTTTCCTTTCCTTTCCTTTCCTTTCCTTTCCTTTCCTTTTCTTTCCTTTCCTTTCTCTCCTTCCTTCCTTCCTTCCTCCCTCTTTCTTTCTTTCTTTCTTTCTTTCTTTCTTTCTTTCTTCCTTTTTTTTTCTTTTTAGGCTTCAATAATCAACTTAAGGTCTATTGTATGAGTCATCACTACTACATTTTCAGCTGGTTCCCAAATTGCAAGTCAGATCCATAGCATATACCAAAAGAGAAGTCAAAAGAGAAGAAAAAGACCACTGAATGCTTGGAACTTAATCAAAACCTTAATATGAAGACAATAACAAATAGGTGACTACATGACTTATCCAAGGTCACAACCAGTAGGTTATGGAGCTGGGATTTAAAACTTAAACCTGTGACTCTGATTCTAACGTACCTTCTAGGATACCTCTTTAGCTTATTTCATATCTATGGACCCTGAGGTTCAGAGAGGTAAATTATTTGCACAGAGTAATTTGCTAAAGGGCAAAACCAGGATAATGGTGTTTAAAGGATTGTCACCAGAAGAGTGAATGAAAGAAAAATAATTTAAGGCCTTACTTAGTATGTGCGAAGCATTGTTCTAAGTGCTGAGGATAGAAATAGAAAAGCAAAATAGTCCCTCCTCACAAAGAGTTCATTTTCTAACGGAATAGACCAACGACACAGGTTCCTTTTCTTGGCCCCAGAGGGCTCTTAGTTCCTTAAGAACAAGGAGTGAAAATTATAAAATGGCAAATTCAGACTTGATATATTGAAACCTTTCCTAACAAGGCTCTCTTTCAGCTGGAGCATTAACTGTTTTCTCATGGGGTACTAGTTCCCCATCCACATTCCCCCTACTGAAGGTTTCTGTTGTTTGTCCTTGAAAAGGACCAATGACATCATGGGGTGATGTCTTGACCCACCTGTAAATTGAATTTAAGTGATGCAAAGTTGCACAAAATCGTCATCTTCACTCTATTCCTGAATCACTGAAGTTCAATGGCAAGACAAAAGTCAAGACAACTGGTGGCATTCTGGGATGCAATAGATGACTTTGGCGTCTTTGATGTCCGGCCAAAATGTAAACATTCCACAGCACCTGCTTCAGTCACCTCCATGGCCATTCAAACACATTGTTCCCTGCCTATTCCATTAGGAGAAATCTTCACATACTGGGGGGCGACATTCTCCTAAGTTAAGGCTTATTGGTCAGCCTCAACCTGGTTTAGCCTATTTGCCAAAATGTTTTTACCAGAGTATGGCCACTTCACATGCAATAGCTTCTTGGAGTCACTGGTGAGAGCTGAGTGACAAGTGGACACCAAAGGTAAGTAAGTAGCCCTGAGAAGGACTTGGTAGGCTCTTACAGCAGAGTTGCCAGTCGGTACTAATGCCCCGCACACCTCATACACTAGAAAAAAGCTGAATGACCGATTGTATGGGATGTGATAGAGGGGATTCTTGTTTACATGTGAGGGGATACAATGAGGAGAATAAGCCTTTATTCAAGAGTCAGGTACTGTGGTTTTGCTAGGTCATACCTGAGCTCTGTTCTAGCTCTAATACTCAGTGGCAACTTCAATAGCCTAATGTGGCCTTAGAGGAGGACTTGAATGGAAAAATAAAAAGCAAAACAAACAAAAAGCAGATGAAGGTTTTTAAAGAGAAGTAAAGAGAAGAGAGTCTTGCAATATAAGAAGCTCAGACTGGGAGGAAGAGATGGGAGTGAGGCCATAGACAGCAGGGAAAGCTAGACTACGGGTAAAGTTGCTCTGGGAGTTTTAGAAGGTGGACTGCAGCCCTGAAGGGGAAGAGGGGGAAGGGCGTGGTGAATCATTGGGTTGGTAGAACACCAGAGGACTGCAAGAGGAGAATAATCCTAGGGAGAAAATCTGGGCAGGAAGTTTCCTATCTTGTCCCATAATGGCACCTTGAGCCAAATCCCTTCTAGCCCTATTGCTAGTTATAGCTCAGACAAGAAACTTAATTTCTGCCAGAGCCTTCTTTTATTATCTCCTCTTTTTCAGTATATTTAACAGCCAACTTGATACGGAAAGTAAAGTAGAAAGAAAGGATGAGCAAAGAGAGCCTTCTAACTGAGATTGCAGCCAGGAAAATGGCACCCTGTAGAAAGTACAAATGAAGAGTTAAGTCAATAGAATGCAATTCCCAGATACAGGTTTTGATTTTGTTAGCTATTCTAAATTGTCTGTTCCCCCTGTAAACATAATCATTGATCATGTACAGAGGAGATCTCATTGTGTGCTCTGGGAGCAGGCTGATAAAAGCAAATTGTGAGTAGGAGAAACAGGTTTAGAAATAGCAAAGTATGCTAAGGAAGAAAGGAGGAATGGATGACTATTTCCTCTAGCTCCAAGTGGAGTAGGAAAAAAACTAAAAGGACACTCTTATAGACATAAGGCTCTATATAAAGATGGTCTAGGTCCCGTGCTATGTGCCAAATATACTATGGCATGTGTTTACTAATTGTATAAGTAAATTGAATTGACAAGAACTTTTTATAGTATGGGATATAATAAAACATTTCCCTTCTCCCCAAAACTTCTTTCTCACAACTATTTGGAAAATGGTGATTGTCTAATAGAGATGGTTTCTTTCCAGTATCATCTGATGGAAACTGAAAAGGCAGACCACTAGTTTGTTTCATTTGGTAAATGAACTGATAGAATTATCTTATTGCTTAGGTGGTATACTATACAGGTATATTTCAAAGCCTGCTAAATAACATAGAAGGAAATGTGTCTTTACCACTCATATTCACCTTTTGATTATTCATATTTTAGAATTCTAAAGGTCCTACATTGACTGGATAAGTATTACTTCTTTTGTAAAATGGATTTAAATAATAGATTAAAAATATGAAACAGATATTTGGTTGTTTCTGCCATCTTATCCACTGTCAAACTAACTATAATCTCCAGAGCAGTGTCTTCTTTTTCTCTGTATTCTGTATGGCAGCAGTTCTCAAACTTTTTGGATCTCAGGACCCCTTAATACTCTTAAAAATTATTGAGGATACTTCAAAGAACTTTTGTTTAACAACCAGTTCTCTTACAGGAAAAATGTAGGCAAAACACATTTTTAAGTTTAATCTGCAATATTAACATTTTGTCCATCACTTTCTTAAGTATACATAATTAACAAAACAATAAATCAAGCTGTGATTTTTTTATGTTTACAGATTTCTGAGATGTAAGTTCTTTAATTGAAAATTTAACAATCAGCTTTTATGAGTCAATTTGAGTGGTTTCCAAGACATCCCTGAATATATTTCTCCTTATTTATCAAATTAGAAATTAAAACATTGGAGGCAACTAGGTGGCACAGTGACTAGAGCACTGATCCTGGAATCAGGAGGACCTGAGTTCAAATCCACCCTCAAACACTTAACAATTCCTAGCTGTGTGATCTTAGGCAAGTCACTTAACCCAAATTGCCCTGCCTTCCCCCCCTGCAAAATAAAAACAACATCTTAATATTATTATGAACATAGTTTTTACCTCAAGGATCCCCTGAAAAGATCTTGGGGAGCCCCATGGATTCTTATAAGAACATTTGAGAACCACTGCTCTATAGTATCTAATAAAATGAAGGCACCAAGTAGGTTCTTAAGAAATATTTCTTTTGACTTGTTATTTTTCTGCAAACAACACTTTTTTCATTCAATTTGAAAACCATTTTCATAACTCTCCTTAAGGAAAAACTACAGGATCCTGAATATAGAACAGCAACAACAGCTTCAAAATATTATATTTTCTTTTTGAACCTTCCTGGTTTTTTTTTATTTTTAAAAACAACAAACTTAGATCTGAATGTACACCTCCCTGGGTATAAGCCCTGTCTGCTCTTCTTACAACAGGAAGTATTAAAGGATGATAGAAGTCTCTTGTTTGCAAAAAATTATTCCTGGTGGATTTTTTAAAAACTTAATTTAAATAGAAATACAATTGGACCCTATTTTTGGAATTAGCTGACAATATGCATGTATGCATATATGTACACATATATATACATACAATACACACATAATGTATATACACACGTAATATATTTTATGTATATGTATAGATGTTTGTACATTCTTGTAAATATATGCACATATGTGTATTTTTATGTATATGTATAGATGTTTGTACATTCTTGTACATATATGCATGTATGTGTATTTTCCCTCCAATTTATCATTACTTTAGGTGACTAACTGACCAACTTAGACTAGATGGATACATAAGAGGTCAGAGCATCATAGGTTTATAGCTATAGGGGACCATAGAGGACACCATCACTATCCTTTTATTTTTCAGATGAGGAAACCAAATCCCAGAGGAGGTCAGTAACTTGACCAGAGTCACACAGCTATCAAATATCTGAGGTCGAATTCCTACCATAGTTCATGTCCAACATTCTATCCACTATCTAGAAACTCTCAAACTTTTTGGTCTCAAACCCCTTCGTAAGTCTTAAAAATTATTAAGGACCCCAAAAAGCAATTGTTTCTGTGGGTTATACCTACAAATATTTATTGAATTAGAAATTAAAATATCTTAGTTTTATTGACAAAATAATTTTGACTTCCAGGACCCCCTAAGAGCACCCTTGGAAATCCCATGGGTCTGTGGGCACCACTTTGAAAACCACTTCACTATACCCTGCTGACTCTTTTGAGATTGCAAAATGGGAAGAGGGGGAAAAAAAAAGCAATTTTGTTCTTATTAAGAGCCAATGATACACGGTAAAATATTGTAACACCATGGTGATCCTGGCAATTCTAAAAGAGAGTTTTTTTGTTCTCCTGTAAATATTTTGAAGAGCATAAATACCCAAGTGAAACTCAAATTAATTGCAGGCCCAAATAGTACATTTGCCAAAAAGGAAGATTACATTTAGACTAAAAAAACAAAACACTGATAGTGACTACTGTTTATTCAGCTACCAGAAAGAGAATGTTCTTTAAGTTAACAGATTATTGGACTTGTCATAATGAAAAGCATTAGTGGTCTCTATTTTGGTTCAACAATTGGGGAGGCCTTGTTAAGCATATCGACCTATTTTGTGAAATTTGTCAATAATCTCACTTATTTATGACACCTGCACAAATGAAAACACTGCCTTTTAAGAGCTAGTTAAATTCCTCTTCTAACTGAAATGGCTTTTCAGAGGCTGTACCAGTTATTTATTCCTTATACAATTAGTAGAAAGTGCAAAGATAATGCCTTAAGCTCATAGTGTACATCTATTTTGGAATATGAATACAGGATGTCAAGTTGGCTCCACTGTTGAACAGTTGCTCATTAGCTCTCTAATTAATCAGGATATACTGAACAATTTATGGAGCAAATGAGTTTTTTTCTTTATTTAATATTATTTACTCTTTGTTTCCACATATGAATATTTAAATGTTGTTATTTTATGTGAAAGAATTTTATAATAGAAGTCAAAATACATGTAGACTATGTACCTTAAGAATTGGCTTGAGTTAGAAAAATCTGTCACACAACTATCAGTTTTTTTAGCCCTTGATGTATATTTTGATGCCATTTGTAAAGCAAATGATGGCAAAAAGTGAGGCTGAGTTTTTACTGTTTATAAACATCATTCTCTGGGCTTCAAAGGGTGGGATTGATACTTCATAAATGATAATTCAACACCATTCTGGTTCCCATAAATTTACATTTAAAAATGCTACTTTGAAGAAAATAAGTATTTGAGACATTGCTGAATCTAGAAAGGCACCAACCAGCAGGCTCCAAGATTAAGGAGGCTTATTAAAATGGAAGGGTTACAGTACAGGATTGGGAGTCATGGCCTCAGCTTGGCTTCTGATTCTATGAACTGTCTCTCGGCACCTTGTTTTTTTCCTATTTATAAAGTGGAAAGTATCCTTGGATATGAAATCCTGAGAACTGTGAGCTGAGATCAAATGGAAAGTGTCTTGGGACAGTAAAGGATTTTTATTCATCACACATCTTACCTTTTTTCACATTGCCTTTTATCTCTACCTACCTATTTATTTCAATGACTGAACACTGAGAGACAGAAGTTTTTGTTATGGTGGTGGTTGCTGTTTGAACACAAACTATCTTCTTATTGCTTCAAGTAGCAGTTGGGATAAACTCTATTATCTTTGTGCTTATCATAAAAGAAAGGGAGCATAGTATTCAGAGAACAGTTCTTGGAGTCAGGAAGACCTCAGGTGAAGTCCTGACTCTGATTCATTCTATCTCTGTGTGAGATACAAAACCTCTCAGTATCTTAGGGAACTGATGAAAAATTAAAGGTGGCTTGCTGATCTGTACATTGGACAGATGGACGAAATTTTCATGCTGGGAGTTCCTAGAACCAATAAATTCAGATGTCTGGATTAAAAGAAAACCCACAAAACACTATTCATCACTAAACATTGAAAAAACGCATAGTATAAAACTGCTTTTTTTTTTATTTCAAAAAACCCATACTGATGTAGATTGGTGTCTTTGTGTGGATATAGCTAAAAAGACAGGCCTGTTACCAAAATCCTTTTCACAAAATAAATTCATAACGACTTTCTAATTCTCAAAGGCTCTTTGCAACAATCAGTGTTGATTGTCATTCTGT
>CM053596.1:174547774-174559876 GCA_028646575.1 Pseudocheirus occidentalis
TCTCTCTCTCTCTCTCTCTCTCTCTCTCTCTCTCTCTCTCTCTCTCTCTCTCTCTCTCTGTCTGTCTTTCTCTCTCTTTCACACAAACACATTTATTTGCATTTTCTCTTTTTCATGTTGGTATAATACTGTATACCTAAATCACTTAAGATGAAGACATCTAGATGGAAGATGCCAGGAATCTTCTGGGAAGCAGGAGGAGTGGCACAACTATGGAAATACTGTGTTGACCTACCATGGGGTTGAAAGCAACCTCTTTTGTGAACTGCATATTTTAACTGGTATTGTCTATATTTTTCAATGTACCTTGCTAAGGCACAGTCCCTCTCTCTTTCCAGTAGTGTCAATGAATGAAGAATGCTCCTAAACATGTTACCCAATGAATGTCTACACCAGCATCATACCTTCTGTCTCACAAAAGTAGGTCACTGGTATCTATCAGAAATAGGGCCTCCATGTTCGATGACATGGGTACATGGCAAATACCCATTACATTTGATAGGCCCTTATGCCATTTACCCATTTTTAGAGAAGTGACTTCTCTCCTTTTCATTTGGTTGTATTGACCATATATGAAATACCCTTAAGTCCAACTTAAAGCTTGTTTATATCTGATAACTCTATTCTAAGGGCCTTTGTAAAGATCCTGTTTTGTTATTTACTGTTAAACAGTATTTTGAACATAGTAGGCACTTAATATTTGAATCAAATTCAATTAAGCATATCTTATAGGTGACTGTTTTTGCAGAGAACAAGGTATGTAATCATTGCCTTTTAGAATTTTGAGCACTTCAGGGACAAGATGATATTCTTAAATGATTATTTTTCTGTGGGTGTTTATTTTCTTGCATTCTTTTTGCTGATGACATGCTGAAAAGAGAATGAGTTTGATTAGAGAATGGATAGTGAATTTGTAAGTTGTAATTAAAATAAGTTTGAATCTATTTCCTGCTTCTGCTTAATTGAGTCAAACTGTTTTTTGGAGCTCATTGCATGTTAAATAGGAAGAGAGAATCAGGAGAAGGTGCTTCCCAGGTAAAATCAGGGCACCTGTAGGATATTGCCAGATGTGATAAAATCAACTCTATGGACAATGTGCTTCTCCAATTCTCAGACATTTTCTGTTGAACTCTTGGTCACATTGACTATTGTTATGTACAAATGCAAGACTCATTAATGAATGGGAATAAAAAACAGACCACTATTTCTTTCCCTTCCCTTTCCTCCAACATCCTTATAACTTCTTGGGATAAGCCAGACTCAGTTTAATGGCTTTGAAGCTACTGAAATGAAAATATTTTTTCTTGCCTTTGATAGCACACAACTATAATCCTTGTTGCTGGGAAGGCAGAAGGTGGTGGATCACTTCAGCTCAGGAGTTCTGAGACACAATAGTTGATCAAGTGTTCACATTCACTAAATCCAGTGAATGTGAATACTACGGAGAGTTTAGACTTGTTTGGGGTTCACCACTATGGTGAACTGATAGGCTTGAGGACCCACTGGTTTGCCTAAAGAGGATGAGAAGTTATTTCACTTCCATCCTGGGTAAGATAGGGAAACTCAATGTTTATATTAAAAAAAAAAGAAAGAAGGGAAGAGAAGGTAAGGGAGAAAGAACATACATTTTCTTATCCAATTAAATTTGCAAAACAAATCTCATTTATGAATGTCAACATCTCTTTGTTCTTTGTTCAAGATACCCTTTATTGAGTTAGTCTCCTTTTTTATCATTAATTGGATTCTTAAGCTGAAGTTGGACATGGTGTTAGTAAAAGATTTTTGAAGAGCAATTACTGATTTATCCTATTTAGATTTTGTAGAACTCTTAGTTCTACAATTTGGTCTGGGTTTTCGGTGCCTTTGTGAGATTTCTGAGCTTGATCAGTGGGCCATATCTACCTCTTAACACAAATATTTTAGAATTTCTTAGAAGTATCTTGTAATGTACTAACACATAACCAAGTTATTGATCCAGCATGGAACATTGTGTTTTTTCTTCAGAGTGATCCATCTCAATCACTTGAGAAAAGGAGCTTAAAGGAATCTGATGCAAAAGTGTATAGACACTGTTTTGCAAATTGAGACTTATGAAGCATGTCCTTTCAGCTAACACAGCCCAGTTTCTGTAAGAGTGCAGTTAATTTAGTCAATTTCTTCTAATAGTATAAAGGCTACCTTATCTAGTACTCACATGTACATATCATACATGTTCATCCATATTGTTAAACAGCAATGTAATGTCTAGCAACATAATCAACCAGCTAGATCATAACATCTGTTAAGAGGATTTTAAATATTGTCCATCAAACCTGAATAGAAATATGAACACATTTGTAACTAAAGACAATAAATGTAAGATAATGAAATCTTCCCCATGAAAGAGGCAAAGTAGCGTAAAGAACTGAGAATTAGGCTTGAATCTAGGAAAGCATAGGTTCACATGCGGAACTCCAAACAAGTCTAAACTCTCCATACTTTAGGGGTGGTGAACTGACACCTTGAGGCCACATGTGACCCTCTAGGTCCTCAAGTGTGGCCCTTCAACTGAAGAATTTGTTCTGGGAAGTGTGGATTCAGTCCAATGGCTACACTTGAGGACCTAGAAGGCCCCATGTAGCATTAAGGCCGCCGGTTCCTTATCCCTGCTCTAGACAACTCTCTAACACTATATACACCACAGAAAAGAAGCCTATTTGCGTGAGTGGAGGAGATTCAGACTATACCCCTATCTCTAACCCACATGAAATTTAGCAGATGAATTGTGGCCAGATATGGTGGCACACACCTTTAATTTTTGTTTCTGGGAGGGGCTAAAGCTGCTGGATTGCTTGAGTGGAGTTTTGATCTTTGATAGTCTAGACTTGTGATCACATTAAGTCTGGCACTGATATTGTGAGCCCCAGTGAGTTGGGGTGGGGGGGGGACACTAGGCTGCCAATGGAAAGGTGAACTAGCATAGATCAGAAAGAGAGCAGGTAACTCCTGTGTTAATCAATATAAAAATAATTTAATTGAGCCCTTAAGTGGCTCTGCTTTCAAGTTTTCAGGGAGGCAGGGGTACCACATATCAAAAAAACAACATCAACAACAACAACAATTCTTAAACTTAGAACTCCAACAGCTTACATGGAAAAAAACAACCCAAGCATTAATATTGATTAACTCCTGGTGTAAAGCTTTAAACTAAGCGATATGGCATGATTCAAAAGGAGCAACTGAAGGTGCAATCCCTGCCCTCAAGGAACTTATAACTTAGTAAGACAGAACATGACTGAAAATAACAAATGTAAGAAGTCCATACTGCTATGGACCAACTCAATACAATTATTTCTCCTTTCACAAATGTAGACAGAACTCAAAGGCCATTTAGTTTTACCCATATCTGAGGAAGAATGGTCTCTTCAACATATCTAATAAATAATAAATGTATTAAAAATAAAATATTAAAAATAAATGGTAAAATAATTATTCAGGCTTTCATTGAAAAGCTGCAGTGAGGAAAAACCCACAACTTCCTGAGGCAAATTGTTCCATTTCTATATAGCTTCAAGTACCAGAAATTTTTCCTACCTTATTTCATGCCTAAATTTGCTTTCTGTAACTTCCATCCATTGTTCTTTTTTCTTTTGGGGCCAGACAGAAGAAGACTAATTCCACCTCTGCATGACAATCCTCCACATATTTGGAAATAGCTTTTATGTATCCCACCCCACCCCTACCCTTCGAAAATAACTTCCCTTATTCAGACTAAATGTTCCCACTTCCTTGTCGTGATCACGAGGTCCATTTCCATACTCTCTTCTGGATATCTTCTAGCTTATCATTGTCATGCTTAGAATTGAACATAATACTCCAAATGTGGCCTTATCATGATAGACTATAGAATGTAGAAGAGTTGCCTCTCTTGACTTGAATATTGTGCTAGTCAGTGTAGCATGGTTGCATTTCTTTGAGGGGGAGAGTCAAGGCAGTAGTGTTTGGATTTGTGATTCCCATTGTAAGGAACTCCCAGTTTAGAATACTACTCTCCTTCCTGATGGAGATAGGGATTTCACCTGTATCTTACAATGACAAAGAGTTTTGCAGGGGCACAAAATGGTTCAGTAATTTTCCTGAAGTAACAGAGCTATTATATGTCATCCAGTCTTTATAGCATCCAAAATCAGCCTTCTATCTGAAATGCCAGGCACCTTTTTGATATACAATAGCTTTAAATTTAAACAATATTTCAAATATTAAACAGGTGGTAGCATACAGAGTTTGTGAAAGAGAATAATGTGAAATGCAGCTGAAAAGGTAATTTGTGGTCAAATTGGTGAGGGCCTCCTAAATCAGGTTGAGGATATTATTTCATAGAGTAAAGAGGAAGCCATCAAAGAGCTTGGGAAGTGACATAGTGAAACATATTTTAGGAAGATTATTTTGGCAGCTATAGGGAAGTATAAATAGAAAAGTGAAATGTTAGGGGTAAGGGGATTAGTTAGGAGACATATAATAGTCCAGGTCAGGTAACATGCTATGGGGCCTGAATATAAATGGAGAAAACCCAGATCCAAGAGATATTGCAGATGTTGAATGGAAAAGAATCGACAACTGATAGTGTATGGAGGCTGAGGTAATTGGAGGAGCTAAAAGTGAGGTATTCAACCATCTAAATTCCCCAGAATGGTTAATTCTAGAAAGTAGAATTTCTATGAAGCAAGAAAAAATGCTAAAGGCTAAAGTATTTCTGCACTGCTAGTTTATGACTTGGAATGTCGCTTATGAATGCTAAATTTTTGGAAATTTGAAAAAATGTTGATGATCAATTCAAGAATTTCAGAATGGTACAGATGGAAGAGATTTAATGCATCACCTAGTCCAAATCCTTCATTGTACAAAGGAAGAAACAGAAGACCACAGAGATCAAATTCATTCTTGAATTTAGGTGAAGCTTCTAAATAACTATACTTTTTATGTAGAAGTTTACACTTACAAAGCTCTTATAATAGTGTTTCCTTTCAACTGATTTTAAATGGTATATTCCCTCACAATCACATAGGGGAGAAAGTGCTGACTTTGGGATCAGAAAAACCCTAGATTCAAATGCAGCTGCAAATTTGATTTGAAAAGGCAAGGCAAGGCCTCAGTTTCCTCACCTGTAAAGCGAAACTATTAATATCTATAGTACTTACCTCAAAGAACTGGTATTAAGATCAAATGAAATTATATGGGTAAAGCACTTTGCAAAACATTAAGCCTATATAAATGTCAGTTAGTATCATTATTCTTACAGAATTTACTCTGTACCTCCTTGAATTTGGAAGTAGGGCAGTTTTAGCTCAAATTCCCAATTTAAAAATAAGAAATTTCCACATTGCAACATTTGGCTAACACTTTGGTGAGAAAATAATTTTTTTTAACATTTAAACAGCAGACATTATTCAGTGATAAGGAGTATACTGCTTGCAGATGATAAATATTACCCCGTCGGTTGCCTCCTGCATACGAGGACACTTAAACTCAAAGAGTCAGGTGAATCTGTGCCAATGAGTACCAAATAGAGAGCAGCAATTTACACAGTCATTCAGTAACCCAGACAGACATCTATAGAGATAGAATTCAGGGAGTAGATACAACATTACCATCATTATTCCATTCCATTCAGGAAACTTTTATTAATCAACAGTATGCAAAGCACTGGTAACAGAACAAGACCGAGTTCCTAAAGTGCTGAATTGAAAACCTTTGTTAGTTCAAAGTCAGTGGATCCTAAAAATGATGAAAGAGGAAGTGCATCATTGGACCAAAAATGAGTTATTAGAAAAGGTGATGGAATCCTTCTTAGAGGTAAATTGATACTTGCAAAATTCATAAGAAGTATAGAAAAAAAGAGAGTCATTATGTACACCAAAATATTCATAGCAGCATTTTTTGTAGTAGCAAAGAAATGAGAACAAAGTAGATTTACATCAATTTGAAACTGGCTAAACAAATAGGAGTGCATGATTTTAATGGGCTGTTAATGCAGTGTAAGAAGCGATGAATAGGATAGATACCGAGAAGCATGGAAAGACTTACATGAACTAATACAAAGTGAAGTAAGTGGAGCCACAACAGTGGGAATGGAAAGAACAGCCACAACAAAACAACCCAAAATGAAGGTTGCTAAATTATGAAGAATAAGCTTGGTCCCAAAGAAGAGATGTGAGGAGAGAGCTTCACCTTGTCCTTTGAAGAAATCAGAGTCCAAAAGTGTGATAGACTGCCTGTATACTCAGATTTTTTTGGATGCTTTGTTTTGTCTTGATGTGTTATTGTTTTTTGATGTGTTATTTTATTTTATTGTTTTTATTTTGATCAGTTTTGATGAAATTTTCTTTCTCTTTTAGTTTTTTTTAAATATTGGTTACAAGGAATGCCTTTCTAGCAGGTGGATGGGAGGGGTAAAGGGGGAAATCTAGGTAATGGAACAAAAAATCCACTTTAAAAAGAACTGTAGAAAAACTCTGGCAGAAACCAGGGAAAGAGGGAAAAGAAGACTTCCCTCCTGAAGAGGTTTTTTTTTAATTTTAACAAAAGAAGAACAATGGATTATACTTTTTGTAATGACAAATGAAACTTTTAAGGTAAAAAATGATCATATACTGACACAGAGTCTTTACCTTTTATAAATTGTTCTTAAAATTTATGGAGATTATTTTTTATGTAAAATTATCCACAGTGTCCAACAATTTTACTGACACCAGTTCAAGGTACATTTAAGCAATTTGCCCTTATGGCATTTTGAATATTGCCCCTACACTTTTACTTAGGGGAAATATAGTAGAAAGCACACATACTGAATGTGCGTTGCCTGGTCAGTGCTGAAGAAATGGATCTCAAGGTCAAATGCAAAAAAACCACTGACAAATAGCTAATAAGCCTAAAACCGGATCCTGTATGAATCTCTCAAAAGGGACTTTTCTGAATTTCATGAGATAAGTGTTCCTTTATCTTCTGATTTTATTTAAAAATTTTAAGTAATTGGGCATATTTATAATAAGGTAAACATTTTTGATAGTCAATAGTGTATTTTATTGTTGTTGAGGTGTTTCAATCATGTCTGACTCTTTGTGGCTTCATTTGGGTTTTCTTGGCAAAGATACGGAAGTAATTTGCCATTTCCTTTTCCAGCCCATTTTATAAATGAGGAAACTGAAGCAAACAGGGTTAAGTGACTTGTTAAGCGTCACACAGCTAGGTCGTGTCTGAGGCTGGATATGAACACAGGTCTTTCTGACTCCAGGCTCTGTGATTTATCCACTATACCACCCAACTGCACTTACCATACTATTGTTATGTTAAATATTTGAGTTTTGATTAATGTATTACACTGTTATATATAATATATATATATACATATACATACACACAAACACAAAGCTTCAAAGCATATATGTGTATGTATAAATTTATATGTGTGTATATATATATAAAAGTGTGAAACATTTACCCAACAATATACAAATCTATATATATACATGTATACACCAAATAATATAGTAACCACACACATGCCATATATATTAACATATATATGAGATTTCAATGTCTTATTCACACTATATTTTAGATGTGCATATACACATGCACATCTAAGTCATTTAGTTGACTAAAAAGATGAACGTTTGTGACAATTTCTCTCATGATCAGGATTCTAAAATCTGTTATTTGTTCAGTAAAAAAAAATCATACTTTTAAGTGTGATAGCTATTTATGGTAAGATAGCATTCCATAAGTTTTACTTCCATTTGGAACATGTCTCTTTAAGAAAAATAACTGGGAGAATAAAATATATTTTCTTCATATTTTCAGTGTTATCCTTAAGTTGAAATCTTGTAGCAAAGTCCCTGTACAGCTGTTGGCTTTTCATCACTTACATGGGCATGTATTGGGTATTTTAAAACACTGATGCACAAGTCTTAAAGATTTAAATATTTCCTAACAATGCCTGTCAAAACTTTCTAATAAATCATGCATCTTTTAAACATCAGGTGCAGATTACTATGCATTAAAAAGAGAGTAGTTGCAGCATACTAAGTGATAAAGTCTTTTAAAAAAGAAAATAATACATTTTTAATTATGTATCTCTTATATCTATTAAAGGTTGCAAACTTCATTTTTAAAACACAACACACTTTTGGATAGATGAAAAATTTACACCTCACAAATTAAACTTACTTTTATTTTTCTGCCTTACGGCTCCTGGATTAACATATCTACATCTTACATCATTTAATCTTCTGAAGCTAATAATTAAATACAGCAAAGATAGAAGGTGAGAAAAAGAGAATATTAAGACTTTCATCATATTATCTACTTAATTTAGAATCTAATGTAATGAAGTGACAAAGTTGTTAGGGAGTCCATAGGTCATCACCCATCTTAAACATGAATCATCTTTACAATATCCCTGAGCAAGTGGCCATTCCAGGCATTTCTTTAAGGCCTCTTAAGGGACACAGAATTCACCCTCTGCTAAAGTGGTTCATATAATTTCTGGACAGTCTTCATTGTTACTTCGTAAGTTTTTTCCTTACATTTAGATGAAATCTGTCTGCCTATAGTATCTACTCAGTAATCAAAATTCTGCTGTCTGGGATCAAAAAGAATAGATCTAAACCCTTCTTGACATGACTACCTTTCAAATATTTGGATACTAGCAGGTGCATTTATGTAGCAAGAGAAAAGTTCATGGGAAAATATAATCTGGAGATTTTAGTGGATTCCAACATTAATATGAATCAAAATTTTGTAATGCCACTTGTGGTTCTAAAGCAGTCACACCCTAGTAAAACCATCTTGACAGACAGGCTAAATCAGGTTGAGGATAACTGAAAGACGCTGACCCCATCTGTGAGTTAGGGACATATCTACCCCAAGCCTGTGAATAATTCATCCGGTGTAATGGATAGATGACAATACATGAATGTGGCTGAAGCAAGCTGTGGAGTACTTAGACCTTGATCAGATATTGAAGATGGTCATCCACAGAATTATTGGCTATCACCAATCATCTCGACTTTTGTCCTGTCACTAGATTTCCATGACTCTGGAAAAGAGACTGAAGCTGATAATCGATTGTGTGCAACTCTGCCTCACTTAAATCCAATTCACACACAAGGTAAGACATGTCTTGCAATGTTATTGGTCCTCTTTGAAAAGTAAGGACAAACAACAACAACTTTGGCATGCCCTTCGGAAAGAAAACAACCAATAAAAAACTCTAATGTCATTCTAGAATGCATAAAAGAGGCATAGGGGACACCAGTTTTCTTCTCAGGGGGTTGGGCTGGATGGCTTCTAACCTCCCTTTTACCTCAAGATCTAGTATCCTGTTATTCAGACTTTAATACAGAACAGTAGAAGTAACAACTTTATTATGCTTCCAAACAACAATATCTGGAGTATCATCTTTAGTCCTGAATATCACATTTCAGAAATGACATTGACAAGCCATCTATCCAGAGGGAAGGTAACCAACACTGTTAATGTACTGGGAACCATGCCATAGGAGGATCAGCTGAAGAAACTGGGCATGTTTAGTATGGAACAAACATATGGAGAGGGAATAAGGAAAGGTTGCAGAAAAGCTATCCTCAAATGAGCACTTTGTAAATATTAAATCATCATATTAATGGATATTATTATTGTTTATTATCATTATTATTGTTATTATTATTATTATTAAAGCTTTCCTAGTCTGAAGACGATTCCCCTAGGTAAAGAAAGCAGAAACAAACCAGGAATTGACAAAACAAATCACCAGAATCCACATGAAACTTTCTGTCTTTCTGAAGGCTCTCAGGGGAGAGATAAATAGAAAGAATTTGGAGGCATCAAAACAAAATGTAGCTCATGTTATAGATGCACTTAAAACTGCCCTGGCCTTCTCTGGCCTTCAGACAGGCAAGTATGGTCTGTGAAGAGCAGAACTTTCCTAGCTTCCTCTTTTCTTGGATAGTTCAGATATGCTAACCTGCTATGGACCTGATGAGAGATGGAATCCTGTAGACTACCCAGAGATCCTAGAACAATAGAAAGAAATTCCAGGATGGTTCAAAATAGAAATACCCTTAAAAGAAAAAAAATTGTCATACATTGTCAGAAATTAGAGCTCTTAATGGTTTTTTTTAAATCAAGTTGATCATTATTTGCAGAAATTCTTTCATATATATACACATATATGTATTATAATTTGTTAATCTGTCCTTTTTCTGTTTTCTTCAGTATGTCACTTACCTAGAATCTGTTATAATTTGTGCTTCTTCTTTAAGTAGGAACAGTATGTAAGAATCCCGTGAAGAATTAAGCTACATCAATTAATCAAGTGCATTTAGACCTACTGAGGGTTGTTACACATACTAGAAATTGTTACATCTGCTTGTATTTATCTGTATTTAAAGTGAATTTGCACATAAAGGAGAAATTATAGTAAATTATAGCAAATTTATGAAATTATATTACTTCTAAAAAAATTTCTAACAGCAACTGACACAATTTAAATGTTTGGTCCTTCTATACCAAATGCAATGTCAATGTGAATTATTTCCCTGTTTTCTGAGTTCTTTGAGTCCAGTACCTTATACATGGTATGGACTTAATAAATGCTCATTGAAACAAATTGAATCTTGACAACCACTTCAACTAGTTGTGCATAAAATTCAGGAAAATGCTTTGCTTCCTTGAACAGGGTAAGGATGTAATGTTTGCTGAATTTCATAAGCAAAAGGCCTAGAATTCTATGTTTATGAAAGAATTTTGATAAACATTACACTTATTTCATTGAAAATACTTAGCTGTAGGGAGGAAAATATGATGACGATTTCAAAAATGCACCCTACCCCTCCCCACCCCCTTCACTATAGTCAGTGCAAGCAAGCAGTAATGTTTTGAAACATCCCAGGGATTTTCCTCTTCATGTAGAAAGTCTAGAAACCATGAAAAATGTTACACAGCTGCTGCTCATTATCATCATCATCATTCACCACTTACTCTTCCCTTCGGTTTATCTTCTTCATTTCATATGTAGTAGATTATTCATTAGATGAAGTAGAAATACCCCTTAGTCTCTCATTCCTTTGCATCCACATTAATTTCTCTGTTTATATCATATTTCCACTATACATGATTACAGTGAAGGTACAGTATTGTCTTCTTTCCAAATATGATTTTTAAATAGCTGAGAGATTTGTGAGACTTTCAGTAGCCAAGTCTTCATGTAGTATTTCTTACTGAAGGCTTGGAATGTGATCATTTTTAAATTGAAATGTAGTGTAATAATTTGGACAGCTAGGTGGCTCAGCAGATAAAAAAAGGAAAAGCCTGGAGTCAGAAAGTCTTATCTTTCTGAGTTCAAATCTGGCCTCAGACACTTATTAGCTGTGTGACCCTGGCCAAATCACTTAACCCTGTTTGTCTCAGTTCCTCATCTGTATAATGCGCTGGAGAAAGAAATGGCAAATTACTCCAGCCTCTTTGCCAGTTGTTGTTCAGTCATTTTTCCGTTGTATCTGACTCTTTAAAATAATAATAACTAATTTTTTTCTTATTTATATCATTTGTTACCACAAGATTTTGAGTTACAGATTTTTTCCCCATCTTTCTCCTAGCCAACACCTCCGTCCCCCCAATTTGCTATCTCCTATGTCCTCCCCCTTGTCCCTCCTACTTTCTAGTAGGGCAGGATGAATCTCCCTACCCCAATGCCTGTATATCTTAATTCCCAGTTGGATGTAGTTAATAATAATAATAGTAGTAATAATAATATAATAATAATATATATATATATACATATATATTTTTTTAACATTTCCCTTCCTCCCTCATCACCTACCCCCACTGGAAAGACAAGCAATTAAATACAGGCTGTACATGTGTAGTTACACAGAACATCTCCACAGTGGGCATATTATGAGAGACTAATTATATGTCCCTCCTTCTTATTGTCCCCCCCTGGCATTCCCCCCTTGTTCTATTGTCTACCCTGTCCCTGTCCCTCCCCCTTTACAGAAGTGCATACTTCCAGCAACCCTCCCCCAACCCTGCCCTCCCCTCCATCATCCCACCTCTCATCCC